>LR738712.1:473778121-473796071 GCA_902687465.1 Secale cereale | reverse complement strand
CGCATAGCCGCCGCCGCATAGGCCGCTGCCACCGCAAAGCCGCCGCCGCCGCAGCGCACCACCGCCGCCGCCGCCGCCGCAGCGCACTGCCGCCGCCGTCGCCGCCGCTGCACACCACCGCCGCAGCCCCACCGCCAGCCATCGCTACCCGCCGCCGGCCGAAATGACGAGGTAGCCGCCGCCGCCGGTTTCCGGTAGAAAACCATCAGTTTTTCTATTAAGAACCCTAGTTTGTTTTTTAGATAGATCATTTTTTTCTTTTTCCGGTTTAGTTACTTAGTGAGCGTTCACCCGTTCGTTCGTTTTAACGAACGAGTTCATCGTTTAGTCTCAGCTGACGAACGTCCGTTCATTAAGTTGTTTTTAGTTTTCTTTTTCGTAGTTATTTTCTGATCGTGATTTCTGATCCGATCTTCGTTCCAGTTTATCTTTTCGCTCGTTTATCGGAATCAGGCGATTCAAGCGCCTGGAGTTTCGTCTCGAAACTCTCTTTCCGTTTAACCTAGTCACCCAAGCGTTTGTCTCTGTTAAATTTGGACTTAGGTCCAGATTGGCACGGTAGTTGTTTCTCTTTCGTCGTTTGACTTTCGTTGTTTTCTTTTGGTTTGTTTCTTTTACAAACCGGAGTTCTTAAGTTGAACTTTCTGGTTAGATCTCTTATTTGAGTTTTACCCGTGCATTAGTTAAGTACTTATTGTGTGTTTGTTTGTTTACGATAGAGTACCCGGAGTGCGCCGCTTGCTACTTTGAATCTGTAGGTTTTGCGGATCATCAGCAAGGCAAGTAACACTTTGATCATACTTTCCAATTACCCAGTTTTCATTGCATTAGTCAAACCCTCACACATTGCATGAGTAGGAGCTTTAACATGTGGGTCTGGGAAGTAGATTGAGGTAGTACCTATTACCTGCATTACATTCAAACCTTTGGGAGTTACTTCTACGTTTGCTGTTAGGTCATGCTATGCTAGTAGACGTGGATTGGGTGAGTGTATCCATGACAGATGTGAGATTGTTAATTAAAGGTTCAACTTAAGGTGGCAACTTTAATACACATCTGGGTGGATTGAGGCACCTGGGTATTCCAGCGATTGCTTGTTATCTTTATGGACCGCCACCCAGGCTCAAAGGGATCATGAGATTATTCATACTAGAAACTTCCGTGTCCAGCCACAAGCTATTATGGGCTCTAGCATAGTTGACTAAGTTGTGCGAACTCTTACAGTGGTGGAATAGCAGATGTAGGGGATGTAGGTTGGTACGGTTCACCCGGACATAAGGTGCTAGTGCTTCTGAAAGACTGTGTCTCGGTCATCCGTTTCTCAAACAACATGTAGTGCGAGAATTCCAACGGAGGCGATCGAGTCTTGTGGGGAAAAGTGCACAAACCTCTGCAGAGTGTACAAACTGATCATGATTAGCCGTGTCCCCGGTTATGGACGTCTTGAGTATCTAGTACTTGGATTATCATATGAATCTCATCATGTTACTTTAATTAATATTGTTGGGTTTAATGATGATGATTAATTGGGGTTGAGAGGATGTTTATCTTCTCAATGATGTTTCAACTACCATGATAGTTAAATTAAAATCTATTCCTTTGCAGTAGGGAAAAATTGGCTTTACGCAAAACTGTAACCATAGAGCTTTCCACCAGCCATATTGCATATAGTGTAGCTTTACTTTTGTTACTTTCTATGTGTTACTTTGCCAGCATATTCCATGTGCTGACCCGTTTTCGGGCTGCAACGTTCATGTTGCAGACTTTTCAGACGACGAGTAAGGTGCCTTTTAGGTCGTGGTTCTATACTCAGTGATGCCGTTGGAGTTGATGGATTCACCTATCTTCCCAGCCTTCCGCTGTTATCGTGTTAGATGGCCTTAAGTCATTTTTATTGTAATAAGTTCATCGTTGGAACTGTCGATGTAATAAGTGTGTGATTGCTACTCTGTTATAAATCCTTCAAGTACTATGCGTGTCAGCATTACAGATCCAGGGATGACACTGATGCACAGAGATCAGACTGTTTGAGGTCTGGTCTCTACAAGATGGTATCAGAGCACACGCTGACTGTAGGACACGACCACTAAGCTAAAACCCTAGAGCACTATTCACTCTTCTCTTTTCTGACTCCTCATCTTTTCTACTCTTTTAGGATGGTGGATGCGAGGAACAAGTTCACGCAACCTGATGAAGATACACCATTTGGACGACACCTGAAGGAAGTCACTAGATATCTAAACATCTGATTACCCAGCTTCACCGAAACCTACAACGCCACTTTACCTGAAGAGGAGCGCTGGTTGATTCAAGCTCAAGTTCCAGGAAGGACGTTCATGCCCATCACCGCACACATAGAATTTTCTTTTAATGCGCCTACATGGAGCTTAGGTAGAAGCATGGCAGCCCACATCGCTATGGGAAGGATTGGAGAAATCTACAAGCAGGAGCTAAAGGAGACCATCTACCAAATTTGTGGACATAGAGATGAGCGGTGGGACATGGTCAACACCCGGAAGGACAGGTCCATTGCCTCGTTCATTCAAGAGTTAAACTAGCACATTCGTCGCCAGGAACACCAGATGTGTGCAGGGATGATAGACTTGAAGAAAGCACTAACTAGAAACTTGGAGTTAGAGGAGGAACTCAAGTCTACACGCGACGGATACGAGGAGGAGATGTTAATACTTGTGGAGAAGAATGATGATTTGACACGAAAGCTAGGAGTATTCATGGGAGAAGAGGAAGAAGAACCCAAGGAATTTCCACCTGAAGACTACATCATCCTTGACGACACGGACTCAGACCCTAATGATAGCGATGATGAGGACTATGAAGATGAAGCTGGATCTGACATCATGGAATCCTCTGCCGATCAAAATTTCTAGAAGACCTTCCTATGACTAGTAGTTTTCCCATTTAGTAGACTTAGAGCACTTTTGTAACGTTAGATCCGTGTAAGCCCTTGTTTGAAATTGATATTGGTGTGATATGTTTGTGTTTGCCTCATGTGCATTTGGGTAGTGATTTTCCCTTAGACTTCTTTTCTATTCTAATCTCTTACCTCTACGCCCATCAGATGCCTCCAAGACGTGAGCCCGGATTTGAGTTTCCCCCTAAGCTCACTCAGTTGATCCAGCAGCAGAACACTTTGATGCAACTTCTTGTCCAGAACACTCAGAACAACCAGAACAACAACAACCCTCCACCACCACTACCCGTGGATAACCTGACCCGTTTCTTAAGGTTACAACCACCGGTGTTTGCTAGTAGCATTGAACCAATAGTCGTTGATGACTGGCTGCGCAAGATTGGAAGGGATTTGCCCACTACTAACTGCTCAGATGCTGAGAAGGTGCGTTTTGCCGCACATCAGTTGTCTGGACCAGCCGCAGCGTGGTGGGAGAATTACACAGCCACTTTTCCCATAGCCAATGTTACTTGGGATCAGTTTCAGCAAGCTTTTCGTACCGCCCATGTCTCAACTGGAGCTATGAGCATGAAGAAGCGGGAGTTTCGCAATTTGTGCCAAGGCAATCGTACTGTGGCTCAGTACGTAGATGAGTTTAGTACCCTATCTCGTTATGCCCCAGATGATGTGGCCACAGATGCCGCTAAGCAGGAGAGATTTATGGAAGGGCTGAATGATGAGATGAGCGTAAAGTTGATGGTGGCAACTTTCAACAACTACCAGGAACTGGTTGATCGAGCTCTAATGATTGAAGGGAAGCACTAACAGATTGAAAGTCGCAAGAGGAAGTATGGACAAGGAAAGTACAATTCTGGAGCTCAGCAGAAGCCACGTTTTACCCCTGAAACGGTAGGACAATTCCAACATACCCATGGAGGAGGTAGCTCGCACAATCATAGTGGCCCCAAGAATGGGAATGGGAATGGAGGAAGCAGGGGACAGAACCGCACCAACCCCACAACTCCAGCAAAGCGAGACCTGAGTCAAATCACTTGCTTCAAGTGCCAGAAGACGGGACATTACGCCAATGAATGTCCAGAAGCCCAGAATGGAATTGGCAATGCAAGCTCTGGAATAAAGTCGGACCCTTTTAATAGAGGACAAGTGAACCACGTTAACGTGGAGGAGGTTGAAGCTCAGCCAGATGAAGTAATAGGTAAGTTTTTAGTTAAGTCCTTTACTGCACTCGTTCTTCTTGATACTGGTGCAACGCATTCATACATTTCAAGGGGATTTGTGGATAAGTATAAGCTGCCAACCCAAGCCCTTAGGTCACCCATGTTAGTAACCTCACCCGGAGCAGAGTATATGGATAAATTATGGTGTGATCAGTTGCCATTAAGGATTGGTAACTACACTTTCCCTTCAGACCTAATAGTATTGGAATCTCAAGGATTGGATGTGATATTAGGCATGGATTGGCTATCTAAGTACGAAGGGAATATTGAATGCGCCAGTAAGTCCATTTTTGCTTACCACGCCAGAAGGAAGAAGGATCAAGTATGTATCCCGGCATGTGCCGAAAAGGAACAGATTAAATTCTTTATCAGGAGTTGTTCAGGAGGAAGTACCAGTGGTGAAAGATTTCCCTGACGTATTTCCAGAGGAACTGCCAGGCATGCCACCAGATAGACATATTGAGTTTTTGATTGAGCTTTTGCCAGGCACAGGGCCAATTTCTAAGAGACCATACAGGATGCCCGCAAATGATTTGGAGGAAATTAAGAAACAGATTAAGGAGTTACTCGATAAAGGATACATTCGCCCAAGTTCTTCGCCTTGGGGTTCGCCAGTACTTCTAGTGGAGAAGAAGGATGGATCGTTAAGAATGGTTGTTGATTATCGAGGATTGAATAAAGTAACGATCAAGAACAAGTACCCACAGCCGATGATCAATGATCTGTTCGATAGATTGCAAGGAGCTAAGTTATTTTCCAAGATCGATCTGCGATCAGGATACCATCAATTGAAGATTCGAGAGCAGGATATACCTAAGACGGCCTTTACCACCAGGTATGGGTTGTACGAGTATACCGTTATGTCTTTTGGTCTGACTAACGCACCAGCATACTTTATGAACTGATGAACAAGGTGCTTATGGAGATTTTGGATTAGTTCGTCGTGGTGTTCATAGATGATATATTGATCTTCTCAAAGGATGAAGAGGAGCATGCAGAGCATTTGCGTTTGGTATTGGAGAAGCTCAGAGAACATCAGTTGTATGCCAAGTTTAGCAAATGCGAGTTTTGGTTGAATGAAGTTGGATTCCTCGGACACGTTATATCCAGAGAAGGAATAGCAGTAGATCCCGCCAAGGTGGACAATGTGACAAATTGGGAAGCACCGACATCAGTTGGAGAGATCCGGAGTTTTCTTGGACTTGCAGGATACTACGGGAGATTTGTATAGGGAATTTCTCCAGGATTGCAAAACCTATGACAGAGTTGTTAAAGAAGGATACCAAGTTCAATTGGACTGAAGAATGTGAGGCCAGTTTCCAGGAATTAAAGAAACATTTGGTCTCATCACCTGTGTTGATTCTGCCAGATCAACATAAGGACTATGAGGTGTACTGCGATGCTTCACGTCGAGGACTTGGAGCAGTTCTTATGCAGGAAGGGAGACTTGTTTCGTATGGTTCACGACAACTGAAACCTCATGAGTTGAACTATGCCACTCATGATTTGGAGTTAGCAGCCGTAGTTCATGCATTGAAGACTTGGAGACATTTTCTCATCAGAAACCATTGTGAAGTATATACGGATCACAAGAGTTTGAAGTATATATTCACTCAGAAAGAGTTGAATCTCAGGCAAAGGAGATGGCTATAACTCATTAAGGACTATGACATGAGATTGCATTATCATCCCGGAAAGGCTAACGTAGTAGCTGATGCGCTAAGCCGTAAGAGCCATGTCAATACCCTAATGACTGAGGATTTACCAAAGGAGTTAGCCGAGGATTTACGAGAACTATGTTTGGAGATAGTTCCGAGAGACTATGTAGCAACACTGGAGATTCAGTCTACCCTAATGGGTAAAATCAGAGGAGCTCAGAAAACTGACGAGGCGGTTGCCTCTATAAAGGAGAGGATGAGCGAAGGAAAGGCTAAAGGATTTCGTAAGGATGAGCACGACACCCTATGGTTTGAGGACCGTGTCTATGTGCCTAACGACCCAGGGATCAGGAAGTTGATTCTGCATGAGGCCCATGATTCGCCATACTCGATTCACCCAGGAAACACCAAGATGTATTTGGATTTGAAGGATACTTTCTGGTGGACCGGTATGAAGAAGGATATTGCTGAGTATGTAGCCCTTTGTGATGTATGTCAGAGAGTGAAGGCAAAACATCAGAAGCTGGCCGGATTGTTACAACCATTGCCAATACCCGAATGGAAGTGGGATAAGCTAGGCATGGATTTTATTACGGGAATACCCAGAACTCGTTCAGGCTATGACTCGATTTGGGTTGTAGTCAATCGTTTGACAAAGGTAGCCCATTTCATCCTAGTAAAGACTATTATACCAGTGCGAAGTTGGCAAAGATATACATGACTAGGACCGTATGCCCGCATGGAGTTCTGAGGAGCATCGTATCAGACAGAGGAACCTAGATTACCTCAAAGTTCTGGAATCAGCTACATGAAACTTTGGGTACCAGGCTAGAGTTTAGCACAGCTTTTCATCCGTAGACAGATGGACAGACCGAGAGGGTCAACCAGATTTTGGAGGATATGCTAAGAGCTTCTGCGCTAGATTATGGATCTAGTTGGGACGACAATTTGCCTTATGCCGAGTTCTCTTACAACAACAGTTATCAATCCAGTTTGAAGATGGACCCTTTTGAAGCGTTATACGGAAGGAGGTGTAGGACTCCGTTGTCTTGGGACGAAGTTGGAGATCGCCAGTTGTTTGGGCCAGATTTGATCAAAGAATCAGAATAGAAGGTGAAGTTGATTCGTGATAGGCTCAAGATAGCCCAATCCAGGCAGAAGAGCTATGCGGATTCAAAATGCAAGGAGATCGTTTACGAAGTCGGAGACCGAGTTTATCTTCGAGTATCTCCACTTCGAGGAGTTAAGCGCTTTGGAGTTAAGGGAAAGCTAGCGCCACGTTTTGTAGGACCATACAAGGTTATGGAACGTATGGGAGACGTAGCCTACAAGTTGGAACTGCCCGAAGGATTATCTGGAGTTCATGATGTATTCCATGTTTCCCAGTTGAAGAAATGCCACGCCGAGATGGCTGATATACCGCTGAGGGATACTGTGCCATTGGAAACTATTCAGGTGGACAGTGACTTGACCTATGAAGAGAGACCAGTCAAGATTCTTGAGTATGCCAGCCGAGTCACCCACAGCAAGGTTATCAAATTTTGCAAAGTTCAGTGGAGTCACCACACCGAGGATGAAGCCACCTGGGAACGAGAGGAAGACCTGCGGAAGGATCACCCTCACCTATTTTCTAGCCAACCCGAATCTCGAGGGCGAGATTCATCTTAAGGGGGGTAGGTTTGTAACAAACCAAATATCCAATTTGGAATGTTATACATTAGATCATCATGCATATCATATTTTCTTGCTTTTGGTGGATCCAAAAAAATTGTGAGCAACTCAAGGACCCTCGGAGAGAGTTGGGGATTTTAATATTTTCATATTTGAGGTTTCTCAAATTTTGAAAATAGGATCGTTTGATTTTATTTATTTTATCTTCAAGTATTTCTATCATGAAAATATGAGAGAGGGAGTAAAATGACTCTCCTAAAAATAAAGAAATACGGAGGATTTAATAAAAAATCAAATAAGTTTTCTTTGGAGTTTTATTTGAATTAGGAAAAATTGCTTGTTTTCAAAAATGCATTTTAGTGCCAAGAAAATGTTCATCTTGTTCTAAATATTCTATTTAGACGGTGAAAATTTGTTTTGGCAATTTTAGGTTTTTATTTTATTTTCTAGGATTTCATTTTCGTAGCGTAGGCGTTAATTAAAAAATAGGGGGACCCGAAGCCGACTGGGCCGAAGCCCAGCCCAGCCAGGCCCAGCCGCCCGCGCCACCTTCCCCTCGCCGCCGCCGTGCCCACGTCGGACTCCACCGCCGCCGCCGCCATCGTTTGCCCCTCCCCCAAGCTTCTAGCCCCCCTTCCCCCTATATAAAGCCGCCGCCCCCGCCCCTTGCCGCACCCCGCCCCGCCGCATAGCCGCCGCCGCCGCAAAGCCGCCGCCGCCGCAGCGCACTGCCGCCACCGCCGCCGCTGCACACCACCGCCGCAGCCCCGCCGCCAGCCACCGCCGCCCGCCGCCGACGCCTCCCGCCGGCCGAAACGACGAGGTAGCCGCCGCCGCCGGTTTTCGGTAGAAAACCATCGGTTTTTTTCTTAAGAACCCTAGTTCGTTTTTTTAGATAGATCGGTTTTTTTCTTTTCCCGGTTTAGTTACTTAGTGAGCGTTCACCCATTCGTTCGTTTTAACGAACGAGTTCATCGTTTAGTCTCAGCTAACGAACGTCCGTTCGTTAAGCTGTTTTTAGTTTTCTTTTTCGTAGTTTTTTTCTGAGCGCGATTTCTGATCCGATCTTCGTTGTAGTTTATCTTTTCGCTCGTTTATCGGAATCCGGCGATTCAAGCGCCTGGAGTTTCATCTCAAAACTCTCTTTCCGTTCAACCTAGTCACCCAAGTGTTTGCCTCTGTTAAATTTGGACTTAGGTCCAGATTGGCACGGTAGTTGTTTCTCTTTCGCCGTTTGACTTTCGTTGTTTTCTTTTGGTTTTTTTCTTTTGCAAACCGGAGTTCTTAAGTTGAACTTTCTGGTTAAATCTCTTATTTGAGTTTTACCCGTGCATTAGTTAAGTACTTATTGTGTGTTTGTTTGTTTGCGATAGAGTACCCGGAGTGCGCCGCTTGCTACTTTGAATCTCTAGATTTTGCGGATCATCAGCAAGGCAAGTAACACTTTGATCATACTTTCCAATTACCTAGTTTTCATTGCATTAGTCAAACCCTCACACATTGCATGAGTAGGAGCTTTAACATGTGGGACTGGGAAGTAGATTGAGGTAGTACCTATTACCTGCATTACATTCAAACCTTTGGGAGTTACTTCTACGTTTGCTGTTAGGTCATGCTATGCTAGTAGACATGGATTGGGTGAGTGTATCCATGACAGATGTGAGATTGTTTATTAAAGGTTCAACTTAAGGTGGCAACTTTAATACACATCTGGGTGGATTGAGGCACCTGGGTATTCCAGCGATTGCATGTTTTCTTTATGGACCGCCACCCAGGCTCAAAGGGATCATGAGATTATTCATACTAGAAACTTCCGTGTGCAGCCACAAGCTATAATGGGCTCTAGCATAGTTTACTAAGTTGTGCGAACCCTTACAGTGGTGGACTAGCAGATGTAGGGGATGTAGGTTGGTAAGGTTCACCCGGACGTAAGGTGCTAGTGCTTCTGAAAGACTGTGTCTCGGTCATCCGTTTCTCAAACAACCTGTAGTGCGAGAATTCCAACGGAGGCGATCGAGTCTTGTGGGGAAAAGTGCACAAACCTCTGCAGAGTGTACAAACTGATCCTGATTAACCGTGTCCCCGGTTATGGACGTCTTGAGTATCTAGTACTTGGATTATCATATGAATCTCATCATGTTACTTTAATTAATATTGTTGGGTTTAATGATGATGATTAATTGGGGTTGAGAGGATGTCTATCTTCTCAACGATGTTTCAACTACCATGATAGTTAAATTAAAATATATTCCTTTGCAGTAGGGAAAAATTGGCTTTACGCAAAACTGTAACCATAGAGCTTTCCACCAGCCATATTGCATATAGTGTAGCTTTACTTTTGTTACTTTCTATGTGTTACTTTGCCAACATATTCCATGTGCTGACTCGTTTTCAGGCTGCAACGTTCATGTTGCAGAATTTTCAGACGACGAGTAAGGTGCCTTTTAGGTCGTGGTTCTATACTCAGTGATGCCGTTGGAGTTGATGGATTCACCTATCTTCCAAGCCTTCCGCTGTTATCGTGTTAGATGGCCTTAAGCCATTTTTATTGTAATAAGTTCATCGTTGGAACTGTCAATGTAATAAGTGTGTGATTGCTACTCTGTTATAAATCCTTCAAGTACTGTGCGTGTCAGCATTACAGATCCAGGGATGACACTGATGCACAGAGATCAGACTGTTTGAGGTCTGGTCGCTACAGTTTGTTCTCCGCTATTAGTGACTTTGGAGTGACTCTTTGTTGCATGTTGAGGTTTAGTTATATGATCCAAGTATGTTATTATTGTTGAGAGAACTTGCACTAGTGAAAGTATGAACCCTAGGCCTTGTTTCCTATCATTGCAACACCGTTTATGCTCACTTTTACCTTTAGTTACTTTGCTGTTTTTATATTTTCAGATTACAAAAACCAATATCAACCTTCCATATTGCACTTGTATCACCATCTCTTCGCCGAACTAGTGCACCTATACAATTTACCATTGTATTGGGTGTGTTGGGGACACAAGAGACTCTTTGTTATTTGGTTGCATGGTTATTTGAGAGAGACCATCTTCATCCTACGCCTCCTACGGATTGATAAACCTTAGGTCATCCACTTGAGGGAAATTTGTTATTGTCCTACAAACCTCTGCACTTGGAGGCCCAACAACGTCTACAAGAAGAAGGTTGCATAGTATACATCACATGGTAACGTAAGTATTTCCCTCAGTTTTTGAGAACCAAGGTATCAATCCAGTAGGAGACCACGCGCGAGTCCCTCGCACCTGCACAAACGAATAAGAACCTTGCAACCAACGGGATAAAAGGGGTTGTCAATCTCTTCTGGGTCATTTACAAAAGTGAGATCTGATAGATATGATAAGATAATATTTTTGGTATAGAGAAAAAGTAAATTATGCAAAGTATATTAAATAGTTGATGGAATATTAATATGATGAGAATAGACCCAGGGGCCATAGGTTTCACTAGTGGCTTCTCTCATGATAGCAGATTTCTACGGTGGGTGAACAAATTACTGTCGGGCAATTGATAGAAAAGCGCATAGTTATGAGAATCTAGGCATGATCATTATATATAGGCATCACGTCCGTGACAAGTAGACCGAAACGATTCTTCATCTACTACTATTACTCCACACATTGATCACTATCCAGCATGCATCTAGAGTATTAAGTTCATAAGAACAGAGTAACGCCTTAAGCAAGATGACATGATGTAGAGGGATAAACTCAAGCAATATGATATAAACCCCATCTTTTTATCCTCGATGGCAACAATATAATACGTGCCTTGCTGCCCCTCCTGTCACTCGGAAAGGACACCACAAGATTGAACCAAAAGCCAAGCACTTCTCCCATTGCAAGAACTATAGATCTAGTAGGCCAAACCAAACCGATAATTTGAAGAGACTTGCAAGGATATTTAAATCATGCATAAAAGATTTCAGAAAAGAATCCAATATTGTTCATAGATAATCTTGATCATAAACCCCCAATTCATCGGATCTCGACAAACACATCGCAAAAGGATTACATCGAATATATCTCCTCAAAGATTGAGGAGAACTTTGTATTGAGATCCAAAGAGAGAGAAGAGGCCATCTAGCTAATAATATGGACCCAAAGGTCTGTGGTAAACTACTCACAACTCATCGGAGAGGCTATGCTGTTGATGTAGAAGCCCTCCCTGATCGATGCCCCCTCCGGCGGAGCTCCGAAACAGGCCCCAAGATGGGATCTCACGGGTACAGAAGGTTATGGCGGTGGAATTAGGGTTTCGTGGATGTCGTCGATGTTTTCAGGGTATGAGAGTATATATAGGCTGAAGAGGCACATCAGGGGAGCCAGAGGGGGCCCACGAGGGTGGGGGCGCGCCCCCTGCCCTCGTGGCCGCCTCTCTCGCTTCTTGGCATGTACTCCAAGTCTTCTGTGTTGATATCGTTCCAAAAATAACTCCCCCGAAGGTTTCATTCCGTTTGATATTCCTTTTCTGCGAAACACTGAAATAGGCAAAAAAAACATCAATTTGCACTCGGTCTTGGGTTAGTAGGTTAGTCCCAAAAATAATATAAAGTGTATAATAAAGCCCATTAAACATCCAAAACAGAATATATAATAGAATGGAACCATCAAAACTTATAGATATGTTGGATACGTATCAAGTCCTATCAGCATACAGCTAACCCTATGGTGTGATCCACATGCGCACTCATATGATGGGCACCAAATGACAACAACATAACCACAAGAAAATTAAACCAACCATAGCAATTTCACCGATAAGCCCGTAGGACAAAACAGATCTACTCAAACATCATAGGATAGCCAAATATCATTGGGAAATAATATATGGAGTTGAGCACCATGTTTAAGTAGAGAATTACAGCGGGAATAGAGAGGTTACACCACTGCATAAAGGGGGATAAAGCTGTTGGTGAGGGTAGCAAGATTTTTGATGTAGATCACCGTCACGGTCCTAGCCCCGACGGCGTTCTGGCGCCACCGGGAGAGAGGGCGAGAGAGCCCCCTCCTTCTTCTTCTTCCTTGGCCTCCTCCCTAGGTGGGAGGAGGTTTCCCCTTCTGTTCCATGGTCTCCATGGCATGGGACGGGCGAGAGCCCCTCCGATATTGGATATGTCTCTCTGTCTTCTTCTATTTTGCGTTCCCCAGATCTGGCCGAAAACCGTTTCTTATATTACCAGAGATCCGTAACTCCGATTGCGTTGAGATTTCTACATGATTTTTTCCGGATATAAGCTTCCTTGCTCCCGAAGTACAACTCCAACCGACGTTCCAGGCGGGCATAAGACACCACGGCACGCCAGGGGCTCCGGTGCGCCCTGGTGTATTGTTGGTTGTGTGGGTCTCCATTTACGTAGCTTCCACCTCCCAAAAATCACTTATATTCCAAAATAATGCTTCGTGAAATTTTATTGCATTTGGACTTCATTTGATATGGATACTCTGCAATACAAAAAACATGCAGAAAACATGAACTGGCACTGGGCACTGGGTAAGTAAGTTAGTCCAAATAAATCATATAAAAAGTTGCCAAAAGTATGTGAAAGTTGTATAATATTAGCATGAAACAATCAGAAATTATAGATACGACAGAGACGCATCAGCATCCCCATGCTTAATTCCTGCTCGTCGTCGAGTAGGTAAATGATAAAAAGATAATTTTTGATGTGCAATGCTACCTAGCATAAACTTGATCATATATCTAGTCATGGCATGAATATTAAGACTTGAGTGATTCAAAGCAATAGTCTATACTTTGACATAAAGACATCAATACTCAAGCATCCCAACAAACAATCATGTCTTTCAGAATATAAAATGCTAAAGAACATTATCCCTATAAAATCATATAGTCTTGTCATGCTCTGTCTTCCCAGCTCAAAGTATAAATCATGTACTACCCCGGTGTTAGCCAAGCAATTGGTTCATACTTTTTAACGCGCTTCAGCATTTTCAACTCCCACGCAATACATGTGCGTGAGCCATGGATATAGCAATATAGGTGGAGTAGAATGCGGTGGTAGTAGACAAAAGAAGGGAAGAAAGTCTCACATCAACTAGGCAAACTAATGGACTATGGAGATATCCATCAATCGATATCAATGTGAGGAGTAGGGATTGCCATGCAACAGATACAACTAAGAGCTATAAGTGTATGAAAGCTCAATATGAAACTAAGTGTGTATGCATCAAACTACTATGAAAAATTCCCACAAGTATATGAAAGTGAAAGCATAGGAGACTCTCTACATGAAAAACATGGTGCTACTTTGAAGCACAAGTGTGGTATTTGATGCCCCTTTCTTTTTTTCATTCTTTTTTTCTTTTTTTTCTTTTTGGTGGGCTTCTTTGGCCTTTTTTATTTGGGCTTCTTTGGCCTCTTTTATTATTTTTGAAGTCCGGAGTCTCATCCCGACTTGTGGGGGAATCATGGTCTCCTCTATCCTATCATCATGGGGGCATGCTCTAAAAATGAATAATGATGATCATCACGCTTCTATTTACTTATAACTCAAAATAAATAAAAATTACAACTCGATACCTATGACATAGTATGACTCTAAATGAATGCCACTAGCAGTGTACCAGGATGTGCAACGATCTAACATAGCAAAGATATCAAAGAAACAGACAAGCCATGAAAATATCGTGCTAGTTGTCTTACGATCATGCAAAGCAATATGAAAATGAATGCTCAAGTCAACTATATGATGGAAGTGCATGGCAATATATCTCGGAATGGCTATGGAAATGCCATAATAGGTAGGTATGGTGGCTGTTTTGATGAAGGTATAATAAAGTTTATGCACCGGCGAAAGTTGCGCGGCACGAGAGAGGCTTTCAATTATGAAAGGGTGAGAGTGTGTATAATCCATGAACTCACATTAGTCATAAAGAACTCATATACTTATTGCAAAAGTTTATTAGCCCTCGAAGCAAAGTAATACTACGCATGCTCCTAGGGAGGAGGTTGGTAGGAGTTAACCATCGCGCGCCCCCGACCTTCACACAAAGATAGGACAATCAAGGATAAATTGTGCTCCAACTTCCCGGCATAACAAGAGACTATACATGCATGCTTCGGGAATCACAAACCTTAACACTAATATCTTACTAAACACAATCATCCACTAGTACCTCCCACATATTATCATCTTTATATTGCAAAACTATTGCAAGGAATCAAACATACCATATTCAGTGATCCATAAGTTTTATGTGGGATTTTATGACTAACCATGTGTAATGCCCAGGATGGGACTATATCTCCTACGTGTCGAGGCACGACTTAAAGATATAAGCCCATTCTGGAATGATCGCAAGTTTGGTACCTTTGCACATCTCATGTAAAAATAGGGATGAAAGCTGAAAAGATAGTTGGCTTACACTCGCCACGTCACACAATTCATTACATGTCCAAACATCATTCAAATAAACATCACAGCCCGTCTACGGGTAAGATCCAAATGAAAGATACCAAACATAACATTAAACCTCAGGTCTGAAACGAATCCTAGTAGAAGCTCTACTGATCAACCGGATAGTTCACATAGTAACGGCTACGCTCCTCGTCGTACTCTCAGTCTAGCTCGGTGCCATCGCCTGTGTAGCTCACCATAGTACCTGCATCTGGTGTGTTGAAGTAACTGTGAGCCACAGAGGACTCAGCAATCCCGTTCCCGGGTAACACGACTATTCAAGCCTTGGGTGTGGAACAAGGTTGAAGAAAGACTAAGAGGTTGCAGCAGCACTAGCCTAGCTTACGTAAAAGAGAGCGAGAAGAGAAGTGCCTCGGACGAGAGATGATCACGAAGTGATCCTAACTAGCAAGTGAAACATAACCCCACCGTGTTCACTTCCCGAATCCCTTTCCGGAAAATGACCGTCACGGTACTCACGCTGATAGTGTATTGGAATATGGTGTCAAGTTTTCTACAACCGGATATTAACAAATTCCCATCTGCCACATAACCGCGGGCACGGCTTTCGAAAGTTCATAACCTTGCAGGGGTGTTCCAACTTGGCCCATGACAAGCCCTCGATCCGCGGAGTCGCAACTCCAAGGTGGGAAGGCCCGAGTATCCTCGGAATCCCGTGCTCAAGATACTCCGACAAAGGTAAGGCTAATCCAGCAAATCCTCCCGGCATGCCGACACCCTGACAGTAGCCGTGCGTATCTAGTCTCAGGCCACGACCGGATGGGCGATTCTACAGGTGTATACCAGATACCTTGGGTCTCCCCAAGGCGGCCCCGCAGAACCCCCAGTTTGGACCAACACTCATGAGGAGCACTGGCCCGGGTTGTTGATTAAATATAAAAGGGATAGCTAGTCCCTATGCAAGTTTTTAGTTATTAGGCAAATAGTACCAATGTTGGGACTTGCTGGAAAAGACTTAGCACTTAGCGGTTTATCGAGGGGGTCCCATAACCCCAACCGTGTGAGGAACGCATAATCAAGGAACATAACACCGGTTTATACGGTTCCTAGGCGGCATGAGTGGAACAAATCACCAAGCAAAAGGCTTAGCCTTCCACCCATTACCAATATATAGATGATTTCATTTAATAATTAATATAGTGTGATATCCCAACAAGCTTCAACAAGAAGCAAGAATCTTCAATCTTCTCCTACAACTAACAATGCTATAAGAGGGGCTGAGCGAAGCCTATGTATAGCCAATCAATGGTTTGCATAGGTAGGGGGGTTAAACAGGTTCATGGTTACAATAGGAGGCTGACAGGAAAAACATGGGCATCGAGGCAAAACTATAGAGCGATACTTCTAGCAATAGGCAAAGATAGTAATGATATCCGAATTCGGTCATCTTGCCTGAAGAGTTGTCGATGGGATCGTAAGGGGGCTCCTCGTTCTCAACCTCGGTAGTAACCTCGTTCTCGTACTCGTACTCAGCTTTCGGCTCTACTCAACACAAAAACACAAGTCACGAAATCAACAAGATGCAATGCACCAAACTACTGGATGCATGGCTGATGCACTATGGAAGCACTACAGATGCACTTAGGAAGCACAGAAAGTCTACATACGAAGCACAGTGTTACAGCACAAGGAGCATGGCAATTTGCATCAAACAAAATACTTCAAAACATGATAACATGAGGATATTATGAATCTACATGCAAAAACACACAAGTTTCATATAGGACTTGCTCAAAACGGAGCAACGGGCTAAAAGATACAACCGAAACAATATACATGCACAAGCTGAAATTAATAGCCACATAGCAACTTCGGAGCAAGAGATAAATAGTCTACAGCACTCAAACATCATGGCAAGGAGCATGGACATAAAGTAGACATCTCCTACAGCAAACAATTCCATTGGAGCATCTCCAAAGGAGGCATGGATCAATAGCAACAAGCTATGACATTTTGAACTTGACAACAAAATCCTAACAGCAGTATTTTGTTGCCACTTGGGAGCAAGAGTTAAATATGCTACAGCCACCCAAATGAGCATGTGAGAGCATGAATGGATAGCCAACAATATATACTACAAGGAATCATCAAGATTCACCCCAAAACTAGCATGGATTTGCCTAGAACAACAAGCAAACATGGCATCTGGAAATTACAGATTCCAGACTTAGTGAAATTTCACTAAGTGTTAAACAGTAGTAACATCATGGCATCTTTGTGAGCAAGTTTAAGTCAGCTCAAAGCATGGCATGGCAAGTGGTAAGCACCACAGCAAAGTACACATGATGGTGAATCCAAAACATCTAAGCATGCATCAAGGGGACAACCACATCAATAGCAACGAGCTTCTCAACTAGGCATCTCGTAACAAGTTTAACAACATAACAGCCACATGCACTTTTGCAACGGAGATAAACATGGCAAGATGAAATCTATCATGCAAGCTAAACCAACCAACATGTAGAGCATATCATGATGAACACGTGGACATATCATTTGCTTCATTTGGATAAACATGCACCCAGATATCACATTGCAAACATGGCATGAAAACAATTACAAACAGCAGTTTAAAACAAGTAGCACTCTTCTCATGAAGATTAATACATCTAGATGACCTCAAACATGCATGGCACAATGGAACAAAACATAGTACATGTCACCACGATCATTTTGACATATCATTTGCTCAAATCGGACAACCACACAAAAAGTTATCCACAATGCAAAACTGCATCAGAAACTAAGACAACCAGGGACTTAGAGGAATTTGGAACAACCTCAGTCAACGGTCAACCGGGCCCGGGTCAACGGAGGCGGATCTGGCGGCGGAGTCAAACGGGCCTCGGGCACGGGCCGGATCGGATCCACGCGCTAACGGGCTTCGGCCCGATTAGGGTTTCGGCCCAGGGCGTTCCATATCGGATCGGGGCCGGCTCCCTCGATCTCCTCGAGCGCAGGGTGGTGCGGCCTGGCGATTCCTGCGACGGCGGCGGCCGGCGACGGGGGG
>LR738712.1:473749712-473777971 GCA_902687465.1 Secale cereale | reverse complement strand
CGGCGGAGACGCGGCCGGGGAGGCCGGGCGGCGAGGTGAGGGCGGCGAGGAGGAGCGGCCGGCGGCGGTGAGGTGGCGCGGAGGAGGGCCCGGTCGGTGGGGTGGCGAGGAGACACCGGCGGCGGCGGAGAGGGGCTCCTCCGGCGGCGGGGAAAAAAACGGCGGCGCGGCGGAGGTTGAAGACGACCTCGGCGCGGGCCCACACGTCGGGGCTCGGAAGCACGGACGACGAACTGTGGAAGCACGGCTGGCTGGGACGTCGGAAGCACGGCGGCTCAACGGTGGAAGCACCGCGCGTCAACGGTGGAAGCACCGGCGGCGCACTGTGGAAGCATTAGGGTTTCTGGACGCAAATGTTTGGAGGAGGTGGACGTTTATATAGGCACAAGGAGCTAGGGTTGTCCAAATGAGGGGAGGTTTTCGGCCACGCGATCACAATTGGATGGCCTAGATGAAGGGAGGGGTTTGGGTTGGTTTGGTGGGCTGTTGGAGGGGTGTCTTGGGCCTCAAAGAGGGGGTACTTTCAGCCCACGAGAATAACTGTTGGAGCATCAAACGAACTCCAAACGCGACGAGATTTGACAGGCGGGTTACACACAACAAAACAACATCGCACGACAAGTCGCGCGCCAAACCGGAAACGTTACACGGCAAAACACCAAAGTAGGCCTCGGGGATGCCACGGACACGAGAGGGCGCCGGAACTCGAAACGGACAACGGAAAAGAACGAGTGGGACCGAATGCAAACGACAACACAAATGCAATGCAATGCACATGACAACATGCTATGAATGAATGCACATGCACACGACAAAAAGACAAAAACCCGAAAAGACGAAGAACCCGGAATGGAACTGATGAAGCCAAAGATATATATATTGCCCAAAAGGGAAAGTATTACATCCGGGGCATTACAAACTCTCCTCCACTACAAAAAGATCTCGTCCCGAGATCTAGGACTGGAAGAAGGAAGGGTACTCGGAACGAAGGTGATCTTCTCGTTCCCACGTAGCTTCTCAGTCGGTATGGTGTGACCACTTGACTTTCAAGAATTTGATGGACTTGTTGCGGGTCTTGCGCTCGGTTTCTTCGAGAATAGCAACGGGATGCTCTCGGTAAGACAAGTCTTGTTGAAGATCAATCTCCTCAAACGGAATGGTGCGTTCAGGTGTCTTGAAGCACTTGCGGAGTTGAGACACATGAAACACATCATGAACATTGGCGAAATTGGAAGGGAGCTCAAGTTGATAGGCTAGATTGCCTCTTTTGCCAAGGATCTTGAAAGGCCCGACGTATCTAGGAGCAAGCTTTCCTTTGATACCGAATCTTTGGGTGCCTTTCATAGGAGAAACACGGAGATAGACATGATCCCCGATGTTGAAGGCCAAATCACGATGCTTGCCGTCATAGTAGATCTTCTGACGCGACTGAGCGGCCTTGAGATTCTCACGTATGACTTTGCACATTTCTTCGGCTTCTGAGATCAAGTCATTGCCAAGAAGTTGACGTTCACCCGTCTCGAACCAGTTGAGAGGGGTACGGCACTTTCTGCCATAAAGGATTTCAAACGGAGCTTTGCCGGCACTTGCTTGAAAGCTGTTGTTGTAAGAGAACTCGGCAAACGGAAGGCAATCTTCCCATTTCATGCCAAAACATATGACACAGGCTCTGAGCATGTCTTCTAGAATCTGATTCACTCTCTCGACTTGACCACTAGTCTGAGGGTGAAATGCAGTGCTGAAACGAATCTTAGTGCCCATGGCAGACTGAAAGGAGTCCCAGAACTTGGAAGTGAACAAACTTCCACGGTCTGAGGAGATAACTTGAGGAATGCCATGTAAGGACACAATTCTGGAAGTGTACAATTCTGCCAGTTGAGCTGCATTGATGGATTCTTTGACTGGAAGGAAGTGAGCGACTTTGGTAAGCTTGTCAATCACCACAAAGATAGAATCATTCCCTCTCTTGGACTTAGGAAAGCCAGTGACGAAATCCATTTCAATGTGGTCGAATTTCCACTCGGGAATAGGAAGAGGTTGGAGAAGACCGGCTGGACGTTGATGCTCTGCCTTCACTCTTCTGCAGACATCACATTCATTCACGAATTGGGCAATCTCCCTTTTCATGCGAGTCCACCAATAAGATTGCTTGAGGTCTTGGTACATCTTGGAACTACCAGGATGAATGGAAAGGAGGGAATCATGTGCTTCGTCCATTATGAGCTTCCTGAGATCACCTTTGGGAACCACAAGTCTGTCCTCAAAGAACAAGGTATCTCTCTCATCAACGCGATAGCACTTGTATTTGGGAGTACCCTTTGCAATACCATGTTTCATTTTCTGCACCATAGCATCACTGAGTTGGGCCTCACGGATCTGATCTTCCAAGGTAGGAGCAACTTGAAGATTTGCAAGAAAACCTTGCGGAACAACTTGGAGGTTGAGCTTCCTCAATGCTTCACAAAGCTCAGGCTGGAACGGCTTGATAAGGAGGCTGTTGCAATATGCCTTTCTGCTCAAAGCATCTGCAATCACATTTGCCTTGCCAGGTGTGTATTCGATGTTGGGATCATACTCTTGGATCATTTCGACCCAACGAGTCTGGCGGAGGTTCAGATTCGGCTGTGTGAAGATGTACTTCAAGCTCTTGTGATCGGTGAAGATGTCGACTTTTCTGCCCAACAGAAGGTGTCTCCACGTAATCAAAGCATGTACCACAGCTGCTAGTTCAAGATCATGTGTGGGGTAGTTCTTCTCACTTGGCTTCGGCTGACGAGAAGTGTATGCCACAATTTTCTTGTCCTGCATAAGCACACCACCAAGTCCTTGAAGAGAAGCATCACAGAATACTTCGTAGGGCTTGGACTCATCTGGAGGAGTAAGAACAGGAGCAGAGACGGGCTTTTCTTTGAGTGTTTTGAATGCCACTTCACAATCTGGAGACCAGTAGTACTTGACATTCCTCTGCAGCAAGTTGGAAAGAGGCTTGGCAATCTTGGAGAAGTTCTCAACGAACCTTCTGCAATAGCTGGCAAGACCAAGAAAGCTTCGGAGTTGCTTGACGTTCTGAGGAGGTTCCCAGTTGACAATTGCTTCAACTTTCTCGGGGTTTACCGCAATACTGTCAGTGGAGATGATATGGCCGAGATACAAGACCTTATCGAGCCAAAATTCGCACTTGGAGAACTTGGCATAGAACTTATGTTCACAGAGTCTGTCGAGAACCAGACGGAGGTGCTTTTCATGATCCTCTTCATTTTTGGAGAAAACCAAAATGTCATCCAGATACACAAGCACAAACTCGCCAGTGTAGGGTTGAAAATGTAGTGCATCATTCTCGAGAAGGTAGGTGGAGCATTAGCGAGGCCAAAGGACATGACTGTATACTCATATGAGCCGTAGCTCGTTCTGAAGGCAGTCGTGGGGATATCTTCTTCACTAATGCGAATTTGGTGATAGCCCATTCGGAGATCGAGCTTTGAGAACACTTTAGCTCCTTTGAGCTGCTCAAACAATTCATTGATGTTGGGGAGCGGATACTTGTTCTTTATTGTCTTCTTGTTCAATGGCCGGTAATCAACGCAGAGGCGCTCCGTGCCATCCTTCTTCTTGAAAAATAAGACACCACAGCCCCAAGGAGACGTACTAGGCCTGATCAGACCCATACGCTCCTGTTCATCAAGCTGTTTCTTCAACTCCTTCAACTCTTTAGGAGAGAGCTTGTACGGACGACGGCATGCTGGCTCAGTACCAGGCTCGAGTTCAATGATGAATTCAACTTGCCGATGAGGAGGCATGCCTGGAAGTTCTTCAGGAAAGACGTCTTCGTATTCGTTAACCACCGGAATTTGAGAGATGGCATTAATCTCGCCCTTGTCATTGAGAGAGAAAAGCCTGATTGTGTTATCCCGAGAGGCGAAGATAATCACGTCTTCATCAGGATGATTAATCTTGACTTCCTTATTTGCACAATCAATGTGAGCATCATGCTGAGAAAGCCAATCCATCCCGAGGATGAGGTCGATGTCAGAGTTGCCGAGAACCACCGGATTAGCCAGAAAGCGATAATCACCCATGCGAATAGTTACATCCGGAGCATACAAGCTAGAATGCATCTGTTTTGCTGGAGAAGAAATTGCCAATTGCCTTGGTAAAGCTGCTGTGATCACACTATGCTTGGATGCAAATGGGTATGACATGAAAGAATGTGATGCACCCGAATCAAATAACACTTTTGTAGGAAAAGAGTTAACTGGAAGGTTACCAAGTATCACATCTGAAGAATTCTCTGCCTGAGCTGCATTCATCAGATTCACTCTTGCAACTTTGGGATCATGCTTGACAATAGCAGAACTGACAGGTGGAGGAGGCGGAAGGCGCTTCGGGTTGGGGCACTTGTTAGCATAGTGACCCTTCTTGCCACACTTGTTGCAGACCACTTCTGAGAGAGGACGGTAGTGAGGAGCACTTGACTTGGAACATTGAGACTGAAACTTTGACTGGTTGCTTGGGTTGGGTGGGTGGGAGAAACCACGGCCACCAGAGTTCTTGTTGTTGTTGTAGGGAGCTCAGATCACAGGAGGAGGTGGAAGCCAAAACTTCTGTTGCTTCGCGACCACTTGAGAAGATGAGGAGGAGTGAACAGCATCTCGGATCCTCTTTTTGGAAGCTTCCATCTTGAGTTGGGCTGCCTCTTGCTTAAGCGCCATGTTATAGAATTTGTCAAACTCATCAGGCTCGAACAAGGTGAGAGCAAGTTGAAGTTCATCCTTCAGACCATCGCGGAACTGATAGATCTTGCTCTTGGCATCTGGGATGTCTTGCTTGGCATAGAGGGCAATATTCTGGAACTTGACATTATACTGGTAGACAGTCATAGAGCCTTGCTTCAGGTTGCGGAATTGCTCACCCATACCCTCGATGACACTTGTTGGAATGTGATGAGAGCGAAAGTCCTTGCAGAAATCCTCCCAAGAGATCACACGCCCTTCTCTGGAGTCTTTGTACTGCTGCCACCAGTCAGCTGCTTGGTCCTTGAGTTGGAAGGCTGCAAACTTCACATAGTCCTCAGGCCTTACGTTGCTGCACTCAAAATGCTTCTTGATATCAGTGATCCAATCTTCAGCATCGAGAGGGTCGACACAGTAACTGAAAGCCTTTGGTTGATTAGCCAAGAACTGGTTGAGCGTAGCATGGTGCTATTGGTTGAAGAAATTGCCTTGGTTCCCTGGAGCACCCTGATTTGCTTGATTTGCTGCATCATCTGCATCAACATCTGGGTGTTCTGGTTCGTAGTTTGCATAATCGCTCTCCAGGCCTCAGACGGAGGAGGAGGGGAAGGAGGACGATCTGGAACCTCTTCACCTTCTAGGTTAGCATTGGGAACCCGTTTCGGCGCCATCCTGGAAGAGATGACCAGCAATCAGCAATTGATTGAAAGAAGATATAAGCTGAAACAATGGCTAGAATGCAACATAGTCTTCACAAGAATCATTCGAACAAGAGGAACGAATGAAATTCTCAGTTTAATGATAACAACAATCTTCACGAGAAGCCACTGGGAGACAAAAGGTAAAAAAGAAAAAACAACAAGGTACAGATGGAACAAACACAAGATAGGAGCTTCGTTCGACATCTTTGTGCTGAAAGCTTATGGAACGTGTTACGAAAGGGTTTTGCAATCCCCGGATCAGCATAGCCAAGGACCCTTTAAGATGCAACTCCCGATCGGAACATCGGCCATAAAACCACTTCACTCATTGTAGAACCCCGAACTCCGTAACCTACATTCGTTGGAAGAATGCCTACGATCTACTGGATGAACCCACCTATTAATTTCTGAAAGTTTCCAGTTATGCAATCGGGTGTTGGGGATACAGGGGAAGCATCGCGCACTCAACTCTAATCCTACATCCAGCTGTATCCATCCTTCAACACATAACCAGTTGTTCTTGGAAACCGTCTACCTCGTACCTTCGAAAAGCATCCACTATACAAAGCTATGGCAATACTCCCGAACTACCTCCCGAGTACTGGGTGATGTCGGGGTTATCTTGCCACTAACCGTATAGGAGAGTTTTCGATGTCGGTCGTCTTAAGTACTCTAGAACTGCCGCGATATGCTTGTGACGACAATACCCCGAAGCCCAACTCCCCGGGACACTACCACAACCCCTAATGTCAGGAGGCATCGAGACCAATATTCTCGTCACAAAGACATCAAAACAATCCAAACAATACTCGCGAGATTCCTAAAAAAAATTGTGCAATTTTTGAAAGTAGAAGAGGCAAGAGTAAACGTCAGGAGTCCTCACCAGAGTGAAAAGAGATGAGGAGCAAAGAAATCCTACTCTCCGATATAAATATAGGACTCAAAACATCTTCAGTGTGTGCCTAGACTCGACCGTCAACGATTCGATCAAACAGTGGGGCTTCTAGGTCGGAGAAGGCTCTGAATACCAACTTGTAATGCCCATGATGGGACTATATCTCCTACGTGTCGAGGCACGACTTAAAGATATAAGACCATTCTGGAATGATCGCAAGTTTGGTACCTTTGCACATCTCATGTAAAAATAGGGATGAAAGTTGAAAAGATAGTTGGCTTACACTCGCCACGTCACACAATTCATTACATGTCCAAACATCATTCAAATAAACATCACAGCCCGTCTACGGGTAAGATCCAAATGAAAGATACCAAACATAACATTAAACCTCAGGTCTGAAACGAATCCTAGTAGAAGCTCTACTGATCAACCGGATAGTTCACATAGTAACGGCTACGCTCCTCGTCGTACTCCCAGTCTAGCTCGGTGCCATCGCCTGTGTAGCTCACCATAGTACCTGCATCTGGTGAGTTGAAGTAACTGTTAGCCACAGAGGACTCAGCAATCCCGTTCCCGGGTAACATGACTATTCAAGCCTTGGGTGTGGAACAAGGCTGAAGAAAGAATAAGAGGTTGCAGCAGCACTAGCCTAGCTTACGTAAAAGAGAGCGAGAAGAGAAGTGCCTCGGACGAGAGATGATCACGAAGTGATCCTAACTAGCAAGTCAAACATAACCCCACCGTGTTCACTTCCCGAATCCCTTTCCGGAAAATGACCGTCACGGTACTCACGCTGATAGTGTATTGGAATATGGTGTCAAGTTTTCTACAACCGGATATTAACAAATTCCCATCTGCCACATAACCGCGGGCACGGCTTTCGAAAGTTCATAACCCTGCAGGGGTGTTCCAACTTGGCCCATGACAAGCCCACGATCCGCGGAGTCGCAACTCCAAGGTGGGAAGGCCCGAGTATCCTCGGAATCCCGTGCTCAAGATACTCCGACTAAGGTAAGGCTAATCCAGCAAATCCTCCCAGCATGCCGATACCCTGACAGTAGCCGCGCGTATCTAGTCTCAGGCCACGACCGGATGGGCGATTTACAGGTGTAAACCAGATACCTCGGGTCTCCCCAAGGCGGCCCCGCAGAACCCCCGGTTTGGACCTACACTCATGAGGAGCACTGGCCCGGGTTGTTGATTAAATATAAAAGGGATAGCTAGTCCCTATGCAAGTTTTTAGTTATTAGGCAAATAGTACCAATGTTGGGACTTGCTGGAAAAGACTTAGCACTTAGCGGTTTATCGAGGGGGCCCCATAACCCCAACCGTGTGAGGAACGCATAATCAAGGAACATAACACCGGTTTATACGGTTCCTAGGCGGCATGAGTGGAAAAAATCACCAAGCAAAAGGCTTAGCCTTCCACCCATTACCAATATATAGATGATTTCATTTAATAATTAATATAGTGTGATATCCCAACAAGCTTCAACAAGAAGCAAGAATCTTCAATCTTCTCCTGCAACTAACAATGCTATAAGAGGGGCTGAGCGAAGCCTACGTATAGCCAATCAATGGTTTGCATAGGTAGGGGGGTTAAACAGGTTCATGGTTACAATAGGAGGCTGATAGGAAAATCATGGCCATCGAGGCAAAACTATAGAGCGATACTTCTAGCAATAGGCAAAGATAGTAATGATATCCGGGTTCGGTCATCTTGCCTGAAGAGTTGTCGATGGGATCGTAAGGGGGCTCCTCGTTCTCAACCTCGGTAGTAACCTCGTTCTCGTACTCGTACTCAGCTTCCGGCTCTACTCAATACAAAAACACAAGGCACGAAATCAACAAGATGCAATGCACCAAACTACAGGATGCATGGCTGATGCACTATGGAAGCACTACAGATGCACTTAGGAAGCACAGAAAGTCTACATAGGAAGCACAGTGTTACAGCACAAGGAGCATGGCAATTTGCATCAAGCAAAATACTTCAAAACATGATAACATGAGGATATTATGAATCTACATGCAAAAAACACACAAGTTTCATATAGGACTTGCTCAAAACGGAGCAACGGGCTAAAAGATACACCCGAAACAATATACATGCACAAGCTAAAATTAACAGCCACATAGCAACTTCGGAGCAAGAGATAAATAGTCTACATCACTCAAACATCATGGCGAGGAGCATGGACATAAAGTAGACATCTCCTACAGCAAACAATTCCATTGGAGCATCTCCAAAGGAGGCATGGATCAATAGCAACAAGCTATGACATTTTGAACTTGACAACAAAATCCTGACAGCAGTATTTTTTTGCCACTTGGGAGCAAGAGTTAAATATGCTACAGCCACCCAAATGAGCATGTGAGAGCATGAATGGATAGCCAACAATATATACAACAAGGAATCATCAAGAGTCACCCCAAAACCAGCATGGATTTGCCTAGAACAACAAGCAAACATGGCATCTGGAAATTACAGATTCCAGACTTAGTGAAATTTCACTAAGTGTTAAAACAATAGTAACATCATGGCATCTTTGTGAGCAAGTTTAAGTCACCTCAAAGCATGGCATGGCAAGTGGTAAGCACCACAGCAAAGTACACATGATGGTGAATCCAAAACATCTAAGCATGCATCAAGGGGACAACCACATCAATAGCAACGAGCTCCTCAACTAGGCATCTCGTAACAAGTTTAACAACATAACAGCCACATGCACTTTTGCAACGGAGATAAACATGGCAAGATGAAATCTATCATGCAAGCTAAACCAACCAACATGTAGAGCATATCATGATGAACACGTGGACATATCATTTGCTTCATTTGGATAAACATGCACCCAGATATCACATTGCAAACATGGCATGAAAACAATTACAAACAGCAGTTTAATACAAGTAGCACTCTTCTCATGAATATTAAGACATCTAGATGACCTCAAACATGAATGGCACAATGGAACAAAACATAGTACATGTCACCACGATCATTTTGACATATCCTTTGCTCAAATCGGACAACCACACAAAAAGTTATCCACAATGCAAAAATGCATCAGAAACTAAGACAACCAGGGACTTAGAGGAATTTGGAACAACCTCAGTCAACGGTCAACCGGGCCCGGGTCAACGGAGGCGGATCTGGTGGCGGAGTCAAACGGGCCTCGGGCACGGGCCGGATCGGATCCACGCGCTAACGGGCTTCGGCCCGATTAGGGTTTCGGCCCAGGGCGTTCCAGATCGGATCGGGGCCGGCTCCCTCGATCTCCTCGAGCGCAGGGCGGCGCGGCCTGGCGATTCCCGCGACGGTGGCGGCCGGCGACGGGGAGGGCCGGCGGCGGGTGGCGGAGACGCGGCCGGGGAGGCCGGGCGGCGAGGTGAGGGCGTCGGCGCGGGGCGGCGAGGAGGAGCGGCCGGCGGCGGTGAGGTGGCACGGAGGAGGGCCCGGCCGGTGGGGTGGCGAGGAGACACCGGCGGCGGCGGAGAGGGGCTCCTCCGGCGGCGAGGAAAGAAAAACGGCGGCGCGGCGGAGGTTGAAGACGACCTCGGCGCGGGCCCACGCGTCGGGTCTCGGAAGCACGGACGACGAACTGTGGAAGCACGGCTAGCTGGGACGTCGGAAGCACGGCGACTCAACGGTGGAAGCACCGCGCGTCAACGGTGGAAGCACCGGCGGCGCACTGTGGAAGCATTAGGGTTTCTGTACGCAAATTTTTGGAGGAGGTGGACGTTTATATAGGCACAAGGAGCTAGGGTTGTCCAAATGAGGGGAGGTTTTCGGCCACGCGATCACAATTGGATGGCCTAGATGAAGGGAGGGGTTTGGGTTGGTTTGGTGGGCTGTTGGAGGGGTGTCTTGGGCCTCAAAGAGGGGGTACTTTCAGCCCACGAGAATAACTGTTGGAGCATCAAACGAACTCCAAACACGACGAGATTTGACAGGCGGGTTACACACAACAAAACAACATCGCACGACAAGTCGCACGCCAAACCGGAAACGTTACACGGCCAAACACCAAAGTAGGCCTCGGGGATGCCACGGACACGAGAGGGCGCCGGAACTCGAAACGGACAACGGAAAAGAACGAGTGGGACCGTATGCAAACGACAACACAAATGCAATGCAATGCACATGACAACATGCTATGAATGAATGCACACGCACACGACAAAAAGACGAAGAACCCGGAATGGAACTGATGAAGCCAAAGATATATATATTGCCCAAAAGGGAAAGTATTACATCCGGGGCATTACACCATGCAATTGACCAATTCATGTTGACTCTCTAAATATATATAAGTGAAGCATGAGAGTTTAATTATTTCTACAAAAGATCATGCTCTAACAAATATAAGTGATGTACGAGAGCATTCTACGAACATCAGTTTTCTATGTGAAGAGAAACAGGCAATCCAAACTTCAAATGATATAAGTGAAGCTCATGAAGCATTCTATAAAGCCATACTCAAAAGATATAAGTGAAGTGCAAAGAGCATTATACAAATCAACCAAGGACTATCTCATACCAGCATGGTGCATTATTAAAATAAAAATAAAAGGCACATGACGCTCCAAGAATTTACGCATATCATCTGAACGAAACGAATCCGAAAACATACCGATACTTGTTGAAGAAAGATGGGACGCCTTCCAAGGCTTCCCAAGGCTTAGACGCTTGAATCTCCTTGAATGTTTACTTGGGGTGCATTGGGCATCCCCAAGCTTGAGCTCTTGCCTCTCCTCCTTCTCCTCACATCGAGACCTCCTCGATCTTTGAACACTTCATCCACACAAAACTTAACTGAACTTTTAGTGGCGGGGTTAGTGCATATGATCAATGAAATCCCATAATGTACTGCTCTAACATTATTGCATAATTATAAACAAACATTACCTACTATATGCTATCACAATTCTATGGCCCCAAGTCAAGGAGGCTTCAACAAGAACTCAAACATACGCAAATAATGAAGCTATAACAGCAATCTGTGAAAACAGGATAGTCTGTGAAGATTTGAACATCCACCATACTTCTGTAACTCTAAAAATTCTGAGGAAAAATAAAAAAAAATTGTAAGAAATACTTTGCAACAAGTTTCAGAAGCTTTCGTCATTCCAGTAAAAAATGAAAAATCATGCACTACAGCCAAAGTTTCTGTTTTGCACCGCACAAACCAACAAGCAATCTAATCATCCTAAAGGCAAACTCTTGGCACATTATTTTTATAATACAACGGAATTGTACAAGGGGGTAATTATTTTTGTTGAAAAGTTTCTATAATTAAGATTCACAAAGTTTCCATGCGCATGTACAAGTTTAAGGACGTCCCCCACTTTAACAGTGCTCGTCCATCTTACTTTCACTTTTCTTTTTGAAAAAAGTTTTAAGTTCCCCTCTATTTTTTATTTTTAAACTTTATAAAAGGACTCAACAGAAATAAATGACTCTTTTTTACAACTTCCGGGTTGTCTCCCTGGCAACTCTTTCTTTAAAGCCATTAAGCTAGGCATAAAGTGCTAAGTAATGAATCCACCCGAATCCCAAGGTATATCAAAGCCAATTTTAACTAGCAATGATTTGGCATTTAGTAGTGAGCACAAAGTGACATGTGTCAAGCAATGACGAAGTCTAACTCTCTTCCTATGCATCGGCATGTCATAAAAGAACAATTCATGCACATCAAGTAAAGGCCAATACATGGCATAAGAAGTTTCTTGCAATTTTGTTGTGTTGGAAACATAAAGAGGCGGAGATATAGTTCCTCTATCATAATAATTGCAAGTAGGAGCAGCAAGCACATGCATATTATTCTCATCAAAACCATCATGTGTAATGGTAGAATGCAACCCATCAATAGAATCCTTAATAAGAGCAAACTTCTTCGATATAGTGTAGTTTGGAGAATCCAAAAAGATAATAGGACTATCATGTGTGGGTGCAATAGCAACAATCTCATGTTTATCATAAGGAACTATAGCAAGTTCATCTCCATAAGCATAATTCATATTGGCATCTTGGCCACAAGCATAGCAAGCATCATAAAAAAGGGGTATTTCAAAAAGAATCAATGGGGTCATAGCATTCATCCTTCGGTAAGCATGGAGGGAAATTAAACAATGTATGAGTTGAGGGGTTACTCTCATCAAAAGTTGGGCACGGGTAGCTAATCCGTTCTTCCTCCTTTCATTCTTCACTCTCCTCCTCATCTTTTTCATCCAATGAGCTCACAGTGTCATCAATTTATTCTTCCATAGTCTCCTACAAAATATTAGTCTCTTCTTGGACAGCGGAGACCTTCTCAATAAATAAATCAATATCGGAATTGTATTTGTAATTATCATAGCAATATTTAAGGATGGAAAAAATTTCTGGTCTATAAACATCATCATCAGAAGCTTCATACTTTTCAAACAAAGATTCAATTTCGTAAGCACCCTTAAAAGCAACAAATTCCTCTATTCTTTCCACATCATAGTAATCATATATACCTCTAGCATAAGAAGCTAAGATTTCATTGTCATTAAATTCACATGAAAAGGGTAGGTGTGGAGCATCAATCCTAGAGCAACAGGTATAATCATATCTCAAGCATAAATCCCGAGCATACCAATGCAACATATAAATTTGATCCCATAACAATTTCCCTTTATGAGTCAAGCGATAATCCCTAAAGTATTCACGTTGATCCAACGTTACTCCCATTATCAAGTTGAAAGGGGTTTTCTCAGGATTATCAAAGTAGTTCATAATATTTTTCACATAACCAGCATCGAGGGTTTTAGGAGGTTCCCCATCTCCATGAGTAGCAAGTACCACTAATTTTTTTGGTGTTTCGTGTTCCATATCCATGACTAAAGATAGAGAACAACTTATAACGAATAATAAAAGCGACTTAGTGATAAAGCAAACAAGCACACACGAGAATATTCACCCCACACTATAACTCCCCGTCAACGGCACCAGAAAAAGGGCTTGATAACCCACAAGTGTATGGGATCGTTTGTAGCATTTTTGATAAGTAAGAGTGTCGAACCCAACGAGGCGCTAGAGGTAGAACAAATATTCCCTCAAGTTCTATCGACCATCGATACAACTCTACGCACACTTAATGTTTGCTTTATCTAAAATAGAAATAAAAGTAGAAGTACTTAGTGGTAACTTGGGATAAAGTACTTTGCAAGACAATAAAAGTAGAGTAGTAGCAAGCTTTTTGTAACACAAGAGAATGATTTGTCCATAGGCCATCAACTACGTTACTAGATTGATAGCAAGTTTATATGTGGGAGAGGCCACTGCTAGCATATCGTCCCTTAATTGGAATTATATGCACTTATGATTGGAACTCTAGCAAGCATCTGCAACTACTATCGTTCATTAAGGTAAAACTCAACCATAGCCTTAAGATATATTGGTCCCCCTTCAATCCCATATGCATCAATTTCTATGCCGGGCTGAAGCTGCTGTCACCCTTGCCCTCCAATACATAGTCCTATTAGCATACAACTAGCCCTATGGTGTGATCCACACACGCGCTCATATCATGGGCACCAAAGGACAGCAACATAACCACAAGCAAATCAAACCAACCATAGCAATTTCACCGATAAGCCCGTAGGACAAAACAGATCTACTCAAACATCATAGGATAGCCAAATATCATTGGGAAATAATATATGGAGTTGAGCACCATGTTTAAGTAGAGAATTACGGCGGGAATAGAGAGGTTACACCGCTACATAGAGGGGGAGAAAGTTGTTGGTTACGGTAGCAAGATTGTTGATGTAGATCGTCGTCACGATCCTAGCCCCGACGGCGTTCTGGCTCCACCAGGAGAGAGGGGGAGAGAGCCCCCCCCCCTTCTTCTTCCTTGGCCTCCTCCCTGGGTGGGAGGAGGTTTCCCCCTCTCGTCCATGGTCTCCATGGCATGGGAGAGCCCCTCCGAGATTGGATTTGTCTCTCTGTCCTCTTCTGTTTCGCGTTCCCCAGATCTGCCCGAAAACCGTTTCTTATATTCTCGGAGATCCCTAACTCTGATTGCGCTGAGATTTTTACACGATTTTTTTCCGGATATAAGCTTCCTTGCACCCGAAGTACAGCTCCAACCGATGTTCCAGGAGGGCATATGACACCACGGCACGCCGGGGGCCTCTGGCGCACCCTGGTGTATTGTGGGCTATGTGGGCCTCCGTTTACGTAGCTTCCACCTCCCAAAAATCACATATATTCCAAAATAATGCTTCGTGGAATTTTATTGCATTTGGACTTCGTTTGATACGGATACTCTGCGATAGAAAAAACATGCAGAAAACAGGATCTGGCACTGGGCACTGGGTAAGTAAGTTAGTCCAGATAAATCATATAAAAAGTTGCCTAAAGTATATGAAAGTTGTATAATATTGGCATGAAACAATCAAAAATTATAGATACGACAAAGACGTATCATAGCACACAAGGTATTCCTCCGGTATCCGGGAGTTGCATAATCTCATAGTCAAAGGAATATGTATTTGACATGAAGAAAACAATAGCAATCCGAACGATCATTATGCTAAGCTAACGAATGGGTCTTGTCCATCACATCATTCTCCTAATGATGTGATCCCGTTATCAAATGACAACTCATGTCCATGGTTAGGAATCCTTAACCATCTTTGATCAACGAGCTAGTCAAGTAGAGGCTCACTTGGGACACCGTTTTTGTCTATGTATTCACACATGTATTTAGGTTCTCGGTCTATTCAATTCTAGCATTAATAATAAACCTTTATCATGATTAAGGAAATATAATAATAACCATTTTATTATTGCCTCTAGGGCATATTTCCAACAGTCTCCCACTTGCACTAGAGTCAATAATCTAGTTCACATCGCCATGTGACTAACACCCATAATTCACATCGCCATGTGATTAACATCCAAAGAGTTTACTAGAGTCAAAAATCTAGTTCACATCATTTATGTGATTAACACTCTAAGGTATGATCATGTTTTGCTTGTGAGAGAGTTTTAGTCAACGGATCTGCAACATTCAGATCCGTGTGTATTTAGCAAATTTCTATGTCTACAATGCTCTGCATAGAGCTACTCTAGCTAATTGCTCCTATGTTCAATACGCATCCAGATTGATACTCAGATTCATCTGGATTAGTGTCAAATCTTGCATCGGCGCAACCATTTACGATGAACTCTTTATCACCTCCATAACCGAGAAACATTTCCTTATTCCTCTAAGGGTAAGTTTGACCGTTGTCTAGTGATCCACTCCTGGATCACTCTTGTACCCCCCTTGCCAGATATGTGTCAAGGCACACATTAGGTCTGGTACACGGCATGGCATGCTTTATAGAACCTATGGTTGAGGCATAGGGAATGACTTTCATTCTCTCTATATATTTCCGCCGTGGTCGGGCTTTGAGTCTTACTCAACTTCATACCTTACAACTCAGGCAAAAATTCCTTCTTTGACTGATCCATCTTGAACTCCTTCAAAATGTTATCAAGGTATGTATTCATCGAAAGTCTTATCGAGCATCTTGATCTATCTCTATAGATCTTGATGTCCAATATGTAAGCAGCTTCACCAAGGTCTTTCTTAGAAAAACTCCTTTCAAACACTCCTTTTTGCTTTCCAAAAAAGTCTACATCATTTCCGATCAACAATATGTCATTCACAGATACTTATCAGAAAGGCTGTAGTGCTCCCACTCACTTTCTTTTAATACAGGCTTCTCCGAAAGTCTATATAAAACCATATGCTTTGATCACTTTATCAAACTGTATTTTCCAACTCCGAGATCCTTGCACCAGTCCATAGATGGATCGCTGGAGCTTGCACACTTTGTTAGCACCTTTAGGATCGACAAAACCTTCTTGTTGCATCATATACAATTCTAATTTAAGAAATCCATTAAGGGATGCAGTTTTGTCGTCCATTTGCCAGATTTCATAAAATGCGACAATTGCTAACATGATTCGGATAGACTTAAGCATTGCTACGGGTGAGAAAATCTCATCGTAGTCCACTCCTTGAACTTGTTGAAATCCTTTTGCAAGAAGTCGAGCTTTTGTAGACATTGATATTACCATCAGCGTCTATCTTCCTCTTGAAGATCCATTTATTCTCTATGGCTCGCCGATCATCGGGCAAGTCCACCAAAGTCCACACTTTATTCTCATACATGGATCCTAACTCAGATTTCATGGCCTCAAGCCATTTATCGTAGTCTCGCTCATCATAGCTTCTTCATAGTTCGTAGGTTCTTCATGGTCTAGTAACATGACTTCCAGAACAGGATTACTGTACCACTCTAGTGCGGATCGTGCTCTGGTTGACCTACGTGGTTCGGTAGTAACTTGATCTGAAGGTTCGTGATCATCATCATTAGCTTCCTCTCTAGTTGGTGTAGGCATCACGGGAACGGTTTTCCGTGATGAGCTACTTTTCAATTTGGGAGAAGGTACAATTACCTCATCAAGTTCTACTTTCCTCCCACTCACTTCTTTCGAGAGAAACTCCTTCTCTAGAAATGATACGTCATTAGCAACAAAGATCATGCCTTCGGATCTATGGTAGAAGGTGTACCCAACAATTTATTTTGGGTATCCTATGAAGACGCACTTCTCCGATTTGGGTTCGAGCTTATCAAGCTGAAACTTTATCACATAAGCATTGCAACCCCAAACTGTAAGAAACGACAACTTTGGTTTCTTGCCAAACCATAGTTCATACAGTGTCATCTCAATGGATTTAGACAGTGCCCTGTTTAACATGAGTGCAGCTGTCTCTAATGCATAACCCCAAAATGATGAAGAAAATCTGTAAGAAACATCATAGAACACACCATATCTAATAGAGTATAGTTACGACGTTCGGACAAACCATTGCGCTGTGGTGTTCTAGGTGGCATGAGCTGTGAAACTATTCCACATTGTTTCAAATGAAGACCAAACTCATAACTCAAATATTCGCCTTCGCGATCAGATCGTAGAAACTTCATTTTCTTGTAACGATGATTCTCTACTTCACTCTGAAATTCTTTGAACTTTTCAAGTGTTTCATACTTGTGTTTCATCAAGTAAATATACCCATATCTACTTAAATCTTCTGTGAAGGTGAGAAAATAACAATACCCGCCGTGTGCTTCAACACTCATCGGACCGCAAACATCGGTATGTATTATTTCTAATAAGTCATTAGATCGCTCCATTGTTCTGGAGAATGGAGTTTTAGTCATCTTGCCCATGAGGCATTGATACGTCCAAAATGCATCACTATTTTGTATCATAATTTATCCTTATACATTGATATATTTCACGTTACGGTGATGTTCTTATGTTGTTTTGGTCTATTTTACACAGTTTGCAAACTTTCTGATGCTGAAGCAGCAGACGCAGGATTCAGCAGTAAAAAGTGGACGCTGAGTTGCTGAAGAAGAATACCTCCAAATTACCTGAAAATTGACGGGAGATATTTTTCAGACGGATCACGAAGGCACGCGAAAGGGCAACCAGAGGGGGGCCACAGGGTGCCCAGGCGCCCTGGGGGCGCGCCCCCTCCCCCCCCCCTGGCCGTGCCAGGGGGCGCCTGGAGCCCCTGGCCCACCTCTGGCCGCCCCCTTTTGCATATATGCTCTCCGTTATCCAAAAACCCTAGGGACGGGAATTTTTACGGAGTTCCGCCGCCGCTCCGTGGCAGAAACCTACAGAGAAGAAAAAGCCATCTCCGACGGGCAGATTCCGCCGGGGAGATCACCTCCCGGAAGGGGAGATCGTCGCCATCGTCATCACCATCATCACGGGCATCATCGAGATCATCATCAACATCATCCCCAACACCAGCACCATCTCCATCTTCATCCAAATCTCATCTTACAATCGCAACTTGTGTTGTAACTCGTACTACCTATCCTCTCTACTCCACCGGTGTTGATTACTACTTTGTGGTGAATGCTATTGAGTTTTGTTGGAGAAATATTATTATGTCCAGATTGTTTATCACCTATTTATCCCCACTGATCATGATCTCCTTTATGTCTCGTGAGTAGTTACCTTAGTTCTTGAGGACATGGGGAAAGTCTTGTTGTTAGTAGTCATATGCTGTTGAAGTAATATGTGTTGTTTGATACTTAAGTTGTGTTGTCATTCTACTAGTGGTGTTGTGTGAGTCGAACACCCAACACTTCGCCTTATTAAGGACCTAGGAGAATACATTGTGTATAAAGAATGCTTATGGTGGGTTCCCGGAGTGACAGAAACCTGAACCCCAGTTCGCACGCTTTTGCATAAGGGAATAATGGATCCTCGATCGTATTGCTATGGTTAGGCTTTTGCCTTAAATTCTATCTTGTATTTGCGGATGCTTGCAAGGTGTTTAATCATAAGAGTTCACTCATCTTAGTCTAGAGAGTGTACTAGCATAGGTCCACCCACTCAACACTTATCAACACATAACATAGTATCGATACGGAATATGGTGAAAGCACATGACTACCTCTCCCGTGTGTCCTCAGGAACGCTTTAGTCTTTATAAGTTCAGTTGCTAGGCCTCTCCTTTGCTAAGAAAGGATTGGGCCACCTGTTACTCTCAGTGCCTTTTACATTGCTTGCTTTTACCTTCCTGTTGCCTATATCGAGAAAACCCCTAAAAAGTTATCTTTCAGTGCTTGCAGTAATTTCTTGCTCAGAATCGCTTATCAATACCTTCTGCTCCTCGTTGGGTTCGACACTCTTACTTATCGAAAACGCTGCAATAGATCCCTTACGGTTGTGGGTCATCAAGTACCGTTTTCTGGCGCCGTTGCCGGGGAGCGTAGCGCTATTGGTAAAGTGAAACTGGTAAGGAAGTTTTTATAATTCTGTTTTTGTTTTTGCTATTGCTGCTCTTTGTCCTTATGGATAACCTTGTTATTGGAGCGTTGCTTGCGGGAAGACGCCCCACACCTGTGGTGGTTGATCCTCCCCCTACTGAAATTGTGCCTTATAAAATACCAGCTGGCATTATCGATTATGTTTTGGCTAATCGTTATGCAGGAGACAGACATCCCGGTGAACACTTGCTATATCTGTCACAACTAAGTTCATTATTTAAGCTTGCAGGTGTATCGAGGGAGTTTGTCATGAGAAAATTGTTTGCCGTATCACTTATAGATAAAGCTTCGGATTGGTATAGGCTTCTCGATAACTCACACTTGCTTGACTGGCAGGAGCTTATGTCTCTCTTTTATGCTAAGTTTTATCCTCTTCATGAAATTCATCGAGACAGGAACTATATCTATAACTTTAGGCCTCGTGATGGAGAAAGCATTGCTCAAGCTTGGGGGAGATTGAAGTCCCTAATGCTCAAATGCCCTATTCATAAGCTTCCCAAGGAAATTATACTTACAAATTTTTATGCCAGGCTTTCTCATCAGGATAAGGAGATGTTGGATGCCTCCTCTAGTGGGGTATTTCAGAAAAAGAGTGTTGAAGAAAGGTGGGATCTCATTGAAAGGATCCAGAGGAATACCAAAGATTGGGAAATTGATAAAGGTATTGAATCCGCTATAAATTATGAACATGATTATATTGATAGGTATGTGAAAACTGATTACTTCAATACTTTTTGCTCTAAGATTGGTCTTGATTCCCATCTAGTGATTGATTTGTGTAAGAATTTTGCCTCTCACGTTGATTCTTTTAAAAATAAGAGAGACCAGCACCATGAACCTTTTAAAGAGTCACCTATTGATATTTATGTTGCTGACCCTATTTTGCCTACAGTTATATATGAAAAGCCTCCTTTTCCCGCAAGGATAAAGGAGCACTCTTTTGTGACAGGCATAATAAATAAAAGTGAGACAAGAGTTGATGAGCCTGAGGACCAGATCATAGTCGATCCTCAAGTTGCATTGATTAAAGACCTTGCTACTAATGATGTTTTGGATTCCAATATAAATTTTTGTGTTGTTTCCACTAACCTTGTCACAGCCAAGAATAAAGGCCCAATTTCAGGTACTCCAGTGGTATCTGTTAAAATAGGAAATCACAATTATTATGGGCTATGCGATTTGGGATCGAGTGCAAGCGCTATCCCCTATTCACTTTATGAAGAAATCATCGGTGAGATTTCCCCTTGTGAACTTGAAGAAGTTGATGTTACCATTCATCTTGCAAACAAAACAACTATCTCTCCTATCGGAATTGTGAGAGACGTTGAAGTCCTATGTGGAAAGGTAAAATACCCTACCGACTTTCTAGTACTTGGTTCAGAGAGGGACAATTTTTGTCCAATTATTTTTGGTAGACCTTTTCTTAGGACCTGTGGAGCTATAATAGATTGCAAGAAAGGTAAAGTTTCTGTTGAATTCGATGGTGAGCCATATGAATTTAATTTTTCTAAGTTCTCTAAGCAGCCTCGTGGTACTGATTTACCTAGTGATGATAAAATTATTGAAAGTATTGCCTCTATTGCTATTCCCCCTAATGATCCTTTGCAGCAATACATGGAGGACCACGAGAATGATTTGCATATGCAGGAAAGAAATGAACTAGATGAAATATTCTTGAGGCAGCCTGCTATCCTGAAGCACAACCTTCCGGTTGAACCTTTGGGAATTTTATCAAAACCGAAAGAAGACCCGGTGTTCGATCTTAAACTTCTGCCCGATACGCTCAAGTATGCTTATTTAGATGAAAAGAAAGTATATCATGTTATTATCAATTCTAACCTTTCAGGATATGAAGAAGAGCGATTATTGGAAGTACTTCGTAAACACCGAGGCGCAATTGGCTATACCCTTGATGACCTTAAGGGGATTAGTCCATCTATCTGTCAACATACTATCAACCTTGAGCCTGATGCTAAACCAGTTGTTGATCATCAACAACGGTTGAACCCGAAGATGATGGATGTTGTGAGAACTAAGATTCTCAAGCTTCTGGCCGCAGGTATTATCTACCCTATAGCTGATAGTAAGTGGGTAAGTCCGGTACATTGTGTTCCTAAGAAAGGAGGTACAACTGTGGTTCCTAATGATAAAAATGAATTAATACCTCAGAGAATTATTATTGGATATAGAATGTGTATTGATTACAGGAAGTTGAACAAAGCAACCAGGAAGGATCACTACCCGTTGCCGTTCATCGACCAAATGCTTGAAAGGTTATCCAAAAATACCCACTTTTGTTATCTCGATGGTTATTCTGGCTTCTCTCAAATTCATGTTAACACTGCCGATCAAGAGAAGACCACTTTTACTTGTCCCTTTGGTACTTATGCTTACAGGCGTATGCCTTTTGGTCTATGTAACTGATGGGCCTCGAACCCCTCATTGGTTACCCCAAGTGGAAGGTGTAAGATGCAGTATGTAGAAGTGTTTTCCCTTAGCAAAGATGCCAAGGATCGAATCCCCAGAGACTCCTAGGTTCAACAAGTAGGTGTCAACTGCTAACGGCGCGGATTAGCAACCAACGTGGACCTGCACACAGATACAAATAACTTTGCTCCCAACGAGTACAGAGAGGTTGTCAATCCCTCCGGCCTTGTAGTTCACAAAGGGTTAAAAGCAAATGATAGTAGTGATAGATAGTGTTTGCAATAGTAAATAATAGCGAAAAGTAAATAGCAGATGTGATCAATGATGGTAATATGGATCGGAGTCTCATGATGTTCACTAGTGATGTCTCTCTCCCAAAAGACGATAAAACAGCTATGTGAGGTAAACGAATTACAGCTGGGCAATTGACAGGACCACGAACGCAAACCAATGCTGACTACATTGCACAAAGGTTGAGGTTCAAAGCATGGGCGGTACGCCAAAGTAAGTAGACCGAAATCCATCAATATCTACTACTAATCATCCACCTTGAGATATCTATCCAGAACATCTCGCTGGTATTAAGTTGCGAGTCCCACCCATAGTGTAAACTCAATGCAACAGACAACTGCATTAAAAGAACTTTGCGTAAAGTAAACAATCCTTGCACCCGCGGGCACAAGCACCGTTGTTTTCCCCCTTGTGGCAACAGCACATTCCCTAGACTCATGTTTCTGTCACTCAAGCTAGTCATCGAGGGGTATGAACCCACAATCGAGCATAACGTTCCCTCTTGGAGTCACTACCTATTACTTGGCCAAAGCAATAAATAACAACGGAGAACATGCAAGAATTACTTATGAACATAAATATAAAAGAGGTAGATCAAATATATTACTCAAGATCAATCTGAACATAATCTCATAATCCATCGGATCCCAGCAAACTCAACATAGCAACAGCATAAGGACCCTCGATCATGTAGGGCAGCTCACGAGGACTAATTAGTGAAGCACAAGAACGGAAGGAGAACATCACATAGCTACTGGTCATGGACTCATGGTCCAAGGGAGACTACTCACGACTCATCCGGGAGGCGTCCATGGTGGTGGAGAAGCTCCCGGTGGTGATCCTCCCCTCCGGCAGGGTGCCGGGAAGAGTTCTCCTGGTGCTCTCGATCTTGGAAGCGGCGGCGGCGGCGGAACAGAGATGGGATCGCGAAAAGAGTTCCTGTTCTAAGGGTTTCGGAGGACGCTTTAAATATATGCCAAAGGGGGGCATCGGGGAAGCTTCGGGGGGCCCAGGCGCCCCCCCCCCCCGGCGCGGCCCAGGGGGGCGCGCCGCCAGGGCGCCTGGAGCCCTGGTGCCCCCCCCCCCGGCTGTCCTTCGGACGCACGGTAGTTTCCGGAACGCTGATTTTTTATATAATTTTTCTGGATTTTTCCTAGCAGTTCTCGTAACGTGAAAACCTGAAATACAAAAACAGCCGAAAACAGAAACTGGCACTGGGGTGCACTGGATTAGTAAGTTAGTCCAAATATGATCAAAAGTATATGGAAGTGTATGAATATCATAGCAATATCACCCAAAAGTGGCATGGAGCAAGCAGAAATTATAGATACGTTTTGGACGTATCAACATCCCCAAGCTTAATTCCTGCTCGTCCTCGAGTAGGTAAATGATAACAAGAATAATTTCTGTGGTGACATGCTATTAACCATATAGGACTTATTCATAGTCATATGACAAAAGCTTACTAAGACAATGATTCTATAGTAATTAAGTTGCCTCATGAGAAAATCACAAATGACTAAAAGTTTTACAACATGAAACTGAAGCATCAAAAAGATTTGCAATGAATATGATGTGCAAATATGATAAAGTGATATCTAGCTTGCCCCCTTTAGTGAAGCAAAACATAAATGCAGGGGCACCTTTAAGGTTTAAGTGATGACTAGATACAATGATTTCAAAATAAACGATATCACAATCATGCAAAAGACAATGCTACTTTGGGACAATGCACATTACACTCAGAATGACAATCATGCTCTCGGTAGTTGGTACTTGAAGAAAGAAGGTGGAGACTCAACATAAAAGTAAAAGAATGGTTATGTGCTAGAGTTTTTTATTTTGAAAACATGGAAGCAATTTTGTCAACGGTAGTAGTACTTCATATGTGTCATGCATAAGACATCCTATAAGTTGCAAGCCTCATGCATCGAATGCCAATAGTGCTCGCACCTTGTCCTAATTAGCTCGGATTTCCATGGGTTATCTTTGCATTACATATGTTTCAACCAAGTGTCACAAAGGGGTACCTCTATGCCACCTGTACAAAGGTCCAAGGAGATAAATCGCATTTGATTTCTCGTTTTTGATAGATCTCAACTTGAGGACATCCATACCGGGACAACATAGAAAATAGATGATGGACTCCTCTTAAATGCATAAGCATATTCTCATAAGAGATTGAGGATTAACGTCCAAGCTAAAACTTCCACCATGATACATGGCTTTGGTTGGCGGCCCAATGTTCTTCTCTAACAATATGCATACTCATTCAACCCATGGCAAATCACCCTTACTTCAGACAAGACGAACATGCATAGCAACTCACATGATATTCAACAAAAGTGTGACAGTTGATGGCGTCCCCAGAAACATGGTTACCGCTCAGCAAGCAACTTATAAGAAATAAGATACATAGGCAACATATTCTTTACCACAATAGTTTTTAAGCTACTTTCCCATGAGCTATGTATTGCAAAGTTAGTTTGCTTAGTACAGGTGGAGGCTAGCAAAAGACTGGAAGCGACCAACTAAGAGAGCAATGACGGTCATAATCATGCAGAGCGACAAAGCAATATTGAATCAGGCATGGAAGTTATATCGCTACTCAAAAATAAAAGATCATCAAGGCTTGACAGACTTTCTTTACAGTCTTAAATATGCGTGAGCATACGCCAAGTCAATCAAAATAAATTCTCGAAGGAAGATATTACTAAACCATACCACATCATCGGCAAACAAATCAAGTTGGTACTCCAATAACACATTGGGAATCCCCCAGCTATTTGAGATTAACCATAAGAAACCTGAACTACTAAGCACCATTATGCACGTAGCATATTTATCATAGACACATTAACCAATGCAACGGAAGCAAACTCTCTTAATAAGATGAGCATGATAATTAAAGAGAGTTCAAGCAACCAACTAAACAAAAGCTCTTTGAAAAGATAAGCATGAATACTAAGAGCAGAGCATGATAGTAGCTATTTAAAAGACAAAGAACACACACAGCAAAGATAGACATGAAAATTCTATGTTATGTTCTAGGTAGAAGTGGAGCGTGTTTCTATCCCACATAAAGAATGCTGAGTTCCGACTCGTTATGAAAAACTAAAAAGAAAACTAAAAGCAAGACGCTCCAAGCATAGCACTTAACACATGAAGTGATAAAAATATAGCGGAACGAAAGACGAACTGATAATGTTGATGGAGAAGGGGATGCACGGGGGCATCCCCAAGCTTAGACGCTTGAGTCTCCTTGAATATTTCTTGGGGGTGCATGGGGGCATCCCCAAGCTTGAGCGCTTGACACTCCTGAATCTTTTTATCATCTTCCCTCGCACACTTGAAAACTCCCTTCATACATAACTCATTGTAATCTGATTAGCGAGGTTAGTACCCTTAATAAAATAATTATACCTTGCTGGAAATAAAGATATTCTTGAAGGTCTACTGTTTCTCAAGATTGCCAAAAGGTTTTTGCAAAGAAAAAGCCAGCTCTTAATTTGCAAAATGAAGGAAAACAGGAGAGAATCTGTGAAAAACAGAACAGCAGGTAGTAATCGATTTGTTCGGGGCACTTCTGCAACTCAAATCAAAAAACTCAGAACAGACGCACAAAAGACAATTATATACAGAACGCTTTCGAAAAAATTCAGACCAAAAGATGATCTGGTGATTTTATACGAATTTTTCTATCCAAGGACAGAATCTGTTTCCTGGACAGCACCTCACAACTTTTGAACTTTCTAGCAATCAGAGGCTATACTTGGCACAAATATGAAAAGCAAAGATACAATGATGATGCTACAGCAGTAAACAACATCAAGACCTAACAAAAGCAAAAAAATTATTCATGTGGGCTGCCTCCCAAAAGCGCTTTCCTTTATGCCTTTAAGCTAGGCATAATGCATATAGGAATCAATAACCATCATAATAATCGGAGTTATAAATTGATTCATAAGGTTCCTCAACAAGTTCACTCTTGTTCCTTCTAGGAAAGGGGTACACACCTTTTGCATTCCCGCGTAAGCGGATTTGTCCCTTACCTACATCGATGAAGCCTTTTACCGCTCGGAGGAAGTCCCTTCCAAGCACTATATTTCCTTGGTTTGGCTCCATGATGAAGAAATCAACCATTGCAATCCCTTTAAGGAATTTAACTGGCACATCTTTTATTCTTCCCTGGACTTCAGAAATATCTCCATTAGTGTGTTCATGATAAGAATGTAGTATATCCATGTTAAATTTTAAAGAATCATGAACAGTTTTTGGCATAGTAGAAACCATAGATCCAATATCACAATAAGCAAGGAAGTCTTGATTAGAGATGCTAATCCTAACAAGAGGCTCCCAGTCATTATCTATTTCCAAAATATCTCTCTTATTGGGTTTGGGTTTCTCTACCTTCATTAAGTCTAGAGCATCCATTCTCTTTTCAATAGTAGCAAGTCTATCTATGACAGTATCAAAATTATGATCATAAACAAAGTAACTAGATAGACCATGTATAATTTCAAGAGCTCTAGCTTCATCACACTCTAGGAAATCTCCCTCGGCTATAATGTCAAGAGAGTGTTTACACCATTTAAAAAGACTCTGGTAAAAATTCCTAAGCACAATTTTTATAGGTATCCAAGGCATAATTCTCCTATGTGCATCAGAAATTCTGTCCCATGCCTTCTTCATATTTTCTCCATCTCTTTGATGGAAATCTAGAACTTCTGATTCCCTCAAAGCACCATATCCTAACATGTTTAGCTAAACAGATAGGACTACTAACAGGAAGGCAAAATAAATTTTTTTTGTAATTTTTGATAAAAGATACTAAAGCAAAAACTGAAAGGTAAACTAACAAGACTAAAAGAAAAGGTAAAAGATAGCATGCAACTCCCCTATCCTGAAGAGTGGAGTCCCCGGCAACGGCGCGAGAAAATACTCCTTGATGGGCCTCGAACCCCTCGTTGGTTACCCCAAGTGGAAGGTGTAAGATGCAGTATGTAGAAGTGTTTTCCCTTAGCAAAGATGCCAAGGATCGAATCCCCAGAGACTCCTAGGTTCAACAAGTAGGTGTCAACTGCTAACGGCGCGGATTAGCAATCAACGTGGACCTGCACACAGATACAAATAACTTTGCTCCCAACGAGTACAGAGAGGTTGTCAATCCCTCCGGCCTTGTAGTTCACAAAGGGTTAAAAGCAAATGATAGTAGTGATAGATTTTGTTTGCAATAGTAAATAATAGCGAAAAGTAAATAGCAGATGTGATCAATAATGGTAATATGGACCGGAGTCTCATGATGTTCACTAGTGATGTCTCTCTCCCAAAAGACGATAAAACAGCTATGTGAGGTAAACGAATTACAGCTGGGCAATTGACAAGACCACGAACGCAAACCAATGCTGACTACATTGCAGAAAGGTTGAGGTTCAAAGCATGGGCGGTACGCCAAAGTAAGTAGACCGAAATCCATCAATATCTACTACTAATCATCCACCTTGAGATATCTATCCAGAACATCTCGCTGGTATTAAGTTGCGAGTCCCACCCATAGTGTAAACTCAATGCAACAGACAACTGCATTAAAAGAACTTTGCGTAAAGTAAACAATCCTTGCACCCGCGGGCACAAGCACTGTTGTTTTCCCCCTTGTGGCAACAACACATCCCCTAGACTCATGTTTTTGTCACTCAAGCTAGTCATCAAGGGGCATGAACCCACAATCGAGCATAACGTTCCCTCTTGGAGTCACTACCTATTACTTGGCCAAAGCAATAAATAACAACGGAGAACATGCAAGAATTACTTATGAACATAAATATAAAAGAGGTAGATCAAATATATTACTCAAGATCAATCTGAACATAATCTCATAATCCATCGGATCCCAGCAAACTCAACATAGCAACAACATAAGGATTACATATGTGCCTCGATCATGTAGGGCAGCTCACGAGGACTAATTAGTGAAGCACAAGAACGGGAGGAGAACATCACATAGCTACTGGTCATGGACTCATGGTCCAAGGGAGACTACTCACGACTCATCCGGGAGGCGTCCATGGTGGTGGAGAAGCTCCCGGTGGTGATCCTCCCCTCCGGTAGGGTGCCGAGAAGAGTTCTCCTGGTGCTCCCGATCTTGGAAGCGGCGGCGGCGGCGGAACAGAGATGGGATCGCGAAAAGAGTTCCTGTTCTGAGGGTTTCGGAGGACGCTTTAAATATATGCCAAAGGGGGGCATCGGGGGGCCCAGGAGCCCCCCGGCGCGGCCCAGGGGGGGCGCGCCGCCAGGGCGCCTGGAGCCCTGGTGGCCCCCTCCCCCCCC
>LR738712.1:473674150-473746848 GCA_902687465.1 Secale cereale | reverse complement strand
GGGAGGCCGCCTGGACACCCGGGAGCCCGTCTCCGACCCCGCTTTGGTCCGTTACCTTCCTTTCTGTGCATAAATTTTTCCTATATATTTGCCCGGATTGTTCCGGCAACGTATCTTGCGATTTCGCGTGTTTTCTCTCCGATCTGTTTCTGCCAGGGAATCTTTCAGCTGAATTTAGGTGCCATGGCTTCTCCAAGCTCCCCCAAGGACGAGTTCGTCGTCAACGTCATCAACCCTTACCTCGCTGAGGTGAAGAAGCACCCTCAGGTTGTTCGGATGGAGGACGGTGTCCTTCATCAAGAAGATCTGAAGGGACCTATCAAGGAGGGGAGCATCCAGGCCAGGCTGGAAGAAGTGGAGCAAGAAGTCTTCGAGTACAAGAGGATGATCGAGCGTGGTGTTGAAGCTAACTTTAACATCACCAACGAGCTGAAGAACTACTTCCTGAAGGAGATGAAGGAGATGTGGAAAAGCATCACCGCGTCTGAAGAAAGAATTATAGAGCTCCAAGGGCAAATTAATGATCTACATAACCAGAACTGTGAGTATGAACTAAGGTTTATGCGCATGAGTATGGGTGCTGAATGCAGGATTCAGGAGATGTGCCTCTCATATGAGACTTTAGCTAGATATCCATGGAAGCGTTTCACCAAGGACTACGTGATCAACGCCAACAAGCATGATGAGTGAAATCTCCTTGGGTAACGGCATTCCCTTGACTTGTTCCAAGCTTGGGGGAGTGCCCGGTATCTTTATCTTTACCTTTTGTCTTTTAGAGTCAAGTAGAGTCATATCATGTCTAGGGAGGTTATTATATGAGATAGGTGTGTGCATTGAGGTCTATCACTCCTTCGGTGAAGAATTGTATCCGTGAGTGTGGAGTCGTCCATGATGGAATATTAATGAGAAGTTTATTGGTTCCTTTTGCTGCACTCGGTATTCTCTTCACGCAATCGACCTTATATGATGATTCTTATGGGGAGTATTGACCTTATATCAGGTATGGCTGTGAAAAATTTATTTAATCTTGGCAAACATAGCTTTGGTCATAACAACAAGCATGATTTTCTTAAAGTATCAACATAGCCAAAACCTTTATGTTATTATGCTTGAAGTGTTATGCTGACAAGGAAGACAACTTGATGTGTTATGCTTATTTCAATGTTCATGCTTTATATTGCTTTGCATCTTAGTCATCATCAGTTGTCTGCTCTCTCAAAACCTTTGCTAGCCTTACTCTGTACTAAGCGGTATTCTGCTTGTGCGTCCATACCCTTAAAACCAATACCTTCCATATGAGTCCACCATACCTACCTACTCGTGGTGTTCCACTACCACCTCCTAAAAGTATATAATTTATGTGTTATCCTTAAATGTTCAAAATCTTTTATTTTGTGCCTCTGTTTTAGCTCATGAGGAAGTAATAGCTAATTCATAGTCTTCTTGAATTGGACAAGCTTCACCCCGGGATTGCATGTCTAATGTGCAAACCCATAATACGAGAAGGAACTGGCATTGAGTGCGCCCGGCTCAAAAAGATAATATAACAAACAAACCCTCCTTCACGCTTTGTTCATGAGAAATCAGAAAACTTTGGCAATGATTAACAAAGGAGAATAAGAGGATGTGATCGTCCTCGTGCGGGAGCCGTTCCTCGAAACTTGTCCAGCTCAAGAAGTAGTTGAGTTATCTATTAGCATTCATTGACAAATCATGCACCTCTCAAAACTTGTTTTCATTCTGTTTTATTTAAGGATAGCACATGAGTTTTCCCTACTACCCTAGAGCAGGGCCCATCTTTTAATTTTAAGTTGAGTCAGTTATTCCTACTCCCTTCTATTCTTAAAGAGAGCAGACATTTGATGTTGATAAGGATTCATTCATATAAAGTTGCATTAAGATTTGTCATATCATATCCTTGTTGACATTATCATTTGATAAGTAAGTTGTTTGTCAAAGCCCAGCTAAGGCAAATATCTTCCTTTGTGTTAACACTTTCACTTCTTGCCTGATGACATGTTCTTTCAAAAGCTTCAATTGATCTCATCAAAATATAAGAGCAAAAGTTAAATCTATTTGTTGTTCTTTAACCAAAGGACATGTTTGCCATGATATAATGAGTTTCCTTAGCCCTACTTTCGAATATAAGTGTTATCACTCTTTTATAAGGGCCTTATGAATTGAAGATTGCTGTTGAGGATATTTGAGTTGGTAAAGAAACTATGATGCTTCTTGTCCGTATTCTATTTATCGACACTTCACTCTCTAAACTTGTGGACAGGTTTACCGAGTTCATATTCGCTTGGGGACAAGCGAGGTCTAAGCTTGGGGGTGTTGATACGTCCAAAATGCATCACTATTTTGTATCATAATTTATCCGTATACATTGATATATTTCACGCTACGGTGATGTTCTTATGTTGTTTTGGTCTATTTTACACAGTTTGCAAACTTTCCAATGCCGAAGCAGCAGACGCAGGATTCAGCAGTAAAAAGTGGACGTTGAGTTGCTGAAGAAGAATACCTCCAAATTACCTGAAAATTGATGGGAGATATTTTTCAGACGGATCACGAAGGCACGCGAAAGGGCAACCAGAGGGGGGCCACAGGGTGCCCAGGCGCCCTGGGGGCGCCCCCCCTGGCCGCGCCGGGGGGGCGCCTGGAGCCCCTAGCCCACCTCTGGCCGCCCCCTTTTGCATATATGCTCTCCGTTATCCAAAAACCCTAGGGACGGGGATTTTTACGGAGTTCCGCCGCCGCTCCGTGGCGGAAACCTACAGAGAAGAAAAAGCCATCTCCGGCGAGCAGATTCCGCCGGGGAGATCACCTCCCGGAAGGGGAGATCGTCGCCATCGTCATCACCATCATCACGGGCATCATCGAGATCATCATCAACATCATCCCCAACACCAGCACCATCTCCATCTTCATCCAAATCTCATCTTACAATCGCAACTTGTGTTGTAACTCGTACTACCTATCCTCTCTACTCCACCGGTGTTGATTACTACTTTGTGGTGAATGCTATTGAGTTTTGTTGGAGAAATATTATTATGTCCAGATTGTTTATCACCTATTTATCCCCACTGATCATGATCTCCTTTATGTCTCGTGAGTAGTTACCTTAGTTCTTGAGGACATGGGGAAAGTCTTGTTGTTAGTAGTCATATGATGTTGAAGTAATATGTGTTGTTTGATACTTAAGTTGCGTTGTCATCCTACTAGTGGTGTTGTGTGAGTCGAACACCCAACACTTCGCCTTATTAAGGACCTAGGAGAATACATTGTGTATAAAGAATGCTTATGGTGGGTTGCCGGAGTGACAGAAACCTGAACCCCAGTTCGCACGCTTTTGCATAAGGGAATAATGGATCCTCGATCGTATTGCTATGGTTAGGCTTTTGCCTTAAATTCTATCTTGTATTTGCGGATGCTTGCAAGGTGTTTAATCATAAGAGTGCACTCATCTTAGTCTAGAGAGTGTACTAGCATAGGTCCACCCACTCAACACTTATCAACACATAACATAGTATCGATACGGAATATGGTGAAAGCACATGACTACCTCTCCCGTGTGTCCTCAGGAACGCTTTAGTCTTTATAAGTTCAGTTGCTAGGCCTCTCCTTTGCTAAGAAAGGATTGGGCCACCTGTTACTCTCAGTGCCTTTTACATTGCTTGCTTTTACCTTCCTGTTGCCTATATGGAGAAAACCCCTAAAAAGTTATCTTTCAGTGCTTGCAGTAATTTCTTGCTCAGAATCGCTTATCAATACCTTCTGCTCCTCGTTGGGTTCGACACTCTTACTTATCGAAAATGCTGCAATAGATCCCTTACGGTTGTGGGTCATCAGGCATGGTTCACAAGTATCAAATGATTCATAATCAGGTGATTCCAAAAGTCCATCAGCATGGAGTTTCTTCATGCGCTTTACACCAATATGACCTAAACGGTAGTGCCACAAGTATGTTGCACTATCATTATCAACTCTACATCTTTTGGCTTCAATATTATGAATATGTGTATTACTATGATCGAGATTCAATAAACCATTCTCCTTGGGTGTATGACCATAGAAGGTTTTATTCATGTAAACATAATAACAATTATTCTCTGAGTTAAATGAATAACCGTATTTCAATAAACACGATCCAATCTTATTCATGCTCAACGCAAACACCAAATAACATTTATTTAGGTTTAACACTAATCCCGATAGTATAGGGAGTGTGCGATGATGATCATATCAATCTTGGAACTACTTACAACACACACCGTCACCTCAAACTTAACTAGTCTCCATTTATTTTGCAACTCCTGTTTCGAGTTGCTAATCTTAGCAACCGAACAAGTATCAAATACCAAGGGGCTACTACGATCACTAGTAAGGTACACATCAATGACATGTATATGAAATATATCTTTGTTCACTTTACCATCCTTCCTATCCGCCAAATATTTGGGGCAGTTCCCCTTCTAGTGACCATTTCCTTTGCAGTAGAAGCACTCAACTTCTGGCTTAGCTCCAGCTTTGGGCTTCTTCACGGGAGTGACAACTTGCTTGTCAATCTTCTTGACGTTCACTTTCTTTCCCTTGCCCTTTTTCTTGAAACTAGTTGTCTTGTTAACCATCAACGCTTGATGCTTTTTCTTGATTTCTACCTTCGCCGATTCCGGCATCACGAAGAGCTCGGAAATCGTTTTTGTCATCCCTTGCATATTATAGTTCACAAAGTTCTAGTTGCTTGGTGATAGTGACTAGAGAACTTCTGTTAATCACTATCTTATCTGGAAGATTAACTCCCACTTGATTCAAGTGATTGTAGCACCCACACATTCTGAGCACATGCTCACTAGCTGAGCTATTCTCCTCCATCTTGTAGGCAAAGTACTTGTCAGAGGTCTCATACCTCTCGACATGGGCATGCGTCTGAAATACCAATTTCAGCTCTTGGAACATCTCATATGCTCTATGGAATTCAAAACGTTTTTGAAGTCCCGGTTCTAAGCCGTAAAGCATGGCGCACTAAACTATCAAGTAGTCATCATATCAAGCTTTTCCAAATGTTCATAAAGTCTGCATTTGCTCCTGCAATAGGTCTGTCACCTGGTGGTGCATCGAGGACATAATACTTCTGTGCAGCAATGAGAATAATCCTCAGATCACGGATCCAGTCCGCATAATTGCTACTAACATATTTCAACTTAGTTTTCTCTAGGAACATATCAAAAACAGGGGAACTACATCGCGAGCTATTGTTCTACACCATAGATATGCAAATACTATCAGGACTAAGTTCATGATAAATTAAGTTAAATTAATCAAATTACTAATGATCCCACTTAAATTAACATCCCTCAGGTTATCTAAGTGAAACATGATCCAAATCAACTAAACCTTGTCTGATCATCACGTGAGATGGAGTAGTCATCAATGGTGAACATATCTATGTTGATCATATCTACTATATGACTCATGTTCGACCTTTTGGTCTCCAGTGTTCTGAGTCCAAGTCTGTACATGCTAGGCTCGTCAAATTTAACCCGAGTATTTCGCGTTTGTAAAACTGTCTTACACTCGTTGTATGTGAACGTAGAGTCTATCACACCCGATCATCATGTGGTGTCTCAACACGACGAACTGTAGCAACGGTGCATACTCAGGGAGAACACTTTTACCTTGAAATTTAGTTAAGGGATCATTTTATAATGCTACCGCCGTACAAAGAAAAATAAGATGCATACAAGATAAATATCACATGCAATCAAAATATGTGACATGCTATGGACATCATCATCTTGTGCTTTTGATCTCCATCCCCAAAGCATCGTCATGATCTCCATCGTCACCGGCTTGACACCTTGATCTCCATCGTAGCGTCGTGGTCATCTCGCCAACTATTGCTTCTACGACTATTGCTTACTCATAGCGATAAAGTAAAGCAATTACATGGCACTTGTATTTCATACAATAAAGAGACAACCATAAGGCTCATGTCGGTTACCGATAATTTACAAAACATGAGCATCTCATACAATAACGTATAACTCATCACATCTTGACCATATCACATCACAACATGCCCTGCAAAAACAAGTTAGACGTCCTCTGCTTTTTTGTTGCAAGTTTTACGTGGCTGCTACGGGCTTCTAGCAAGAACCGTTCTTACCTACGCCACAAAACCACAGCGGTGTTTCGTCAAGTTTGTTGTTTTAACCTTCTTCAAGGACCGGTCGCAGTCAAATCTGATTTAACTAAAGTAGGAGAAACAGACACCCACCACTCACCTTTATGCAAAACTAGTTGCATGTCTGTCGGTGGAACCGGACTCATTAACGCGGTCATGTAAGGTTGGTCCGGGCCGCTACATCCCACAATACTACTGAATCAAAATAAAACATTGGTGGTAAGCAGTATGACTATCACAGCCCACAAATCTTTGAGTTCTACTCATGCATATCATCTACGCATAGGCTTGGCTCATGATGCCACAGTTGGGAAACATAGCATGCAATTTCGAAAAAAATCATACGCTCACGCAAGATCTATCTAGGAGATGCATAGCAATGAGAGGGGGAGAGTGTGTCTACGTACCCTCGTAGACTGAAAGTGGAAGCGTTTGACAATGTGGTTGATGTAGTCGAACTTCTTCTAGCTCCGATCGATCAATCACCACACGTACGACACCTAAGCTCGATGACGTCCCTCGTCCTCTTGATCCAGCAAGGTGTCAAGGAAGTAGATGAGTTCCGTCAGCACGACGGCGTGGTGACAATGACGGTGATGTGATCCGTGCAGGGCTTCGCCTAAGCACTATGAAGATATGAGTGTGGGAGTAATCTGTGGAGGGGGGGGGGCCGCACACGGCTAACAATTGTTGGTGTGTGTTCTAGGCGCCCCCTCCCCGCATATATATAGGTTGGAGGGGAGGAGAGGCAGCCAAGGGGCACCCCAAGTAGGAGGAATCCAACTTGGGGTCCTCTCCAATACGGCCAACCCCCTCTCATATTCCTATTCGGAGTAGGAAGGGAAGAGGGAAAAGAGGGAATCCTATTCCCCTTTTCCTTTTCTCCTTCCCCTTTCCTTCTCCAATTTGGCCAGCCCATATGGGGGGCGCACCAGCCCCTTTGTGGCTGGTGTGTTTACCCTCTTGGCCCATAAGGCCCATATCTTTTTTTCGGGGGTGCCCGAAACTCCTTCCGGTGACCCGATAAGTACTCGGTACCCCTTGGAACACTTTCGGTGTTCGAATACCATCGTCGTATATATCAATCTTTACCTCTCGACCATTTCGAGACTCCTCATCGTGTCCGTGATCTCATCCGGGAATCCAAACAACATTCGGCCACCAAATCACATAACTCATATAATACAATATCGCCATAGAACGTTAAGCGTGCGGACCCTACGGGTTCGAGAACTATGTAGACATGACCACGACACCTCTCCGGTCAGTAACCAAAAGCGGAACCTGGATGCTCATATTGGCTCCTACATATTCGACAAAGATCTTTACTGATCGAACCGTTATGACAACATATGTTATTCCCTTTGTCTATCGGTATGTTACTTTCCTGAGATTCGATCATCGGTATCTTCATACCTAGTTCAATCTCGTTATCGGCAAGTCTCTTTACTCGTTTCGTAATACATCATCATGTAGCTAACTCATTAGTCATTTTGCTTGCAAGGCTTCTTATGATGTGTATTACCAAGAGGGCCCAGAGATACCTCTCTGATACTCAGAGTGACAAATCATAATCATGATCTATGCCAACTCAACAAACACCTTCGGAGATACCTGTAGAGCATCTTTATAATCACCCAGTTACGTTGTGATGTTTGATAGCACATAAGGTATTCCTCCGGTATCCGGGAGTTGCATAATCTCATAGTCGGAGGAATATGTATTGGACATGAAGAAAGCAATAGGCAATAGCAATAAACTGAACGATCATTATGCTAAGCTAACGAATGGGTCTTGTCCATCACATCATTCTCCTAATGATGTGATCCTGTTATCAAATGACAACTCATGTCCATGGTTAGGAAACCTTAACCATCTGTGATCAACGAGCTAGTCAAGTAGAGAATCACTAGGGACACAATATTTTTCTATGTATTCACACATCTATTTAGGTTTCCTTTCAATACAATTCTAGCATGAATAATAAACCTTTATCACGATTAAGGAAATATAATAATAACCATTTTATTATTGCCTCTAGGGCATATTTCCATCTATATGGAGCTCATGAACGAAGGCAATTCATGGGGACATATTTCAAAGCCCGTTAACTACCCATGGCTTGTTATGTCTTTCTTGTCAGATATTGGATTTCCATAAGCACACAATGTCTTCTCAGACAACTCGAGTACCAAGGTCGAGCTAGTGGATCCCTCCACCGGCAAATCTGTTGGGGAACGTAGCATGCAATTTCAAAAAAAAAATCCTATGCTCACGCAAGATCCATCTAGGAGATACATAGCAACAAGAGGGGGAGAGTGTGTCCACGTACCGTCATGGACCGAAAGCGGAAGCATTTGACAACGCAGTTGATGTAGTCGAACTTCTTGTCGTTCTGACCGATCAAGCACCGAATGTACGGCACCTCTGAGTTCTTGCACACATTCAGCTCGATGACGTCCCTCGTTCCCTAGATCCAGCTAGGTTTCGAGGATGTAGATGAGTTCCATCAGCACGACGTTGTGGTGACGGTGATGGTGAAGTGATCCACGCAAGGCTTCGCCTAAGCCCTACGAGATAATGATCGGAGGCGTAAACTATGGAGGGGGCGCCGCACACGGCTAACAATTGTTGGTGTGTCTTCTAGGCGCCCCCTCCTCACGTATATATAGGTGGGAGGGGGAGGGGAGCAGCCATAGGGTGCACCAAGTAGGAGGAATCCTACTTGGGCCCCTAGTCCAATTCGCCCCCCTTACCATATTTGGAGAAGGGGGAAAGGAAGGAGGGGGTTGGGAAGGAAGTAGGAGTTCTACTTCACACTTTCCTTTTCCTCCTTTTCTTTCCCTTTCTCCCCATATGGCTGGCCCTATAGGGGGCGCACCAGCCCCTTGTGGGCTGGTGTGTTCCCTCACTTGGCTCATTAAGCCCATATCTTTGCCGGGGGGTGGGGGGGAGGCGGAACCCCTTCCGGTGACCCAGTATTACCCGAAACCGCTTCCGATAACATGGTATCACCCGGAACACTTCCGGTGTCCAAATACCATCGTCCTATATATCAATATTTACCTCTCGACCATTTCGAGACTCCTAGTCATGTTTGTGATCTCATCCGGGACTCCGAACAACATTCGGTCACCAAATCACATAACTCATATAATACCAAATCGTCATCCAACGTTAAGCGTGCGGACCCTACGGGTTCAAGAACTATGTAGACATGATTGAGACACTTCTCTGGTCAATAACCAATAGCGGAACCTGGATGCTCATATTGGCTCCTACATATTCTACGAAGATTTTTTTTGGTCGAACTCTTATGACAACATACGTTATTCCCTTTGTCGTCGGTATGTTACTTGTCCGAGATTCGATCGTCGGTATTTTCATACCTAGTTCATCTTGTTACCGGCAAGTCTCTTTACTCGTTCTGTAATACATCATCCTGTAACTAACTCATTGGTCACTTTGCTTGCAAGGCTTCTTACGATGTGTATTACCGAGAGGGCCCAGAGATACCTCTCCGATACTCGGAGTGACAAATCCTAATCTCGGTCTATGCCAACCCAACAAACACCTTCGAAGATACCTGTTGTGACGCCCGAAGACCGACGTCCCAGAAGATTCCAGATGTTCAGGGTTTTGACGTGTGTTTCTTTTGCTTGCTTTAATTTATGTGTGATTGCATCATGTCATCATGCCATCATGTCTTTAATCTTCCAACTTAACTAAATAAATTGTGTGGACCTTCGGTCCATTTAAATCGAGGGAAGTATGACTTCTCTTTATAACATATCCTCCTAATATTTAGGGAGCTATAATAAAATAATTCCATTGCCTTGGAATCACCGTAACACACTTGCAAATATTCCTCATATTCTTTTTCTACTTCAATTTTGACTCTGTAACCTTGTCTATAATTCTTAACCGTTTTATCGAGGCTCCTCCAAAAAAATTGAACATTTTTGGACACTTCAAAAACAATGTCCTAGTTCAAACCATTTGAATTAAATTCAAATGGGTTTGAATTTATATCTTTTGATCATGCCACTTCTTATTTTCTGGGATCAGACTCATTTTTGCGAGTGCCGAGAAATTAGCCTCATGCCCTAATCTTTCCCTAAGCCTCCCTTTCTTTTCCATCTTTCTTCTTTTTTCTGTTAAAAAAAATAATAGAGAGAAAGGAGCCCAGCCCGCCGGACCTGCAGCCAGGCCCAGCCGCCGGCCTCTCTAAGGCCTCCTGTAGCCTCTGGCCCATTTTGGCCCAGCCACTCATAACCCTAGGCCCACGCTCTCCCCCGAGCCCCTCCATCCTCGATCCCTCTCCTCGTCGCCTGCGCCGCACCCACACCACATCGCTCGCTCCCCTCATCCTCCTCTCGACCTCTCCCTCTCGCTCTCCCCACAGCGCAGTCTCTCCCCTCGCAGACCTCTCCTCTTCGATCTCCTCTCCTCCTCGTCGCCCCACGCCGCCGGCCGCGACCCCGCATCCTCCCAGCCTCCTCCTCATCTCCTTGGCGCCGCCGCCTCGCCATGGCCGCGCCACCCATAGTGCTCCGCGGTCGCTGCCGCGTCGGCCGCCTGCCTCCCCTCGCCGTCGCAATGGCCATCTCCGGCGGTGGTCAGCCCCATGCGCCTCCCCGTCATCCTCGCTTCGCCCTGCACCTTGCGTCGCCCCTCTCCTACTGCAGCGCATCAACCTCGTCATCGCCTGCAGCCGTTCGCCATGCTCCCAGCCAGCGCCTTGCACCTTGCGCCGCCGCAGCGAAGGAGGTCGAGCCTCCTCACGCGCCTCCTCCCCAACCCTCTGCCTTGCCTGGATTCGGGCGGGTTCGCGCCTCCACGGCCACCGGCGCCGCCAAGTTCTGCTGCTGCCACGGTTCTGCCTCCTTCAACCCGTCGCCGTCGCACCCCGAGGACAGCCCCGGGCCTCGCAGCGTCGGACCTTGCGTGCATCTCTGCCGTGCTGCTGTTGGTGCTCGGGACGGCTACACTGTCCAGTTGGTACACGGCTTCAACCCGAGGAGTTACACGGCTATGTCTCCGAATGGCTACACTGTCAAGTACCCCGCCGGCAAGACCGACGCCCGAACGACTACACAAGACGATGCGCCAAGTTCAACTACGCCCGACGACATGTACATCTTTGAAACGAAAATGCCAACATGTACGACTACCGTCGCCCCGGAAACGATGGTTTCGTCAAGTACCTCTCCGAAACGGAACGAGTACCTCTACGTCAACGACAACCCCGACGCCCCGTGTACTACTACGAACGGAACGACTACTTCCCTCTACGAACGTGTACCACGACCCGCGAGTCCACTACTTCCCCTACGACCTCGAACCGCCCCGAAACAAACGTTCCGAAGGTATAACCCCGAGACGATGACCCGTGGACTGCATGTGTTGTATGAGATGAATCGAATGTTTGCATCGTGTCCGTTGTGCCCTCGTTTGCCTTGGTGGCGACCCGTGTGAACCCGGTGACGGGATCACCCCACCTTTCATCTTGTTCGACTCACTCACGCCACCTTGATTATGCGCCGGCTTCTCGAAGAGATGTAGGATCATCGGAACGTTGCCGTGGCATCGTTTCCGTTCTCGTCGCCATGACCCCCCTTTTCTTTTCCGTCATGGCGACCAAATACTTCATATCTCTTCATGTCAACTTTTAATAAAATTTGCATATGTCATCTGCATCATGTTAACAACATTAAAATGTTTAAAATGTTGTTTGCTTTAAGAATTGCTAAATATGACATATGGGGTTTTAACGGAATTGTTGTTGTTATTTTCCGGCCTCATTTAAAATGCCTAAATAGTCTAGTTTTTTTCTTGTTTCACCTTTGTCATGTTTTGCATCCTATATAGATCTGTCTTGCATCCTACTTGCGTGAGCATATTGTCTTGTTCTTGTGTTGTTCTGGTGTGCTTCCTATGTTGTCATGTAATGCATCCTAAGTGCGTCTGCGGTGCTTCCTACCTTGCCATGTATTGCTTCCTGTATAGACTTGTCATGCATCATACCTTGCCATGTATTGCATCATATAGACTTGTGTTGTTTTTCTATGCTTCCTACCTTGCCATGTTCTGCTTCCTGTATAGACTTGTGGTGCATCCTATATAGAACTGTCTTGCATCATACTTGGTTGAGCATATTGTCATGATTCTTGTGTTGTGTGTTTACCGTATTGCTTGCTTCTTCTCGTTAGTGTTTTTCCGTTGCATTCGTGAGGATTCGTTCGTCTACCCGTGGTTCTTCTTCAAGGCTTCCTCTTTGTCTTCTTCATGGACTTGTTCTTCTTCCTTGGGAATCCCAGGCAAGATGACCATACCTTTGGATACCTTTACTACCATTGCCATGCTTGGTCGTCTCGATGCTATCGTTATATGTCGCGCCACCCATCATTATTGTCAGCCCCTCTCCTTGTTGCCATGAAACCTCTAACCTTTGACACCTTCCTAGCAAACCATTGTTTGGCTATGTTACCCGCTTGCTCGGCCCCTCTTATAGCGTTGTTAGTTGCAGGTGAAGATGAAGATCGTTCCAGGTGGGAACTTGTTGTTGGAATATCACAATATCTATTATTATATTAACACACCTATATACTAGGCATGGGTGGAAGGCTTGGCCTTTTGCTCGGTGTTTTGTTCCACTCATGCCACCCTAGGCACCGATAAACCGGCATTATGTTCCTTGATTTTTCGTTCCTTACACGGTTGGGTATATGGGGACCCCTTGACGCTTCGTCTTTGAATAAAACTCCTCCAGCAAGGCCCAACATTTGTTTTAATTTGCCTCATAATAACAACTTAATTAATTAATTTGCATAAGGGGGACGCACCTTGGAGATTCTTTTCTACATAGCAGGGGGGCCAGTGCTGATGGTGTTGGTCCCAAACAGGGAGTATGCGGGGCCACCTTGGGGGAACCCGAGGGCTGGTTTTACTCGTATAATCGCCCATCCGGACGTTGCCTGAGACGAGATACGCGCGGCTACTATCAGGGTGTCGGCACGCCGGGAGGTCTTGCTGGACTTGTTTTACCATTGTCGAAATGTCTTGTGCACCGGGATGCCGAGCCTGATCGGATTTCCCTAAGATAAGGGGTGATGATATTATATTTATCACTTCAGCTGATCGTGAGAGCTTGTGATGGGCTAAGTTGGGACACCCCTGGAGGGTTATGATCTTTCGAAAGCCGTGCCCGCGGTTATGTGGCGGATTGGAATTTGTTAATGTCTGGTTGTAGAAAACTTGACAGATGATCCGAAGTAAAACACACAACTGTGTGAGTAACCGTGACTGTCTCTTTTCACTTTGAGAAGAGAACACGGTGGGGTTATGTTTGACTCGTAGGTAGTTCAGGATCTTTAGCGATCACTACTAGTTAGCGACCGTTTGCGTAGGTGCTCATCTTATTCTTGTACTCGTAAGTTAGCCACCATATTATGCTTAGCCGCTGCTGCAACCTCGCCACTTTACCTCTTCCTACCCATAAAGCTTTGTTAGTCTTGATATCCCATGGTTATGGGATTGCTGAGTCCTCGTGGCTCACAGTTACTACAACACCAGATGCAGGTTCGGCCGAGATTGACGCGGGAGATGGGTCAGAACTTCTGGGAGTTCCATGAAGAGCGTGGCCGTATGTTTGTGACGTTTTCGATGATCAGTAGTGGTTTCTACTAGGGGCGATTCGGACCTGTGGCTTTATGTTTTTGGTATCTTTCTTTTGGATCTTCGCCCGTAGTCGGGTTGTGATGTTTTGAATGATGATTTGCTTATGTAATGTATTGTGTGACGTGACGAGTGTAAGCCAACTATCCTTTTGCAATTTCATCCCTATTTTTACATGAGTCGTGCAAAGATACCAAACTTGAGATCGTTCCAGAATGGGCTTATACCTTTAAGTCGTGCCTCGACACGTAGGAGGTATAGTCCCATCCTGGGCATTACACCTGTAGAGCATCTTTATAATCACCCGGTTATGTTGTGATGTTTGATAGCACATAGTGCATTCCTCTGGTATCCGGGAGTTGCATAATCTCATAGTCGGAGGAATATGTATTTGACATGAAGAAAGCAATAACAATAAAAATGAACAATCAATATGCTATGCTAACGGATGGGTCTTGTCCATCACATCACTCTCCTAATGATGTGATCCCATTCATCAAATGGCAAAACATGTCTATGGTTAGGAAACTTAACCATCTTTGATTAACGAGCTAGTCTAGTAGATGCTAACTAGGGACACGGTGTTTTGCCTATGTATCCACACATGTATCAAGTTTCCAGTTAAAACAATTCTAGCATGAATAATAAATTTATATCATGATATAAGGAAATATAAAATAACAACTTTATTATTGCCTCTAGGGCATATTTCCTTCAGTCTCCCACTTGCACTAGAGTCAATAATCTAGTTCACATCACCATGTGACTTAACACCGATAGTTCACATCGTCATGTGATTAACACCCATAGTTCACATCGGCATGTGACCAACACCCAAAGGGTTTACTAGAGTCGATAATCTAGTTCACATCGCCATGTGATTAACACCCAAAGAGTAGTAAGGTGTGATCATGTTTTGTTTTGTGAGAGAATTTTAGTCAACGGGTTTGTCACATTCAGATCCGTATGTATTTCGCAAATTTCTATGTCTACGATGCTTTGCATAGAGCTACTCTAGCTAATAGTTCCTACGTTCAATACGCATCCAGATTGATACTCATAGTCATCTGGATTAGTGTCAAAGCTTGCATCGACGTAAATCTTTATGACAAACTCTTTATCACCTCCATAACCGAGAAACATTTCCTTAGTCATTTTTAAGTCAACTAAGGATAATTTTGACCGTTCTACACTGATCTACTCTTGGATCACTATTGTACCTTCTTGCCAAACTCATGGCAAGGTACACAACAGGTTTGGTACATAGCATGGCATACTGTATAGAACATATGGCTAAGGCATAGGGAATGAATTTCATTCTCTCTATATTTTTCTGCCGTGGTCGGGCTTTGAGTCTTACTCAACTTCATACCTTACAACTCAGGCAAGAACTCCTTCTTTGCCTGATCCATTTTGAACTTCTTCTAAGCTTTATCAAGGTATGTGCTTTTTGAAAGTCCTATCAAGCATCTTGAGCTATCTCTATATATCTTGATGCCTAATATATAAGCAGCTTCACCAAGGTCATTCATTGAAAAATTCTTATTCAAGTATCCTTTTATGCTATCCAGAAATTATACATCATTTCCGATCAACAATATGTCATCCACATGTAATATCAGAAATGCTACAGAGCTCCCACTCACTTCCTTGTAAATACAGGCTTCTCTGAAAGTCTGTATAAAACCATATGCTTTGATCACTTCATCAAAGCGTATATTCCAACTCTGAGATGCTTGCACCAATCCATAGATGGATCGATGGAGCTTGCACACTTTGTTAGCACCTGTAGGATCAACTAAACCTTCTAGTTTCATTATATACAACTCTTCTTTAAGAAATCCATTAAGGAATGCAGTTTTGACGTCCATTTTTAGATTTCATAGTCATAAAATGCGGCAATTGCTAACATGATTTGGACAGACTTAAGCATTGCTACGGGTGAGAAAGTCTCATCGTAGTCAACTCCTCGAACTTGTTCAAAACCTTTTTGCAACAAGTCGAGCATTGTAGATAATAACATTACCATCAGCGTCAGTCTTCTTCTTGAAGATCCATTTATTCTCTGTGGCATGCCGATCATCGGGCAAGTCCACCAAAGTCCACACTTTGTTCTCATACATGGATCCTATCTCAGATTTCATGGCCTCAAGCCATTTATTGGAATCTAGGCTCATCATAGCTTCTTCATAGTCCATAGGTTCGCCTTGGTCTAGTAACATGACTTCCAAAACAGGATTACCGTAGCACTCTGGTGCGGATCGTGCTCGGGTTGACCTACAAGGTTCAGTAGCAACTTGACCTGAAGTATCATGATCATTATCATTGGTGTAGGCATCGCAGAAACAATTTTCTGTGATGTACACTTACCTCATCAAGTTCTACTTTCCTCCCACTCACTTCTTTCGAGAGAAACTCCTTCTCTAGAAATGATCCATCCTTAGCAACAAAGATCTTGCCTTCCGATCTGTGGTAGAAGGTGTACCCAACAGTTTCTTATGGGTATCCTATGAAGACGTACTTCTCCGATTTGCGTTCAAGCTTATCAGGCTGAAGCTTTATCACATAAGCATCGCAACCCCAAACTTTAAGAAATGACAGCTTTGGTTTCTTGCCAAACCATAATTCATACAGTGTCGTCTCAACGGATTTAGACGGTGCCCTATTTAACGTGAATGCAGCTGTCTCTAATGCATAACCCGAAAATGATAAAGGCAAATCGGTAAGAGACATCATAGAACGCACCATATCTAATAGAGTACAGTTTTGATGTTCGGACACACCATTACATTGTGGTGTTCTAGGTGGCGTGAGCTGTGAAACTATTCCACATTCTTTCAAAGGAAGATCAAACTCGTAACTCAAATATTCGCCTCCGCAATCAGATCGTAGAAACTTTATTTTCTTGTTACGATGATTCTCTACTTCACTCTAAAATTCTTTGAACTTTTCAAATATTTCAGACTTGTGTTTCATTAAGTAGATATACCCATATCTACTCAAATCATCTGTGAAGGTCAGAAAATAATGATACCCGCCGCGTGCTTCAACACTCATTGGACTGCATACATTGGTATGTATTATTTCCAATAAGTCATTAGCTCACTCCATTGTTCCGGAGAATGTAGTTATAGTCATCTTGCCCATGAGGCATGGTTCACAAGTATCAAATGATTCATAATCAAGTGATTCCAAAAGCCGATCAGCATGGAGTTTATTCATGGGCTTTACACCAATATGACCTAAATGGCAGTGCCACAAGTATGTTGCACTATCATTATCAACTGTGCATCTTTTGGCTTCAATATTATGAATATGTGTATTACTAATATCAAGATTCAATAAACCACTCTGAAGGAAATATGCCCTAGAGGCAATAATAAAGATGTTATTTGTATTTCCTTATATCATGATAAATGTCTTTTATTCATGCTAGAATTGTATTAACCGGAAACTTAGTACATGTGTGAATACATAGACAAAACAGTATGTCCCTAGTATGCCTCTACTAGACTAGCTCATTAATAAAAGATGGTTATGTTTCCTAGCCATAGACATGAGTTGTCATTTGATCAATGAGATCACATCATTAGGAGAATGATGTGATGGACTAGACCCATCCATTAGCTTAGCATTATGATCGTTTAGTTTTACTGCTATTGCTTTCTTCATGACTTATACATGTTCCTATGACTATGAGATTATGCAACTCCCGAATGACGAAGGAACACCTTGTGTGCTATCAAATGTCACAACGTAACTGGGTGATTATAAAGATGCTCTACAGCTGTCTCCGAAAGTGTTCGTGGTGTTGGCATAGATCAAGAATAGGATTTGTCACTCCGAGTGTCGGAGAGGTATCTCTGGGCCCTCTCGGTAATGCACATCATAATAAGCCTTGCAAGCAAATGACTTATGAGTTAGTCACGAGATGATGTATTACGGAATGAGTAAAGAGACTTGTCGGTAACGAGATTTAACTAGGTATGGTGATACCGACGATCGAATCTCGGGCAAGTAACATACCGATGACAAAGGGAACAACGTATGTTGTTATGCGGGTTGACCGATAAAGATCTTCGTAGAATATGTAGGAACCAATATGAGCATCCAGGTTCCGCTATTGGTTATTGACCGGAGATGTGTCTCGGTCATGTCTACATAGTTCTCGAACCCGTAGGGTCCGCACGCTTAACGTTTGATGACGATCGGTATTATGAGTTTTGATGTACCGAAGGTAGTTCGGAGTCCCGGATAAGATCACAGACATGACGAGTAGTCTCGGAATGTCCCAGACATAAAGATCGATATATTGGATGACTATGTTTGGACACCCAAAGGGTTCCGGGAGGTTTCGAGCATATACCGGAGTACTGGGGGGTTACCAGAACCCCCGGGGAGTCAAATGGGCCTTATGGGCCCTAGTGGGAGAAGAGGAGGGGCGGCCAGGGCAGCCGCGCGGCCCTCCCCCTCTAGTCCGAATTGGACAAGGAGGGGGGTGCCCCCCCCCTTTCCTTCTCTTCTTCCCTCCTCCTTCCTTCCTCTCCTACTCCTACTAGGGAAAGGGGGAATCCTACTCTCGGCGCGAGTAGGACTCCCTAGGGTGCGCCATAGAGAGGGCCGGCCCCTCCCCTCCTCCTTTATATACGGGGGTAGAGGCACCCCATAGACAGACAAGTTGATCGGTTGATCTCTCCCAACCGTGTGTGGTGCCCCTCTCCACAGAAACACACCTCGGTCATATCGTTGCAGTGCTTAGGCGAAGCCCTGCGCCGGTAGCTTGATCATCTCCGTCACCACGCCGTCGTGCTGACGAAACTCTCCCGCGAAGTTCTACTGGATCAGAAGCTCGTGGGACATCATCAAGCTGAAGGTGTGCTGAATGTGGAGGCTTCGTACGTTTGATGCTTGATCGGTTGGATCGCGAAGAAGTTCGACTACATTAACCATGTCACTAGATGCTTCCGCTCCCGGTCTACGAGGGTACGTAGACACACTCTCCCCTCTTGTTGTTATGCATCTAGTAGATAGATCTTGCGTGATTGTAGGATTTTTTTTTGAAATATTACGTTCCCCAACAGTGGCATCATGAACCACGTCTATGCGTAGATGATATGCACGAGTAGAACACAAGTGAGTTGTGGACGATACTAGTCATACTGCTTACCAGCATGTCATACTTTGATTCGGCGATATTGTTGGATGAAGCGGCCCGGACCGACATTACGCGTAAGCTTACGCAAGACTGGTTCTACCGACGTGCTTCGCACATAGGTGGCTGGCGGGTGTTTCTCCAACTTTAGTTGAATCAAGTGTGGACACACCCGGTCCTTGTGAAGGTTAAAACAGCACATACTTGACGAAATATCGTTGTGGTTTTGTATGCGTAGGTAAGAACGGTTCTTGCTAAGCCCGTAGCAGCCACGTAAAACTTGCAACAACAAAGTAGAGGACGTCTAACTTGTTTTTGCAGGGCATGTTGTGATGTGATATGGTCAAGACATGATAAGTGATACATTATTGTATGAGATGATCATGTTTTGTAATGTTATCGGCAACTAACAGGAGCCATATGGTTGTCGCTTTATTGTATGAAATACAATCGCCATGTAATTGCTTTACTTTATCACTAAGCAGTAGCGATAGTCGTGGAAGCAATAGTTAGCGAGACGACAACGATGCTACGATGGAGATCAAGGTGTCGCGCCGGTGACGATGGTGATCATGACGGTGCCTTGGAGATGGAGATCAAAAGCACAAGATGATGATGGCCGTATCATGTCACATATTTTGATTGCATGTGATGTTTATCTTATTATGCTTCTTATTAGTACGGCGGTAGCATTATAAGATGATCCCTTACAAAATTTCAAGGTACAAGTGTTCTCCCTGAGTATGCACCGTTCCGAAAGTTCGTCGTGCCGAGACACCACGTGATGATCGGGTGTGATAAGCTCTACGTTCACATACAACGGGTGTAAGCCAGTTTTGCACACGCAGAATACTCGGGTTAAACTTGACGAGCCTAGCATGTACAGACATGGCCTCGGAACACTGGAGACCGAAAGGTCGAGCGTGAATCATATAGTAGATATGAGCAACATAAGATGTTCACCATTGAAAACTACTCCATCTTACGTGATGATCGTACATGGTTTAGTTGATTTGGATCACGTGATCATTTAGATGACCAGAGGGATGTCTATCTAAGTGGGAATTCATTAGTAATATGATTAATTGAACTTTAATTTATCATGAACTTAGTCATGATAGTTTTTGCATATCTATGTTGTTGTAGATCAATGGCCCGTGCTACGGTTCCTTTGAATTTTAATGCATTCCTAGAGAAAGCTAAGTTGAAAGATGATGGTAGCAATTACACGGACTGGGTCCTTAACTTGAGGATTATCCTCATTGCTGCACAGAAGAATTATGTCCTTGAAGCACCGCTAGGTGACAAGCCCCCTCCCGCTAATGTAGACGCTTTGAACGTCTGGCAGACGTGGTCTGATGACTACATGATAGTTCAGTCGGCCATGCTTTACGGCTTAGAACCGGGACTTCAACGACGTTTTGAACGTCATGGAGCATATGAGATGCTCCAGGAGTTGAAGTTAATATTTCAAGCAAATGCCCGGATTGAGAAATATGAGATTTCTAATAAGTTCTACAGCTGCAAGATGGAGGAGAATAGTTCTATCAATGAACACTTGCTCAGAATGTTTGGGTACTTGATGACCGACAAGTGTAGGGGATCTAGCTTAGTCCTTTCAATAAGTAAGAGTGTCGAACCCAACGAGGAGCAGAAGGAAATGATAGGAAGTTTTCAGTAAGGTATTTTCTGCAAGCACTGAAATTATAGGTAACAGATAGTTTTGTGAAAAGGTAATTGGTAGCAAGTGACAAAAGGTAAAAGTAAATAAGGTGCAACAATGTGGCTCAATCCTTTTTGTATCAAAGGACAAGCCTGGGCAAACTCTTATATAAAGGAAAGCGCTCCTGAGGAAACATGGGAATTATCGTCAAGCTAGTTTTCCTCACGATCATCTGATTCGCGTTCGGTACTTCGATAATTTGGTATGTGGGTGGACTGGTGCTTGGGTGCTGTACTTACTTGGACAAGCCTCCCACTTATGATTAACATCTAATGCAATCATCCGCAACTACAAAAGAAGTATTAAGGTAAACCTAACCATAGCCTGAAACACATGGATCATAATCAGCCCCTTACGAAGCAACGCATAAACTAGGGTTTAAGCTTCTATCACTCTAGCAACCCATCATCTACTTATTACTTCCCAGTGCCTTCCTCTAGGCCCAAATAATGGTGAAGTGTCATGTAGTCGACGTTCACATGACACCACTAGAGGAGAGACAACATAAATCTCATCAAAATATCGAACGAAGACCAAATTCACATGACTAATGATAGAAAGACTTCTCCCATGTCCTCAGGAACAAAAGTAACTACTCACAAGACATAATATTGTTCATGATCAGAGGGGTATTAATATGCATAATGGATCTGAACATATGATCTTCCACCAAATAAACCAACTAGCATCAACTACAAGGAGTAATCAACACTACTAGCAACCCACAGGTACCAATGTGAGGTTTGGGTACAAAGATTGGATACAAGAGATGAACTAGGGTTTGAGAGGAGATGGTGCTGGTGAAGATGTTGATGAAGATAGCCCTCCCTAAGATGGGAGAGTTATTGGTGATGACGGCGGTGACGATTTCCCCCTCTCGGAGGGAAGTATCCCCGGCAGAACAGCTCTGCCGGAGCCCTAGATTGGTTTCCGCCTCGATTCCGCCTCGAGACGGCGGCGTCTGGTCCCGAAAGCCTCCTTATGATTTTTTCCTGGTCAAAACACCTCATATAGGAGAAGATGGGCATCGGGGGACCCTCGATGGGCCCACGAGACAGGGGGCGCGCCCTGGGTAGGGGGCGCGCCCCCCCCCACCCTCGTGGACAGTCGGTGGCCCCCCTCGTGGACTTATTTCGCCAGATATTTTTTATATTATCTGAAATAGAGTTCTGTTGAGTTTCGGGGCTTTTGGAGTTGTGCAGAATAGGTTTCCAGAGTTTGCTCCTTTTCTAGCCCAGAATTCCAGCTGCCGACATTCTCCCTCTTCATGTAAACCTTGTAAAATAAGAGAGAAAAGGCATAAGTATTGTGACAAAACATCTAATAACAGCCCATAATGCAATAACTATCAACATATAAGAATGATGCAAAATGGACGTATCAACTCCCCCAAGCTTAGACCTCGCTTGTCCTCAAGCGAAAGCCAATATCGAAAAAAATGTCCACATGTTTAGAGATAGAGGTGTCGATAAAAACAAAATACGGACATGAGGGCATCATGATCATTCTCATAATAGCAACTTATATAAATATAGTCATATGATTCTTATGCTAAAGTAACAATTCATCCACAATATCAAGTATGAATCATAAACCCCATTGAAAACTAACAAACTTTGATCTCGGTCATTGAAGCAATTGCAATTTATCGTAACATCGGAAAGAGTCAATATAAGAGCTTTTCAGCAAGCCTACATACTCAACCATCATATAGTCTTTCACAATTTCTCACACTCACGCAATACTTATGTTTATGGAGTTTTAATCGGACACAGAGAAAGATAGGGGCTTATGGTGTTGCCTCCCAACCTTTTACCTCAAGGGTAATGTCAACAGTAATAGATCATGAAAACTTACATCCAAGTGGGTTTATATGTCAGGATCTTTCCAACACAATGTGCTTGCCAAAGGATAAAATGTAAAAAGGAAAGGTGAATTTCACCTTGACACTTATAAGTCAATAATAATAGATAGGCCCTTCGCAGAGGGAAGTAGAGGTTGTCATGTGTTTTTATGGTTGGATGCACAAAGTCTTAGCATAAAAGAACTTCACTTTATATTGCCACTTGTGATAAGGACCTTTATTATGCAGTCTGTCGCTTTTATTACACCCATATCACAAGATCGTATAAAGCTAATTTCTCCCACACTAATAAATCATACATATTTTAGCGAGTTTGCAACATGACAACTTACTTGGAAGGATCTTTCTCAATCCATAGGTAGGTATGGTGGACTCACATGGCAAAACTGGGTTTAAGGATATATGGAAGCACAAGTAGTATCTCTACTTAGTGCGAGGAGTTTTGGCTAGCATTAGGGGGAAATGCAAGCTCAACATGTTGGATGATCCATGACAATATACTTTATTTCGGATATAATAAGACATAACCCATTATGTTGTCTTCCTTGTCCAACATCAACTCTTTAGCATGTCATATTTTAATGAGTGCTCACAATCATAAAAGATGTCCAAGATAGTATATTTGCATGTGAAGCCTCTCTTGTTTTATTACTTCCTATTAATTGCAACGATGACCAAAACTATGTTTGTCAACTCCCAACAACTTTTATTTATCATACTCTTATATGTGAAGTAATTACTTCCCATAAGATCAATATGATCTCTTGGATACTCTTTATGTTTTCTTTCTTTTTATCATGACCCCAAATGAGGAAATCAAGCCCTTGACTCAACACTAATCTTTATTATATAGCTCACGGACTCGATTACAAAGGGTAAAGATCATAAAGTAAAAGCTCACAACTAGATCATGCTAACTTTATTCTACTAGGTCAAGATACTACCAAAAGGATCGAACTAAGTAAAATGGTAAAGATAGGAGTGATGGTGATACGATACCGGGGTCACTCCCCCAAGCTTGGCGATTGCCAAGGGGAGTGCCCGTACCCATATGATTATGTCTCCTTCTTCGGGGGTGATGATGATGGAGTTGAAAGTAGTGACGCCGGATCATCATATATCGAGCGTAGGAGATCTTCCAGCTTGCGGATAATACCTTTGAGTGTAGCAATGTAATCCTTCAAAAAAATATCTTCACTCATGAGATGCTTGTTTCAAATTTGAGCTAACTCAATCATCCTGAAAGCTTCAATCTCAGTTGAGGTAAAGAGGCTGGGAAGAGATTTAGGGGTGTCTTCTTCTCCCGATGCCGGAGCCGAATCTTCCACCTCCATCTTGATCTTCTTCTCCTTGTGGATCTCCTCGGGTCCTTCCCTCTTCAGATCTATCTTCATTAGCCAAGCATCGTTGCCTTCATTGTTGGAGGAGGGAGACGACATGATGCCTAGCTTCGCAAACCCTAGCGGAAGCAGAAAATAGCTCTAAACAAGAACGAAGGGTTTTTGCGTGATACAGAGGTCAAAACCTTCGGGAGTATATATAATGATTTTTTACCGACCAAAAGGAGTAACCCACAAGAAAATGGAGTCTGGGAGGCACACGGGGTGCCCAGGAGGCAGGGGCGTGCCCTGGGCGGGGGGGGGGAGGGCGCCCTCCACCCTCGTGGACGCCTCGTGTCTCTCCGGATTGCTTCTTATTTTTCTATTTTTCTAAATATTCCAAAACGGAGAAAAATTGCCTTTAGGAGTGTTTTGGAGTCGGTTTACTTACCGTATCACATACCTCTTCCTTTTCGGAGGCTGAATCATTCTGGAAGGTGTCCCTTATGTATTCCTCTAGGGTTACGGTTTCAATAATATTGGTTTCAACATTTATGGGATTACCTGAGATATAATGTTTGATTCTTTGACCATTCACCACCTTCGGATTTGTGCCTTCGAAGTTGTTGATTTTTGTGGCACCGGAACGATAGACCTCCTCGATAACGTAAGGTCCTTCCCACTTGGAGATAAGTTTTCCTGCAAAAAATCTTAAACAAGAGTTGAATAGCAAGACATAATCACCTACGTTAAACTCACGCTTTTGTATCCTTTTGTCATGCCATCTTTTAACTTTTTCTTTAAACAGCTTGGCATTCTCATAGGCATGGGTTCTCCATTCATCAAGGGAGCTAATGTCAAATAACCTCTTTTCACCGGCAAGTTTGAAATCATAATTGAGCTCTTTAATAGACCAATATGCCTTATGGTCTAGTTCAAGAGGTAAGTGACAAGCTTTTCCATAAAGCATCTTATATGGAGACATACCCATATGATTTTTGTATGCAGTTCTATAGGCCCATAGTGCATCATCTAGTTTCTTGGACCAATTCTTCCTAGACCTATTAACTGTCTTTTGCAAAATTAATTTCAACTCTCTATTACTTAGTTCTACTTGACCACCAGTCTGTGGGTGATAGGGGGATGCAATTCTATGGTTGACATCATATTTAGCAAGCATCTTACGGAAGGCACCATGAATAAAGTGTGAACCGACATCAGTCATTGTATATCTAGGGACTCCAAACCTCGGAAAAATAACTTCCTTAAGCATCTTAATAGAGGTGTTATGATCAGCACTACTAGTTGGAATAGCTTCTACCCACTTAGTAACGTAATCAACAACAACTAAAATATGTGTGTATCCATTAGAGGCAGGAAACGGCCCCATATAATCAAAGCCCCAAACATCAAATGGTTCAATAACAAGTGAATAATTCATAGGCATTTCTTGATGTCTACTGATATTACCAATTCTTTGACATTCATCACAAGATAGGACAAACTTACGGGCATCCTTGAAGAGAGTAGGCCAATAAAAACCGGATTGCAATACCTTGTGTGCAGTTCTATCTCCCGCATGGTGTCCTCCATAAGCTTCGGAGTGGCACTTGCGTAGGATATTTTACTGTTCATGCTCAGGTACACAACGTCTAATAATACCATCTACTCCTTTATAAAGATGTGGGTCATCCCAGAAGTAATGTCTCAAATCATAGAAGAACTTTTTCTTTTGCTGGTATGTGAAGCTAGGAGGTATAAACTTAGCAACAATGTAATTAGCATAATGAGCATACCATGGAGCAGTACGAGAAGTATTTATGACAGCTAGTTGTTCATCAGGAAAGCTATCATCAATAGGTTGTGGGTCATCAAGTATATTCTCTAACCTAGACAGGTTATCTGCAACGGGGTTCTCAGCTCCCTTTCTATCAATAATACGCAAATCAAATTCTTGCAGCAAGAGAACCCATCTAATAAGTCTAGGTTTAGCATCTTTCTTTTCCATAAGGTATTTGATAGCAGCATGATCAGTGTGAATAGTTACTTTAGAATCAACGATATAGGGTCTAAACTTATCACAAGCAAATACAACTGCTAAAAATTCTTTCTCAGTAGTAGCATAATTTCTCTGGGCACTATCTAGAGTTTTACTAGCATATTGGATAACATTCAATTTCTTATCAACTCTTTGCCCTAGAACAACACCTACAACATAATCACTAGCATCGCACATAATCTCAAAAGGTAAATTCCAGTCAGGAGGCTGGACAATAGGTGCAGAGATCAATGCTTTCTTAAGTATTTCAAATGCTTCTAGACAATCACCATCAAAGACAAAAGGAATATATTTTTGTAAGAGATTAGTCAGAGGCCTGGAGATTTTGGAGAAATCCTTTATGAACCTCCTATAATACCCGGCATGACCAAGGAAACTTCGTATACCTTTGATGTCCTTGGGGCATGGCATCTTTTTAATAGCATCAACTTTGGCTTTGTCAACTTCAATACCTCCTTTGGAAATTTTATGTCCCCAGACAATGCCTTCATTAACCATAAAGTGGCACTTCTCCCAATTCAAGACAAGGTTAGTGTCTTCACATCTCTGCAAAACTCGATCAAGGTTGCTTAAGCAATCATCAAAAGAAGTTCCGTAAACGGAGAAATCATCCATGAAAACCTCAACAATCTTTTCACAAAAATCAGAGAATATAGCCATCATGCATCTTTGAAAGGTAGCAGGTGCATTACATAAACCAAAAGGCATACGTCTATAAGCAAAGGTACCGAAAGGACAAGTAAAAGTGGTCTTTTCTTGATCCCCTTTTGACACAGGTATTTGAGAGAAACCAGAATAACCATCTAGAAAGCAGAAATGAGTATGTATGGATAACCTTTCTAGCATTTGATCAATAAATGGCAAGGGGTAATGATCTTTCTTAGTAGCTTTATTTAACTTACGGAAATCAATTACCATCCTATAACCTGTAACTATTCTTTGCGGGATCAATTCATCTTTATCATTAGGAACGACAGTCATACCTCCTTTCTTAGGGACACAATGGGCAGGACTTACCCACTGACTATCAGCAACCGGATAGATAATACCTGCCTCTAGAAGCTTTAGTATTTCCTTTCTTACCACTTCCTTCATCTTAGGATTTAGCCGTCGCTGATGATCAATAACCGTTTTAGCATTTTCTTCCAAATTTATCTTGTGTTGGCAGATAGTGGGACTAATGCCCTCAAGATCATCCAGAGTATATCCAATAGCAGCACGGTGCTTCTTCAGAGTTTTCAATAGTTTTTCTTCTTCCTGCTCTGAAAGGTTAGCACTAATAATAACAAGATATATCTTCTTTTCATCAAGATAAACATACTTAAGATTATCAGGTAAAGGTTTAAGTTCAAACACGGGAACACCCTTGGGTGGAGGAGGATCCCCTAGGATTTCAACAGGCAAGTTGTTTTTCAGTACGGGTCCATGTTTAAAGAATATTTCATCTATTTCCCTTCTATCATTCATATGCATATCATTTTCATGGTCTAGCAAGTATTGTTCTAAAGGATCATTCGGAGGCACGGCAATAGAAGCAAGACCAATAATTTCATCCTTACTGGGTAGTTCCTTTTCAAGGAGTTGTCTACGGAATTTAGCAAAGTTAAAATCATGAGACATATCCCCTAACCCCATAGTAACAATATCTTTCACGCAGTCTATCTTCGCATTAACAGTATTCAAGAAGGGTCTACCAAATATAATTGGACATAATTCATCTTGTGGGGAACTAAGAACAAGAAAATCAGCAGGGTATTTAACCTTCCCACACAAGGCTTCAACATCTCTAGCAATCCCAACTGGTGAAATAGTGTCTCTATTGGCTAGCTTAATAGTAACATCAATCCCTTCTAACTCAACAGGTGCAATATCATGCATAATTTCCCGCTATAAATCAAGAGGGATAATACTCGCACTAGCACCTACGTCACATAAACCATGATAACAATGATCTCCTATCTTAACAGAGATAACATGCAATCCTACAACAGGTCTATGTTTGTTCCTAGCATTGGGTTTGGCTATTCTAGCAAATTCCTCTTGGAGATAAATAACATGTCCATCTAAATCTTCTACCAAGAGATCTTTAACCATAGCAACACTAGGTTCAACTTTAATTTGCTTAGAGGGTGTAGGTGTTCTAGTATTACTTTTACGAACTACAGTTGAAGCTTGAGCATGATCCTTTATCCTAACAGGGAAAGGTGGTTTCTCAATATAAGTAGTAGGAACAACAGGATCAACATTATAAGTGATAGTCTTTTCTTCAACTTTAATAGGTTCAACTACTTTTACTTCAATAGGGGGGTGGTATTTAAACCACTTCTCCTTGGGGAGATCAACATGAGTAGCAAAATATTCACAGAAAGAAGCTACTATCTCAGAGTCAAGTCCATATTTAGTGCTAAACTCACGGAAAACATCAGTATCCATAAAAGCTTTAACACAATCAAACCTAGGGGTCATACCTGACTCCTTACCTTCGTCGAGATCCCAATATTCAGAATTGAGTTTAATTCTTTCCAATAAATCCCATTTGAATTCAACAGTCTTCATCATAAAAGAGCCAGAACAGGAATTATCGAGCATGGTGCGATTATTGAGAGAAAGCCGAGCATAAAAAATTTGAATGGTCATTTTTCTTGAGAGCTCATGATTGGGAATGAATATAACATTGACTTAAGCCTCCCCCAAGCTTGAGCGATGCTTTCTCCTTCGCGAGGCCAGAAATTATAAACATAATTACGATCACGATGAACCTGGTGCATAGGGTAGAACTTCTGATGAAATTCCAACTTCAGACGATTATAGTTCCATGATCCCATATCATCACATAGCCTAAACCATGTCAATGCATCTCCCTTAGATAAAGGGAAGACCTTCTTCTTGATAACATCCTCGGGCATACCTGCAAGCTTAAATAATCCACAAACTTCATCCACATAGATTAGATGTAAATCGGGATGCAATGTTCCGTCCCCTGTAAAAGGATTTTCAAGTAGTTTCTCTATCATACCCGAAGGAATCTCAAAGCAAACATTTTCAGGTTCATTAGGTTGAGGAGCAACTCTTTGCCCTTCTGTTCGGGGTGAAGATACCCCGAACAAGCCCCTCAAAGGATTTTGAGCCATAGTAACAAGTGACAATAAATTTCAGCACACTATGTAAATTTTTCCTTACCAAACGCGCTTCACTCCCCGACAACGGCGCCAGAAAAGAGTCTTGATGACCCACAAGTGTAGGGGATCTATCGTAGTCCTTTCGATAAGTAAGAGTGTCGAACCCAATCAGGAGGGGAAGGAAATGATAGGCAGTTTTCAGTAAGGTATTTTCTGCAAGCACTGAAATTATAGGTAACAGATAGTTTTGTGAAAAGGTAATTGGTAGCAAGTGACAAAAGGTAAAAGTAAATAAGGTGCAGCAAGGTGGCTCAATCCTTTTTGTAGCAAAGGACAAGCCTGGACAAACTCTTATATAAAGGAAAGCGCTCCCGAGGACACATGGGATTTATCGTCAAGCTAGTTTTCATCACGATCATCTGATTCGCGTTCGGTACTTTGATAATTTGGTATGTTGGTGGACCGGTGCTTGGGTGCTGTCCTTACTTGGACAAGCCTCCCACTTATGATTAACCCCTAATGCAAGCATCCACAACTACAAAAGAAGTATTAAGGTAAACCTAACCACAGCCTGAAACATATGGATCCAAATCAGCCCCTTACGAAGCAACGCATAAACTAGGGTTTAAGCTTCTGTCACTCTAGCAACCCATCATCTACTTATTACTTCCCAATGCCTTCCTCTAGGCCCAAATAATGGTGAAGTGTCATGTAGTCGACGTTCACATGACACCACTAGAGGAGAGACAACATACATCTCATCAAAATATCGAACGAAGACCAAATTCACATGACTACTGATAGCAAGACTTCTCCCATGTCCTTAGGAACAAAAGTAACTACTCACAAGACATAATATTGTTCATGATCAGAGGGGTATTAATATGCACAATGGATATGAACATATGATCTTCCACCAAATAAACCTACTAGCATCAACTACAAGGAGTAATCAACACTACTAGCAACCCACAGGTACCAATCTGAGGTTTGGGTACAAAGATTGGATACAAGAGATGAACTAGGGTTTGAGAGGAGATGGTTCTAGTGAAGATGTTGATTAAGATAGCCCTCTCCAAGATGGGGGAGTTATTGGTGATGACGGCGGTGACGATTTCCCCCTCCCGGAGGGAAGTATCCCCGGCAGAATAGCTCTGTCGGAGCCCTAGATTGGTTTCCGCCTCGAGACGGCGGCGTCTGGTCCCGAAAGCCTCCTTATGATTTTTCCCAGGTCAAAACACCTCATGTAGGAGAAGATGGGCATCGGGGGACCCTTGGTGGGCCCACAAGACAGGGGGCGCGCCCTAGGCAGGGGGCGCGCCCCCCACCCTCGTGGATAGCCGGTGGCCCCCCTCGTGGACTTCTTTCGCCAGATATTTTTTATATTTTCTGAAACGGAGTTCAGTTGAGTTTCGGGGCTTTTGGAGTTGTGCAGAATAGGTTTCCAGAGTTTGCTCCTTTTCCAGCCCAGAATTCCAGCTGCCGGCATTCTCCCTCTTCATGTAAACCTTGTAAAATAAGAGAGAAATGCATAAGTATTGTGACAAAACATGTAATAACAGCCCATAATGCAATAAATATCAACATATAAGCATGATGCAAAATGGACGTATCAGTACTACAATCATATGACTCAACTTGGATGCAAAGTTGATGAAGATAGTGTTATTGATAGAGTTCTTCAATCACTGCCACCAAGTTATAAGGGCTTCGTGATGAATTATAGCATGCAAGGGATGCAGAAGACAATTCCCGAGCTCTTCGCTATGCTCAAAGTTGCGGAGGTAGAAATCAAGAAGGAGCATCAAGTGTTGATGGTTAACAAGACCACTAGTTCCAAGAAAAAGGGCAAGGGAAAGAAGGGGAACTTCAAAAAGAATAGCAAGACAGTTGCTACTCCCACGAAGAAACCCAAGTCTGGAGCCAAGCCTGAAGCTGAGTGCTTCTACTGCAAAGGGACTGGACACTGGAAGCAGAACTGCCCCAAGTATTTGGCGGATAAGAAGGATGGCAAGGTGAACAAAGGTATATGTGATATACATGTTATTTATGTGTACCTTACTAATGCTCGTAGTAGCACCTGGGTATATGATACCAGTTCAGTTGCTAATATTTGTAACTCAAAATAGGGGCTATAGATTAAACAAAGATTGGCTAAGGACGAGGTGACGATGCGCGTGGGAAATGGTTCCAAAGTCGATGTGATCATCGTGGGCACGCTACCACTACATCTACCTTCGGGATTAGTTTTAGACCTGAATAATTGTTATTTGGTGCCAGCATTAAGCATGAACATTATATCTAGATCTTGTTTATTGCGAGACGGTTATTCATTTAAATATGAGAATAATGGTTGTTCTATTTATATGAGTAATATCTTTTATGGTCATGCACCCTTGAAGAGTGGTCTATTCTTGTTGGATCTCGATCGTAATGATACACATATTCATAATATTGAAGCCAAAAGATGCAAGGTTAATAATGATAGTGCAACTTATTTGTGGCACTATCGTTTGGGTCATATCGGTGTAAAGTGCATGAAGAAACTCCATAGTGATGGACTTTTGGAATCACTTGATTATGAATCACTTGGTGCTTGCAAACCATGCCTCATGGGCAAGATGACTAAAACTCCGTTCTCCGGAACAATGGAGCAAGAAACATATTTGTTGGAAATCATGCATACTGATGTATGTGGACCAATGAGTGTTGAAGCTCGCGGCAGGTATCGTTATTTTTTGACCTTCACTGATGATTTGAGCAGATATGGGTATATCTACTTAATGAAGCACAAGTCTGAAACATTTGAAAAGTTCAAAAAAATTCAGAGTGAAGTAGAGAATCATCGTAACAAGAAAATAAAGTTTATACGATCTGATCGTGGAGGTGAATATTTGAGTTACGATTTTGGACTTCATTTGAAACAATGTGGAATAGTTTCACAACTCACGCCACCCGGAACACCAGAGCGTAATGGTGTGTCCGAACGTCGTAACCGTACTTTATTAGATATGGTGCGGTCTATGATGTCTCTTACCGATTTACCACTATCGTTTTGGGGTTATGCTTTAGACACAGCTGCATTCACATGAAATAGGGCACCATCTAAATCCGTTGAGACGACGCCTTATGAACTATGGTTTGGCAACAAACCAAAGTTGTCGTTTCTTAAAGTTTGGGGCTGCGATGCTTAAGTGAAAAAACTTCAACCTGATAAGCTCGAACCCAAGTCAGAGAAATGTGTCTTCATAGGATACCTGAAGGAGACTGTTGGGTACACCTTCTATCACAGATCCGAAGGCAAGATATTCGTTGCTAAGAATGGATCCTTTCTAGAGAAGGAGTTTCTCTCGAAAGAAGTGAGTGGGAGGAAAGTGGAACTTGATGAGGTAGTTGTACCTTCTCCCGAATTGGAAAGTAGTACAACACAGAAACTAGTTCCAGTGATTCCTACACCAATTAGTGAGGAAGCTAATGATGATGATCATGAAACTTCGGATCAAGTTACTGCTGAACTTCGTAGATCAACCAGAGTACGTTCCACGCCAGAGTGGTACGGCAACCCAGTTGTGGAAGTCGTGTTACTAGACCATGATGAACCTACGAACTATGAGGAAGCGATGATGAGCCCGGATTCCGCAAAATGGCTTGAGGCCATGAAATCTGAGATGGGATCCATGTATGAAAACAAAGTGTGGACTTTGGTTGACTTGCCCGATGATCGGCAAACCATCGAAAATAAATGGATCTTCAAGAGGAAGACCGACGCTGACGGTAATGTTACTATTTACAAAGTTCGACTTGTTGCAAAAGGTTTTCGACAAGTTCATGGAGTTGACTACGATGAGACTTTCTCACCCGTAGCGATGCTTAAGTCTGTCCGAATCATGTTAGCAATTGCTGCATTTTATGATTATGAAATATGGCAAATGGATGTCAAAATTGCATTCCTGAATGGATATCTCAAAGAAGAGTTGTATATGATGCAACGAGAAGGTTTTGTCAATCCTAAAGGTGCTAACAAAGTGTGCAAGCTCCAGCGATCCATCTATGGACTGGTGCAAGCATCTCGGAGTTGGAATATACGCTTTGATGAGGTGATCAAAGCATATGGTTTTATACAGACTTTTGGAGAAGCCTGTATTTACAAGAAAGTGAGTCGGAGCTCTGTAGCATTTCTAATATTATATGTGGATGACATATTATTGATTGGAAATGATATAGAATTTCTGGATGGCATAAAAGGATACTTGAATAAGAATTTTTCAATGAAAGACCTTGGTGAAGCTGCTTACATATTAGGCATCAAGATCCATAGAGATAGATCAAGACGCTCAATTGGACTTTCACAAAGCACATACCTTGATAAAGTTTTAAAGAAGTTCAAAATTGATCAGTCAAAGAAAGGGTTCTAGCCTGTGTTACAAGGTGTGAAGTTGAGTAAGACTCAATGCCCGACCATTGCAGAAGATAGAGAGAAAATGAAAGCCATTCCCTATGCCTCAGCCATAGGATCTATCATGTATGCAATGTTGTATACCAGACCTGATGTGTGCCTTGCTATAAGTTTAGCAGGGAGGTACCAAAGTAATCCAGGAGTGGATCACTCGACAACGGTCAAGAACATCCTGAAGTACCTGAAAAGGACAAAGGATATGTTTCTCGTGTATGGAGGTGAAAAAGAGCTCGTCTTAAACGGTTACGTCGATTCAAGCTTTGACACTGATCCGGATGACTCTAAGTCACAAACCGGATATGTATTTTTATTAAACGGTGGAGCTATCAGTTGGTGCAGTTCCAAGCAGAGCGTCGTGGCGGGATCTACGTGTGAAGCGGAATACATAGCTGCTTCGGAAGTAGCAAATGAAGGAGTCTGGATGAAGGAGTTCATATCCGATCTAGGTGTGATACCTAGTGCATCGGGTCCAATGAAAAATCTTTTGTGACAACACTGGAGCAATGGCCTTGGCGAAGGAATCCAGGTTTCACAAGAGAACAAAGCACATCAAAAGACGCTTCAATTGAAGGAAATATTCCCTAGAGGCAATAATGAAGTTGTTATTTGTATTCCTTATATCATGATAAATGTCTTTTATTCATGCTAGAATTGTATTAACCAGAAACTTAGTACATGTGTGAATACATAGACAAAACAGTATGTCCCTAGTATGCCTCTACTAGACTAGCTCATTGATCAAAGATGGTTATGTTTCCTAGCCATAGACATGAGTTTTCATTTGATCAACGAGATCACATCATTAGGAGAATAATGTGATGGACAAGACCCATCCGTTAGCTTAGCACTATGATCGTTTAGTTTTACTGATATTGCTTTCTTCATGACTTATACATGTTCCTATGACTATGAGATTATGCAACTCCCTAATACCGGAGGAACACCTTGTGTGCTATCAAACGTCACAACATAAATGGGTGATTATAAAGATGCTCTACAGGTGTCTCCGAAGGTGTTCGTGGTGTTGGCATAGATCAAGAATAGGATTTGTCACTCCGAGTGTCGGAGAGGTATCTCTGGGCCCTCTCGGTAATGCACATCATAATAAGCCTTGCAAGCAAATGACTAATGAGTTAGTCACGAGATGATGTATTACAGAACGAGTAAAGAGACTTGCCGGTAACGAGATTGAACTAGGTATTGAGATACCGACGATCGAATCTCGGGCAAGTAACATACCGATGACAAAGGGAACAACGTATGTTGTTATGCGGTTGGACCGATAAAGATCTTCGTAGAATATGTAGGAGCCAATATGGGCATCCAGGTTCCGCTATTGGTTATTGACCGGAGAAATGTCTCGGTCATGTCTACATAGTTCTCGAACCCGTAGGGTCCGCACGCTTAAACGTTCGCTGACGATATAGTATTTAATGAGTTATGTATGTTGGTGACCGAATGTTATTCGGAGTCCCGGATGTGATCACAGACATGACGAGGAACTCCGAAATGGTCCGGAGATAAAGATTAATATATGGGATAATAGTGTTTGACCTCCGGAAGGGGTTCCGGATGTTTCCCGAAGTGTTTGGGTACGAGAACACTTTATTTGGGCCAAAAGGGAAAGCACACAAGGTTTTTGGAAGGCGCAAAAGGAAGTTTTGCGGAGTCCAGGGGCCAGACGCCAGGGTCCCTGGCGTCTGGGTCCAGACGCCGGGAACCCTGGCGTCTGGCCCTGGAGTCCGAGAAGGACTCTTGCCTTTCGGGTGAAACCGACTTTGTGAAGGCTTTTACTCCAAGTTTCGACCCCAAGGCTCAACATATAAATAGAGGGGTAGGGCTAGCACCCAAGATATCAAGATACACCAAGCCGTGTGCCGACAACCCCGACCCTCTAGTTTATCCTCCGTCTAGTTTCTGCAGTGCTTGGCGAAGCCCTGCAGAGATTGTTCTTCATCAACAACCGTCACCACGCCGTCGTGTTGCCGGAACTCATCTACTACTTCGCCCGTCTTGCTGGATCAAGAAGGCGAGGATGTCATCGAGCTGAATGTGTGCTGAACGTGGAGGTGCCGTACGTTCGGTACTAGATCGGGACGAATCGTGAAGGTACACGACTACATCAACCGCGTTGACAAACGCTTCCGCTTTCGGTCTACGAGGGTACGTAGACACACTCTCCCCTCTCGTTGATATGCATCTAATAGATAGATCTTGCGTGATCGTAGGAAATGTTTGAAAATACTACGCTCCCCAACAGTGGCATCATGAGCGAGGTCTATGCGTAGATGATATGCACGAGTAGAACACAATGAGTTGTGGACGATACTAGTCATACTGCTTACCAGCATGTCATACTTTGCTTCGGCGTTATTGTGAGATGAAGCGGCCCGGACCGACATTACGCGTACTCTTACGCGAGACTGGTTTCACCGTTATGAGCACTCGTTGCTTAAAGGTGACTGGCGGGTGTCTGTCTCTCTCACTTTAGCTGAATCGAGTGTGACTACGCCCGGTCCTTGTGAAGGTTAAAACAGCACATACTTGACGAAACATCATTGTGGTTTTGTATGCGTAGGTAAGAACGGTTCTTGCTAAAGCCCGTAGCAGCCACGTAAAACTTGCAACAACAAAGTAGAGGACATCTAATTTGTTTTTGCAGGGCATGTTGTGATGTGATATGGTCAAGACATGATGAGTTATACGTTTTTGTATGAGATGATCATGTTTTGTAAAGTTATCGGCAACTGGCAGGAGCCATATGGTTGTCGCTTTATTGTATGAAATGCAATCGCCATGTAATTGCTTTACTTTATCACTAAGCGGTAGCGATAGTCGTGGAAGCAATAGTTGGCGAGACGACAACGATGCTACGATGGAGATCAAGGTGTCGCGCCGGTGATGAAGGTGATCATGACGGTGCTTTGGAGATGGAGATCGAAAGCACAAGATGATGATGGCCATATCATGTCACATATTTTGATTTGCATGTGATGTTTATCTTATTATGCTTCTTATTTTGCTTAGAACGACGGTAGCATTATAAGATGGTCCCTTACAAAATTTCAAGGTATAAGTGTTCTCCCTGAGTATGCACCGTTGCGAAAGTTCGTCGTGCCGAGACACCACGTGATGATCGGTTGTGATAAGCTCTACGTTCAAATACAACGGGTGTAAGCCAGTTTTGCACACGCAGAATACTCGGGTTAAACTTGACGAGCCTAGCATATGCAGATATGGCCTCGGAACACTGGAGACCGAAAGGTCGAGCGTGAATCATATAGTAGATATGATCGACATAAGATGTTCACCATTGAAACTACTCCATCTCACGTGATGATCGGACATGGTTTAGTTTATTTGGATCATGTGATCATTTAGATGACCGTAGGGATGTCTATCTAAGTGGGAGTTCTTTAAGTAATATGATTAAATTGAACTTTAATTTATCATGAACTTAGTCCTGATAGTTTTTGCATATCTATGTTGTTGTAGATCAATGGCCCGTGCTACCGTTCCTTTGAATTTTAGTGCATTCCTAGAGAAAGCTAAGTTGAAAGATGATGGTAGCAATTACACGGACTGGGTCCGTAACTTGAGGATTATCCTCATTGCTGCACAGAAGAATTATGTCCTTGAAGCACCGCTAGGTGACAAGCCCCCACCCGCTAATGTAGACGCTTTGAACGTCTGGCAGACGTGGTCTGATGACTACACGATAGTTCACTGTGCCATGCTCTACGGCTTTGAACCGGGACTTCAACGACGTTTTGAACGTCATGGACCATATGAGATGTTCCACGAGTTGAAGTTAATATTTCAAGCAAATGCCCGGATTGAGAAATATGAGATTTCCAATAAGTTCTATAGCTGCAAAATGGAGGAGAATAGTTCTATCAGTGAACACTTGCTCAGAATGTCTAGGTACTACAATCATATGACTAAACTTGGTTGCAAAGTTGACGAGGATAGTGTTATTGATAGAGTTCTTCAATCACTGCCACCAAGCTATAAAGGCTTCGTGATGAACTATAATATGCAAGGGATGCAAAAGACAATTCCCGAGCTCTTCGCTATGCTCAAGGCTGCGGAGGTAGAAATCAAAAAAGGAGCATCAAGTGTTGATGGTTAACAAGACCACTAGTTTCAAGAAAAAGGGCAAGGGAAAGAAGTGGAACTTCAAGTAGAATAGCAAGATAGTTGCTACTCCCACGAAGAAACCCAAGTCTGGAGCCAAGCCTGAAACTGAGTGCTTCTACTGCAAAGGGACTGGACACTGGAAGCGGAACTGCCCCAAGTATTTGGCGGATAAGAAGGATGGCAAGGTGAACAAAGGTATATGTGATATACATGTTATTGATGTGTACCTTACTAATACTCGTAGTTGTACTTGGGTATTTGATACCGGTTCGGTTGCTAATATTTGTAACTCGAAACAGGGACTACAGATTAAACGAAGATTGGCTAAGGACGAGGTGATGATGCGCGTGGGAAATGGTTCCAAAGTTGATGTGATCGCCGTCAGCACGCTACCTCCACATCTACGTTCGGGATTAGTTTTAGACCTGAATAATTGTTATTTAGTGCCAGCGTTAAGCATGAACATTATATCTGGATCTTGTTTGTTGCGAGACGGTTATTCATTTAAATCAGAGAATAAAGGTTGTTCTATTTTTATGAATAATATCTTTTATGGTCATGCACCCTTGAAGAGTGGTCTATTCTTGTTGGATCTCGATTGTAGTGATAAACATATTCATAATATTGAAGCCAAAAGATGCAAGTTTAATAATGATAGTGCAACTTATTTGTGGCACTGCCGTTTAGGTCATATTGGTGTAAAGCGCATGAAGAAACTCCATAATGATGGACTTTTGGAATCACTTGATTATGAATCACTTGGTGCTTGCGAACCAGGCCTCATGGGCAAGATGACTAAAACTCCGTTCTTCGGAACAATGGAGCGAGCAACAGATTTGTTGGAGATCATACATACAGATGTATGTGGACCAATGAGTGTTGAAGCTCACGGCGGGTATCGTTATTTTTTGACATTCACTGATGATTTGAGCAGATATGGTTATATCTACTTAATGAAACACAAGTCTGAAACATTTGAAAAGTTCAAAGAGTTTCAGAGTGAAGTAGAGAATCATCATAACAAGAAAATAAAGTTTCTACGATCTGATCGTGAAGGTGAATATTTGAGTTACGAGTTTGGTCTTCATTTGAAACAATGTGGAATAGTTTCACAACTCATGCCACCCGGAACACCACAGCGTAATGGTGTGTCCAAACGTCATAACCGTACTTTATTAGATATGGTGCGGTCTATGATGTCTCTTACCGATTTACCACTATCGTTTTGGGGTTATGCTTTAGAGACAGCTGCATTCACATTAAATAGGGCACCATCAAAATCCGTTGAGACGACGCCTTATGAACTGTGGTTTGGCAAGAAACCAAAGTTGTCGTTTCTTAAAGTTTGGGGTTGCGATGCTTATGTAAAAAAACTTCAACCTGATAAGCTCGAACCCAAGTCGGAGAAATGTGTCTTCATAGGGTACCCAAAGGAGATTGTTGGGTACACCTTCTATCACAGGTCCGAAGGCAAGATATTCGTTGCTAAAAATGGATCCTTTCTAGAGAAGGAGTTTCTCTCGAAAGAAGTGAGTGGGAGGAAAGTAGAACTTGATGAGGTAATTGTACCTTCTCCCGAATTGGAAGGTAGTACATCACAGAAACTCGTTCCAGTGATTCCTACACCAATTAGTGAGGAAGCTAATGATGATGATCATGAAACTTCATATCAAGTTTCTGCTGAACTTCGTAGATCAACCAGAGTTCGTTCCGCACCAGAGTGGTACGTCAACCCAGTTCTCGAAGTCCTGTTACAAGACCATGATGAACCTACGAACTATGAGGAAGCGACGATGAGCCCAGATTCCGCGAAATGGCTTGAGGCCATGAAATCTGAGATGGGATCCATGTATGAGAACAAAGTGTGGACTTTGGTTGACTTGCCCGATGATCGGCAAGCCATCGAAAATAAATGGATCTTTAAGAGGAAGACCAACGCAGACGGTAATGTTACTGTTTACAAAGCTCGACTTGTTGCGAAAGGGTTCCGACAAGTTCAAGGAGTTGACTACGATGAGACTTTCTCACCCGTAGCGATGCTTAAGTCTGTCCGAATCATGTTAGCAATTGCCGCATTTTATGATTATGAAATCTAGCAAATGGATGTCAAAACTGCATTCCTGAATGGATATCTCAAAGAAGAGTTGTATATGATGCAACCAGAAGGTTTTGTCGATCCTAAAGGTGCTAACAAAGTGTGCAAACTCCAGCGATCCATCTACGGACTGGTGCAAGCATCTCGGAGTTGGAATATACGCTTTGATGAGGTGATCAAAGCATATGGTTTTATACAGACTTTTGGAGAAGCCTGTATTTACAAGAAAGTGAGTCGGAGCTCTGTAGCATTTCTGATATTATATGTGGATGACATATTGTTGATTGGAAATGATATAGAATTTCTGGATAGCATAAAAGGATACTTGAATAAGAATTTCTCAATGAAAGATCTCGGTGAAGCTGCTTACATATTAGGCATCAAGATCTATAGAGATAGATCAAGACGCTCAATTGGACTTTCACACAGCACATACCTTGATAAAGTTTTGAAGAAGTTCAAAATGGATCAGTCAAAGAAAGGGTTCTTTCCTGTGTTACAAGGTGTGAAGTTGAGTAAGACTCAATGCCCGACCACTCCAGAAGATAGAGAGAAAATGAAAGTCATTCCCTATGCCTCAGCCATAGGATCTATCATGTATGCAATGTTGTGTACCAAACCTGATGTGTGCCTTACTATAAGTCTAGCGGGGAGGTACCAAAGTAATCCAGGAGTGGATCACTGGACAGCGGTCAAGAACATCCTGAAATACCTGAAAAGGACAAAGGATATGTTTCTCGTGTATGAAGGTGACAAAGAGCTCGTCGTAAATGGTTACGTCGATTCAAGCTTTGACACTAATCCGGATGACTCTAAGTCACAAACCGGATATGTATTTTTATTGAACGGTGGAGCTGTCAGTTGGTGCAGTTCCAAGCAGAGCGTCGTGGCGGGATCTACGTGTGAAGCGGAATACATAGCTGCTTCGGAAGCATCAAATGAAGGAGTTTGGATGAAGGAGTTCATATCCGATCTAGGTGTGATACCTAGTGCATTGGGTCCAATGAAAAATCTTTTGTGACAACACTGGAGCAATAGCCTTGGCGAAGGAATCCAGGTTTCACAAGAGAACAAAGCGCATCAAAAGACGCTTCAATTGAAGGAAATATGCCCTGGAGGCAATAATAAAGATGTTATTTTTATTTCCTTATATCATGATAAATGTCTTCTATTCATGCTAGAATTGTATTAACCGGAAACTTAGTACATGTGTGAATACATAGACAAAACAGTATGTCCCTAGTATGCCTCTACTAGATTAGATCATTGATCAAAGATGGTTATGTTTCCTAGCCATAGACATGAGTTGTCATTTGATCAATGAGATCACATCATTAGGAGAATGATGTGATGGAAAAGACCCATCCGTTAGCTTAGCACTATGATCGTTTAGTTTTACTGTTATTGCTTTCTTCATGACTTATACATGTTCCTATGACTATGAGATTATGCAACCCCCGAATACCGGAGGAACACCTTGTGTGCTATCAAACGTCACAACGTAAATGGGTGATTATAAAGATGCTCTATAGGTGTCTCCGAAGGTGTTCGTGGTGTTGGCATAGATCAAGAATAAGATTTTTCACTCCGAGTGTCGGAGAGGTATCTCTGGGCCCTCTCGGTAATGCACATCATAATAAGCCTTGCAAGCAAATGACTAATGAGCTAGTCATGATATGATGTATTACGGAACGAGTAAAGAGACTTGCCGGTAACGAGATTGAACTAGGTATTGAGATACCGACGATCGAATCTTGGGCAAGTAACATACCGATGACAAAGGGAACAACGTATGTTGTTATGCGGTTCGACCGATAAAGATCTTCGTAGAATATGTAGGAGCCAATATGGGTATCCAGGTTCCGCTATTGGTTATTGACCGGAGAAATGTCTCGGTCATGTCTACATAGTTCTCGAACCCGTAGGGTCCGCACGCTTAAACGTTCGTTGACGATATAGTATTTAATGAGTTATGTATGTTGGTGACCGAATGTTATTCGGAGTCCCGTATGTGATCACGGACATGACGAGGAACTCCGGAATGGTCCGGAGATAAAGATTAATATATGGGATAATAGTGTTTGACCTCCGGAAGGGTTCCGGAATTCACCGGAAGGGGTTCCGGATGTTTCCCGAAGTGTTTGGTACGAGAACACTTTATTTGGGCCAAAAGGGAAAGCACACAAGGTTTTTGGAAGGCGCAAAAGGAAGTTTTGCGGAGTCCAGGGGCCAGACGCCAGGGTCCGTGGCGTCTGGGTCCAGACGCCGGGAACCCTGGCGTCTGGCCTTGGAGTCCGAGAAGGACTCTTGCCTTTCGGGTGAAACCGACTTTGTGAAGGCTTTTACTCCAAGTTTCAACCCCAAGGCTCAACATATAAATAGAGGGGTAGGGCTAGCACCCAAGACATCAAGATACACCAAGCCATGTGCCGGCAACCCCGACCCTCTAGTTTATCCTCCGTCTAGTTTCTGCAGTGCTTGGCGAAGCCCTGCAGAGATTGTTCTTCATCAACAACCGTCACCACGCCGTCATGCTGCTGGAACTCATCTACTACTTCGCCCGTCTTGCTGGATCAAGAAGGCGAGGACGTCATCGAGCTGAACGTGTGCTGAACGCGAAGGTGCCGTGCGTTCGGTACTAGATCGGGACGGTTCGTGAAGGTGCACGACTACATCAACCGCGTTGATAAACGCTTCCGCTTTCGGTCTACGAGGGTACGTAGACACACTCTCCCCTCTCGTTGCTATGCATCTAGTAGATAGATCTTGCATGATCGTAGGAAATTTTTGAAAATACTACGTTCCCCAACATCAATTCCATCCGCGATCAAGTCAAGGAGGGAGACATAGAAATTTGCAAGATACATACGTATCTGAATGTCGCAGACCCGTTGACTAAGTCTCTTCCACGGGCAAAACATGATCAGCACTAAGACTCCATGGGTGTTAGAATCATTACTTTGTAATCTAGATTATTGACTCTACTTCAAGTGGGAGACCAAAGGAAATATGCCCTAGAGGCAATAATAAAGATGTTATTTGTATTTCCTTATATAATGATAAATGTCTTTTATTCATGCTAGAATTGTATTAACCGGAAACTTAGTACATGTATGAATACATAGACAAAACAATATGTCCGTAGTATGCCTCTACTAGACTAGCTCATTGATCAAAGATGGTTATGTTTCCTAGCCATAGACATGAGTTGTCATTTAATCAACGAGATCACATCATTAGGAGAATGATGTGATGGACTAGACCCATCCGTTAGCTTAGCACTATGATCGTTTAGTTTTACTGCTATTGCTTTCTTCATGACTTATACATTTTCCTATGACTATGAGATTATGCAACTCCCGAATAACGGAGGAACACCTTGTGTGCTATCAAACGTCACAACGTAACTGGGTGATTATAAAGATGCTCTACAGGTGTCTCCGAAAGTGTTCGTGGTGTTGGCATAGATCAAGAATAGGATTTGTCACTCCGAGTGTCGGAGAGGTATCTGTGGGCCCTCTCGGTAATGCACATCATAATAAGCCTTGCAAGCAAATGATTAATGAGTTAGTCATGAGATGATGTATTACAGAACGAGTAAAGAGACTTGCTGGTAACGATATTGAACTAGGTATGGTGATACCGACGATAATATCTCGGGCAAGTAACATACCGATGACAAAGGGAACAATGTATGTTGTTATGCGGTTTGACCGATAAAGATTTTCGTAGAATATGTAGGAACCAACATGAGCATCCAGGTTCTGCTATTGGTTATTGACCGGAGATGTGTCTCGGTCATGTCTACATAGTTCTCGAACCCGTAGGGTCCGCACGCTTAACGTTTGATGACGATCGGTATTATGAGTTTATGAGTTTTGATGTACCGAAGGTAGTTCGGAGTCCCGGATAAGATCGCGGACATGACGAGGAGTCTCGGAATATCCCAGACATAAAGATCGATATATTGGACGACTATGTTTGGACAATGGAAGGGTTCCGGGAGGTTTCAGGCATATACCGGAGTACCGGGGGGTTACCAGAACCCCTCGGGGAGTTAAATGGGCCTTATGGGCCCTAGTGGGAGAAGAGGAGGGGCGGCAAGGGCAGCCGCACGCCCCCTCCCCCTCTAGTCCGAATTGGACAAGGAGGGGGGTGGCGCCCCCCTTTCCTTCTCTTCTTCCCTCCTCCTTCCTTCCTCTCCTACTCCTACTAGGGGAAGGGGGAGAATCCTACTCCCAGTGGGAGTAGGACTCCCTAGGGCGCGCCATAGAGAGGGTCGGCCCTTCCCCTCCCTCCTCCTTTATATACGGCGGTAGAGGCACCCCATAGACACACAAGTTGATCAGTTGATCTCTCCCAACCGTGTGCGGTGCCCCTCTCCACAGAAACACACCTCAGTCATACCGTTGCAGTGCTTAGGCGAAGCCCTGCGCCGGTAGCTTCATCATCTCCGTCACCACGTCGTCGTGCTGACGAAACTCTCCCGCGAAGTTCTACTGGATCAAGAGATCATGGGACTTCATCAAGTTGAACATGTGCTGAACGCGGAGGCTCCGTACATTTGGTGCTTGATCGGTTCGATCACGAAGAAGTCCGACTACATCAACCGCGTCACTAGACGCTTCCGCTCCCGGTCTACGAGGGTACGTAGACACACTCTCCCCTCTCATTTCTATGCATCTAGTAGATAGATCTTGCGTGATCGTAGGATTTTTTTTTGAAATACTACGTTCCCCAACACATTCACCTTGGGTGTATGACCATAGAAGGTTTTATTCATGTAAACAGAATAACAATTATTCTCTGGCTTAAATGAATAACCGTATTGCAATAAACATGATCCAATCTTGTTCATGCTCAATGCAAACACCAAATAATATTTATTTAGGTTTAACACTAATCCCGAAAGTATAGGGAGTGTGCGATGATGATCATATCAATCTTGGAACCACTTCCAACACACATCGTCACCTCACTTCAATTAGTCTCCATTTATTCTGTAACTCCTATTTCGAGTTACTAATCTTAGCAACCGAACATCTATCAAATACCCACGGGCTACTTACAAGCAGTAGCAAGGTACACATCAATAACATGTATATCAAATATAACTTTGTTCACTTTTCCATCCTTCTTATTCGTCAAATATTTGGGATAGTTCCGCTTCCAGTGACCATCTCCTTTGCAGTAGAAGTACTTAGTTTCAGGCTTAGGTCCAGCTTTGGGCTTCTTCACGGGAGTGACAACTTACTTGCCAGTCTTTTTGAAGTTCCATTTCTTTCCCTTGCCATTTTTTTCTTGAAACTAGTGGTCTTGTTAACCATCAACACTTGATGTTCTTTCTTGATTTCTACCTTTGCCGATTTCAGCATCACGAAGAGCTCGAGAATTGTTTTTGTCATCCCTTGCATATTATAGTTCATCACGAAGTTCTAGTAGCTTGGTCATAGTAACTAGAGAACTCTATCAATCACTATCTTATCTAGAAGATGAACTCCCACTTGATTCAAGTGATTATAGTACCCAGCCATTCTGAGCACATGCTCACTATCTGAGCTATTCTCCTCCATATTGTAGGCAAAGTACTTGTGAGAGGTCTCATACCTCTAGACATGGGCATGAGTCTGAAATACCAATTTGAGCTCTTGGAACATCTCATATGCTCTGTGGCGTTCAAAATGTTTTTGAAGTCACGGTTCTAAGCCGTAAATCATGGCACACTAAACTGTTAAGTAGTCATCATATCGAGCTTGCTAAACGTTCATAATGTCTGCATCTGCTCCTGCAATAGGTCTGTCACCTAGCGGTGCATCAAGGACATAATACTTCTGTGCAACAATGAGGATAATCCTCAGACCACAGACCCAGTCTGCATCATTGCTACTAACATCTTTCAAATTAGTTTTCTCTAGGAACATATGAAAAACAGAGGGGATAAATCACGAGCTATTGATCTACAACATAGATATGCAAAAACTATCAGGACTAAGTTCATAACAAATTAAGTTTAATTAATCATATTACTTAAGAACTCCCACTTAGATAGACATCCCTCAAGTCATCTAAATGATACGTGATCCAAATCAACTAAACCATGTACGATCATCATGTGAGATGGAGTGGTCTTCAATGGTGAACATCTCTATGTTGATCATATTTACTATATGATTCATGTTCGACCTTTCAGTCTCCAGTGTTCCGAGGCCATGTATGTACATGTTAGGCTCGTCAAGTTTAACCCTAGTATTCCGCATGTGCAAAACTGTCTTGCACCCATTGTATGTGAACGTAGAGCTTATCACACCCGATCATCACGTGGTGTCTCAACACGACGAACTGTCACAACGGTGCATACTCAGGGTGAACACTTATACATTGAAATTTTAGTAAGGGGTCATCTTATAATTGTTGGGGAACGTAGTATTTTAAAATTTTCCTACGATCACGCAAGATCTATCTACCAGATGCATAGCAACGAGAGGGAAGAGTGTGTCTACGTACCCTCGTAGACCGGAAGCGGAAGCGTCAAGTGACGCGGTTGATGTAGTCGAACTTCTTCGCGATTCAACCGATCAAGCACCGAACGTACGGCACCTCCGCGTTCAGCACACGTTCAGCTTGATGACGTCCCACGAGCTCTTGATCTAGTTGAGCTTCACGGGAGAGTTTCGTCAGCACGATGGCGTGGTGACGGATATGATGTATTCACCGGCGCGGGGCTTCGCCTAAGCACTGCGACGGTATGACCGAGGTGTGTTTCTGTGGAGGGGGGCACCGCACACGGCTGGAACAATTCAACTTGTGTGTCTTTGGGTGCCCCCCTGCCCCCGTATATAAAGGAGCAAGAGGGGAGGGCCGGCCGGCCTCCTATGGTGCGGCTAGGGCAATCCTACTAGGAATAGGATTGCAATCCTATTCCTAGTAGGAGTCCACCAAGAAGGAAGAGAGGGAAAGGAAAAGAGGGAGAGGTGGCGCCCCCCCAATCCTAGTCCAACTAGGATCCCTAGGTGGGGCGCCGGCCAGCCTCTATGGGCTGCCTCTCTCCTTTCCTCAAGGCCCACTATGGACCATCCCCCCTCGTAGGGGGTTCCGGTAACCCCCTCCGGCAATCCAGTTAAATCCGAAACTTTTCCGGAACACTTCCGGTGTCCGAATATAGTCGTCCAATATACCAATATTTATGTCTCGGACATTCCGAGACTCCTCGTCATGTCCGTGATCTCATCCGGGACTCCGAACTACCTTCGGTACATCAAAATTCATAAACTCATAATACCGATCGTCATCAAACGTTAAGCGTGCAGACCCTACGGGTTCGAGAACTATGTAGACATGACCGAGACTCATCTCCGGTCAATAACCAATAGCGGAACCTGGATGTTCATATTGGCTCCTACATACTCTACGAAGATCTTTTATCGGTCAAAACCGCATAACAACATACGTTGTTCCTTTTGTCATCGGTATGTTACTTGCCCGAGATTCGATCGTCGGTATCTCCATACCTAGTTCAATCTCGTTACCGGCAAGTCTCTTTACTCGTTCCGTAACACATCATCTCGTGACTAACTCATTAGTCTTTTGCTTGCAAGGCTTATTGTGATGTGTGTTACCGAGAGGGCCTAGAGATACCTCTCCGACACTCGGAGTGAAAAATCCTAATCTTGATCTATGCTAACACCACGAATACTTTCGGAGACACCTGTAGAGCATCTTTATGATCACCCAGTTACGTTGTGATGTTTGATAGCACACAAGGTGTCCCTACGGTATTCGGGAGTTGCATAATCTCATAGTCATAGGAACATGTATAAGTCGTGAAGAAAGCAATAGCAGTAAAACTAAACGATCATAGTGCTAAGCTAACGGATGGGTCTTGTCCATCACATCATTCTCCTAATGATGTGATCCCGTTGATCAAATGACAACTCATGTCTATGGTTAGGAAACATAACCATCTTTGATCAATGAGCTAGTCTAGTAGAGGCATACTAGGGACACTCTATTTTGTCTATGTATTCACACATGTACTAAGTTTCCGGTTAATACAATTCTAGCATGAATAATAAACATTTATCATGATATAAGGAAATATAAATAACAACTTTATTATTGCCTCTAGGGCATATTTCCTTTAGTCTCCCACTTGCACTAGAGTCAATAATCTAGCTCACATCGCCATGTGATTTAATACCGATAGTTCACATCGTTATGTGAATAACACCCATAGTTCACATCGCCATGTGACCAACACCCAAAGGGTTTACTAGAGTCAATAATCTAGTTCACATCGCTATGTGATTAATACCCAAGAGTAATAAGGTGTGATCATGTTTTGCTTATGAGAGAAGTTTAGTCAACGGGTCTGTCACATTCAGATCCGTATGTATTTCGCAAATTTATATGTCTACAATGCTCTGCATGGAGCTACTCTAGCTAATTGCTCCCACTTTCAATATGCATCCAGATTGATACTTAGAGTCATCTGGATTTAGTGTCAAAGCTTGCATCGGCGTAACCCTTTACGACGAACTCTTTATCACCTCCATAATCAAGAAACATTTCCTTAGTCATCCAGTTACTAAGGATAATTTTGACCGTTGTACAGTGATCTACTCCTGGATCACTATTGTACCCCCTTGACAAACTCATGGCAAGGTACACAACATGTTTGGTACACAACATGGCATACTTTATAGAACCTATGGCTGAGGCATAGGGAATGACTTTCATTCTCTCTATATTTTTCTGCCGTGGTCTGGCTTTGAGTCTTACTCAACTTCACAGCTTACAAGTCAGGCAAGAACTCCTTCTTTGACTAATCCATTTTGAACTACTTCAAAATCTTATCAAGGTATGTACTCATCGAAAGTCTTATCAAGCGTCTTGATCTATCTCTATAGATCTTGATGCCCAATATGTAAGCAGCTTCACCAAGGTCTTTCTTTGAAAAACTCCTTTTCAAACACTCATTTATGCTTTCCAGAAAATTCTACATCATTTCCGATCGACAATATGTCATTCACATATACTTATCAGAAAGGTTGTAGTGCTCCCACTCACTTCTTGTAAATACAGGCTTCACCGCAAGTCTGTATAAATCTATATGCTTTGATCAACTTATCAAAGCGTATATTCCAACTCCGAGATGCTTGCACCAGTCCATAGATGGATCGCTGGAGCTTGCTAATTTTGTTAGCACCTTTAGGATTGACAAAACCTTCTGGTTGCATCATATACAAGTCTTCTTTAATAAATCCATTAAAGAATGCAGTTTTATTATCCATTTGCCAGATTTCATAAAATGCGGCAATTGCTAACAAGATTCGGACAGACTTAAGCATCGCTACGGGTGAGAAAGTCTCATCGTAGTCAACTCCTTGAACTTGTCGAAACCCTTTCGCAACAAGTCGAGCTTTGTAAACAGTAACATTACCGTCTGCGTCGGTCTTCCTCTTGAAGATCCATTTATTTTTGATGGCTTGCCGATCATCGGGCAAGTCAACCAAAGTCCACACTTTGTTCTCATACATGGATCCCATCTCAGATTTCATGGCCTCAAGCCATTTTGCGGAATCTGGGCTCATCATCGCTTCCTCATAGTTCGTAGGTTCATCATGGTCCAGTAACATGACTTCCAGAACCGGGTTGCCGTACCACTCTGATGCGGAACGAACTCTGGTTGATCTACGAAGTTCAGCAGAAAGTTGATCTGAAGTTTCATGATCATCATCATTAGCTTCCTCACTAATTGGTGTAGGAATCACTGGAACTAGTTTCTGTGATGTTCCACTTTCCAATTCGGGAGAAGGTACAATTACCTCATCAAGTTCTACTTTCCTCCCACTCACTTCTTTCGAGAGAAACTCCTTCTCCAGAAAGGATCCGCTCTTAGCAACAAAGACCTTGCCTTTGGATCTGTGATAGAAGGTGTACCCAACAGTTTCTTTTGGGTATCCTATGAAGATTTACTTCTCCGATTTGGGTTCGAGCTTATCATGTTGAAACTTTTTCACATAAGCATCGCAGTCCCAAACTTAAAGAAACGACAACTTTGGTTTCTTACCAAACCACATTTCATAAGGTGTCGTATCAACGGATTTAGATGGTGCCCTATTTAACGTGAATGTAGCTGTCTCTAATGCATAACCCCAAAAGCGATAGTGGTAGATCGGTAAGAGACATCATCGATCGCACCATATCTAATAAAGTACGGTTATGACGTTTGGACACACCATTACACTATGGTGTTCCAGGTGGCGTGAGTAGTGAAACTATTTCACATTGTTTTTACTGAAGGCCAAACTCGCTAACTCAAATATTTTACCTCTATGATCATATCGTAGAAACTCTTATTTTCTTGTTACGATGATTCTCCACTTCACTTTGAAATTCTTTGAACTTTTCAAATGTTTCAGACTTGTGCTTCATTAAGTAGATATACCCATATCTGCGCAAATCATCAATGAAGGTCAGAAAATAACGATACCCGCCGCGAGCTTCAACACTTATTGGTCCGCATACATGAGTATGTATGATTTCCAACAACTTTGTTGCTCGCTCCACAGTTTCGGAGAACGGAGTTTTAGTCATCTTGCCCATGAGGCATGGTTCGCAAGCACCAAGTGATTCATAATCAAGTGATTCCAAAAGTCCATCACTATGGAGTTTCTTCATGCGCTTTACACCAATATGACCTAAACGGCAGTGCCACAAATAAGTTGCACTATCATTATTAACCTTGCATCTTTTGGCTTCAATATTATGAATATGTGTATCACACGACCGAGATCCAACAAACCATTTTCATTGGGTGTATGACCATAGAAGGTTTTATTCATGTAAACAGAACAACAATTATTCTCTAACTTACATGAATAACCGTATTGCAATAAACATGATCAAATCATATTCATGTTCAACACAAACACCAAATAACACTTATTTAGGTTCAACACTAATCCCGAAAGTATAGGGAGTGTGCGATGATGATCATATCAATCTTGGAACCACTTCCAACACACATCGTCACTTCACCTTTAACTAGTTTCTGTTCATTATGCAACTCCCATTTCGAGTTACTACTCTTTAGCAACTGAACCAGTATCAAATACCGAGGGGTTGCTATGAACACTAGTAAAATACACATCAATAATCTGTATATCAAATATACCTTTGTTCACTTTGCCATCCTTATTATCCGCCAAATATCTAGGGCAGTTCCACTTTCAGTGACCTTTTCCTTTGCAGTAGAAGCACTTAGTTTCAGGCTTGAGTTTAGCTTTGGTTTTCTTCACGGGTGTGACAACTTGCTTGTCATTCCTTTTGAAGTTCCCCTTCTATCCCTTTGCCCTTTACTTGAAACAAGTGGTCTTATTAACCATCAACACTTGATACTCCTTTTTGATTTCTACCTTCGCCGATTTCAGGATCGCGAAGAGCTCGGGAATTACCTTCATCATCCCTTGCATATTATAGTTCATCACGAAGTTCTACTAACTTGGTGATAGTGACTAGAGAACTTTGTCAATTACTATCTTATCTGGAAGAATAACTCCCACTTGATTCAAGTAATTGTAGTACCCAGACAATCTGAGCACATGCTCACTGGTTGAGCTATTCTCCTCCATCTTGTAGGCAAAGTACTGTCAGAGGTCTTATACCTCTCGACACGGGCATGAGTATGAAATACTAATTTCAACTCTTGGAACATCTTATATGCTCTGTGGTGTTCAAAACGTTTTTGAAGTCTCGGTTCTAAGCCGTAAAGCATGGTGCACTTAAACTATCAAGTAGTCATCATACCGAGCTTTTGTCAAAACGTTCATAACGTCTACATCTGCTCCTACAATAGGTCTGTCACCTAGCGGTGCATCAAGGACATAATTCTTCTGTGCAGCAATGAGGATAATCCTCAGATCACAGAACAATTCCGCATAATTGCTACTAACATCTTTCAACTTGGTTTTCTCTAGGAACATATAAAAAAATAAACGTGGAGCAACATCGCGAGCTATTGATCTACAACATAGATATGCTAATACTACCAGGACTAAGTTCATGATAAATTAAAGTTCAATTAATCATATTACTTAAGAACTCCCACTTAGATAGACATCCCTCCGGTCATCTAAATGATCACGTGATCCAAATCAACTAAACCATGTCCGATCATCACGTGAGATGGAGTAGTTTCAATGGTGAACATCTTATGTTGATCATATCTACTATATGATTCACGCTCGACCTTTTGGTCTCCAGTGTTCCGAGGCCATATCTGCATATGCTAGGCTCGTCAAGTTTAACCCGAGTATTATGCGTGTGCAAAACTGTCTTACACCCGTTGTATTTGAACGTAGAGCCTATCACACCCGATCATCACGTGGTGTCTCAGCACGACGAACTTTCGCAACGGTGCATACTCAGGGAGAATACTTATACCTTGAAATTTTGTAAGGGATCATCTTATAATGCTACCGTCGATCTAAGCAAAATAAGAAGCATAATAAGATAAACATCATATGCAATCAAAATATGTGACATGATATGGCCATCATCATCTTGTGCTTTTGATCTCCATCTCCAAAGCAACGTCATGATCACCTTCGTCACCGGCGCGACACCTTGATCTCCATCGTAGCATCCTTGTCGTCTCGCCAACTATTGCTTCTACGACTATCTCTACTGCTTAGTGATAAAGTAAAGCAATTACATGGCAATTGCATTTCATACAATAAAGCGACAACCATATGGCTCCTGCCAGTTGCCGATAACATTACAAAACATGATCATCTCATACAAAACCGTATAACTCATCATGTCTTGACCATATCACATCACAACATGCCCTGCAAAAAACAAGTTAGACGTCCTCTACTTTGTTGTTGCAAGTTTTACGTGGCTGCTACGGGCTTAGCAAGAACCGTTCTTACCTACGCATACAAAACCACAACGATGTTTCGTCAAGTATGTGCTGTTTTAACCTTCACAAGGACCGGGCGTAGCCACACTTGATTCAGCTAAAGTGAGAGAGACAGACACCCGCCAGTCACCTTTAAGCAACGAGTGCTCGTAACGGTGAAACCAGTCTCGCGTAAGCGTACGCGTAATGTCGGTCCGGGCCGCTTCATCTCACAATACCGCCGAAGCAAAGTATGACATGCTGGTAAGCAGTATGACTAGTATCGCCCACAACTCATTGTGTTCTACTCGTGCATATCATCTACGCATAGACCTGGCTCATGATGCCACTGTTGGGGAACGTAGTATTTTAAAATTTTCCTACGATCACGCAAGATCTATCTACCAGATGCATAGCAACGAGAGGGAAGAGTGTGTCTACGTACCCTCGTAGACCGGAAGCAGAAGCGTCAAGTGACGCGGTTGATGTAGTCGAACTTCTTCGCGATTCAACCGATCAAGCACCGAACGTACGGCACCTCCGCGTTCAGCACACGTTCAGCTTGATGACGTCCCACGAGCTCTTGATCCAGTTGAGCTTCACGGAGAGTTTCGTCAGCACGACGGCGTGGTGACGGATATGATGTATTCACCGGCGCAGGGCTTCGCCTAAGCACTGCGACGGTATGACCGAGGTGTGTTTCTGTGGAGGGGGCACCGCACACGGCTGGAACAATTCAACTTGTGTGTCTTTGGGTGCCCCCCTGCCCCCGTATATAAAGGAGCAAGAGGGGAGGGCCGGCCGGCCTCCTATGGTGCGGCTAGGGCAATCCTACTAGGAATAGGATTGCAATCCTATTCCTAGTAGGAGTCCACCAAGAAGGAAGAGAGGGAAAGGAAAAGAGGGAGAGGTGGCGCCCCCCCAATCCTAGTCCAACTAGGATCCCTAGGTGGGGCGCCGGCCAGCCTCTATGGGCTGCCTCTCTCCTTTCCTCAAGGCCCACTATGGACCATCCCCCCTCGTAGGGGGTTCCGGTAACCCCCTCCGGCAATCCAGTTAAATCCGAAACTTTTCCGGAACACTTCCGGTGTCCGAATATAGTCGTCCAATATACCAATCTTTATGTCTCGGACATTCCGAGACTCCTCGTCATGTCCGTGATCTCATCCGGGACTCCGAACTACCTTCGGTACATCAAAACTCATAATACCGATCGTCATCAAACGTTAAGCGTGCGGACCCTACGGGTTCGAGAACTATGTAGACATGACCGAGACTCATCTCCGGTCAATAATCAATAGCGGAACCTGGATGTTCATATTGGCTCCTACATATTCTACGAAGATCTTTTATCGGTCAAAACCGCATAACAACATATGTTGTTCCTTTTGTCATCGGTATGTTACTTGCCCGAGATTCGATCGTCGGTATCTCCATACCTAGTTCAATCTCGTTACTGGCAAGTCTCTTTACTCGTTCCGTAACACATCATCTCGTGACTAACTCATTAGTCTTTTGCTTGCAAGGCTTATTGTGATGTGTGTTACCGAGAGGGCCCAGAGATACCTCTCCGACACTCGGAGTGACAAATCCTAATCTTGATCTATGCCAACACCATGAATACTTTCGGAGACACATGTAGAGCATCTTTATGATCACCCAGTTACGTTGTGACGTTTGATAGCACACAAGGTGTCCCTACGGTATTCGGGAGTTGCATAATCTCATAGTCATATGAACATGTATAAGTCATGAAGAAAGCAATATCAGTAAAACTAAACGATCATAGTGCTAAGCTAACGGATGGGTCTTGTCCATCACATCATTCTCCTAATGATGTGATCCCGTTGATCAAATGACAACTCATGTCTATGGTTAGGAAACATAACCATCTTTGATCAATGAGCTAGTCTAGTAGAGGCATACTAGGGACACTCTGTTTTGTCTATGTATTCACACATGTACTAAGTTTCCGGTTAATACAATTCTAGCATGAATAATAAACATTTATCATGATAGAAGGAAATATAAATAACAACTTTATTATTGCCTCTAGGGCATATTTCCTTCAATAATGCTACCGCCGTACTAAGCAAAATAAGATGCATAAAAGATAAACATCACATGCAATCAAAATATGTGACATGATATGGCCATCATCATCTTGTGCCTTTGATCTCCATCTTCAAAGCACCGTCATGATCGTCACCAGCTTGACACCTTGATCTCCATCGTAGCATCGTGGTCCTCTCGCCAACTATTGCTTCTACAACTATCACTGATGCATAGTGATAAAGTAAAGCAATTACATGGCGTTTGCACTTCATACAATAAAGCGACAACCATAAGGGTCCTGCCAGTTGCCGATAAATTTACAAAACATGATCATCTCATACAACAACGTATATCACATCATGTCTTGACCATATCACATCACAACACGCCCTACAAAAACAAGTTAGACGTCCTCTACTTTGTTGTTGCAAGTTTTACGTGGCTGCTACGGGCTTCTAGCAAGAATCGTTCTTACCTACTCATCAAAACCACAACGGTGTTTTGTCAAGTTTGCTGTCTTAACCTTCAACAAGGACCAGCCGCAGTCAAATTATATACAACTAAACTAGGAGAAACAGACACCCGCTAGCCACCTTTATGCAAAACTAGTTGCATGTCTGTTGGTGGAACCGGTCTCATGAACGTGGTCATGTAAGGTTGGTCCGGGCCTCTTCATCCCACAATACCGCCGAATCAAAATAAGACGTTGGTAGTAAGTAGTATGACTATCACTGCCCACAACTCTTTGTGTTCTACTCGTGCATATCATCTACGCATAGACCTGGCTCATGATGCCACTATTGGGGAACGTAGCATGCAATTTCAAAAAAATTCCTATGCTCACGCAAGATCTGTCTAGGAGGTACATAGCAACGAGAGGGGGAGAGTGTGTCCACGTACCCTCGTAGACCAAAAGCGGAAACGTTTGACAACGCGATTGATGTAGTCAAACTTCTTGTCGTTCTGACCGATCAAGCACCGAGTGTACGACACCTCCGAGTTCTTGCACACGTTCAGCTCGATGACGTCCCTCGTTCCTTTGATCCAGCAACGTTTCGAGGAAGTAGATGAGTCCCGTCATCACAACGACATGGTGACAGTGATGGTGAAGTGATCCACGCAGAGCTTCTCCTAAGCACTACGAGAATATGACCGGAGACGTAAACTGTGGAGGGGGCGCCGCACACGGCTAATAATTGTTGGTGTGTCTTCTAGGCGCCCCCTCCTCACGTATATATAGGTGGGAGGGGGAGGGGAGCAGCCATAGGGTGCACCAAGTAGGAGGAATCCTACTTGGGCCCCTAGTCCAATTCGCCCCCCTTACCATATTTGGAGAAGGGGGAAAGGAAGGAGGGGGTTGGGAAGGAAGTAGGAGTTCTACTTCACACTTTCCTTTTCCTCCTTTTCTTTCCCTTTCTCCCCATATGGCTGGCCCTATAGGGGGCGCACCAGCCCCTTGTGGGCTGGTGTGTTCCCTCACTTGGCTCATTAAGCCCATATCTTTGCCGGGGGGTGGGGGGGAGGCGGAACCCCTTCCGGTGACCCAGTATTACCCGAAACCGCTTCCGATAACATGGTATCACCCGGAACACTTCCGGTGTCCAAATACCATCGTCCTATATATCAATATTTACCTCTCGACCATTTCGAGACTCCTAGTCATGTTTGTGATCTCATCCGGGACTCCGAACAACATTCGGTCACCAAATCACATAACTCATATAATACCAAATCGTCATCCAACGTTAAGCGTGCGGACCCTACGGGTTCAAGAACTATGTAGACATGATTGAGACACTTCTCTGGTCAATAACCAATAGCGGAACCTGGATGCTCATATTGGCTCCTACATATTCTACGAAGATTTTTATTGGTCGAACTCTTATGACAACATACGTTATTCCCTTTGTCGTCGGTATGTTACTTGTCCGAGATTCGATCGTCGGTATTTTCATACCTAGTTCATCTTGTTACCGGCAAGTCTCTTTACTCGTTCTGTAATACATCATCCTGTAACTAACTCATTGGTCACTTTGCTTGCAAGGCTTCTTACGATGTGTATTACCGAGAGGGCCCAGAGATACCTCTCCGATACTCGGAGTGACAAATGCTAATCTCGATCTATGCCAACCCAACAAACACCTTCGGAGATACTTGTAGAGCATCTTTATAACCACCGAGTTACGTTGTGACGTTTGATAGCACACATGGCATTCCTCTGGTATCTGGGAGTTGCATAATCTCATAGTCGGAGAAATATGTATTTGACATGAAGAAAGTAATAGCAATAAAACTGAACGATCAATATGCTATGCTAACGGGTGGGTCTTGTCCATCACATCATTCTCCTAATAATGTGACTCCGTTCATCAAATGACAAAACATGTATATGGTTAGGAAACTTAACCATCTTTGATTAACGAATTAGTCTAGTAGAGCCTTACTATGGACACGGTGTCTTGTCTATGTATCCACACATGTATCAAGTTTCCGGTTAATACAATTCCAGCATGAACAATAAACTTTTACCATGATATAAGGAAATATAAAATAACAACTTTATTATTGCCTCTAGGGCATATTTCCCTCAAAATCATGTGAAAATTAACGTTGATGTAGTGATATTGATATCAATACATGGAGTTTGCGGTGCGATCGGTGCAATATGCCAAGCCCGGGGGAACGTTCATGGGCGTGTTTATGTTGTTCGTTCACACATGTTTTTTTGCGAGATCTTTCCACACGTGGATCCTTCTACACTTGAGGCTTTAGCTATCAGAGAAGCATTAACTTTTTGTGCAGGATCTTTATGCTCATCATATCTTCGTCGCTTCAGACTGCAAGTCGATTGTGAAGGAAATCAAAAAGAGGAGCTGGGTTACGTATGGAGTTGTTATCACATAAATGAAAGTTACTTCATTAGATTTTGCTTCTAGCATCTTTAGTCATGAATTTATATAGAATCTCAAATGTAGAGACTCACAATCTCACAAAGCATGGTCTATGATTAGTAGATGTTCCGTGTTTTTAAAGGAAAAAGTATCATGGTTAACTTTATTAAATCACAAAACAATTATATCGTTTACTAATTGGCTGATAAGGAAACCCAACGGTTCGTCAGTCCAATTACAAAAACTGAATTTAGCTAGCTCATGAGCTACCGAATTAGCATCACGATAACAATGCAAAAGATGACCTTCCCTATTGATGTTGCTGTATCAATGCATTCTGCAAATGTTGCAGCAACTGCATCCTATCATTGATTTTGCCCCTAACAATAATTCACCACACTCAAAGAATTGGATTTCGGTTCAATTCTGTTAAATTTCAAAGTGCTTGGCAAGTTAATAAAGTTAGGCCAACGGGAGATCCTTTCTTCGTGCTGTAAACTTGTGACGACTTAGGGCTCGTTCTTTTGGGCGGCTTCAAAAATAAACCGCCTCTTTCCAGCTTAAAAAATAAGCCGCTTTCAAAATTTATCGAGGCTTCTAAATTAGTAATGCCATAAGCCCATAACTAATTCAGAAGCCCTAATGAACGAAGGAGGCGGCTTATGGCAAAAGTTGGGGAGGAGACGGCTTATTTTGTACTTCATCTGTCCCATAATGTAAGACATTTTTCTACACTAGAGTAATGTCAAAAAACATCTTTCATTATGGGACTGAGGGAGTAAGTTTTAGGCCATCGAAAAGAACTGACCTTAATAAAGTTTCTGAAGTTGTCTAGAGAAACGATTATGGGGCGGAGGGAGTAAGTTTTAGGCCGCTAAACAGAACTGACCTTAATAAAGTTTGTGAGGTTGTCCAGAGAAACGTCTGCACCCACGCGAGGAAGAGGACTAGGGTTTCTCTCCCTGTCCATTCACACACCCGCATTCGCGCCGCTCTCCTCACTCCTCTCCTCTCTCCCGCGAACGGATCTCGTCGCCCGGTCGCCTCGCAAGCACGTCTCCGGCGCGCATCCTCATCGCGCAGAGGTTGAACTCTCCTCCTCCCATCTCTCTTCCATCTGTCCCCGTCCCTCTCGGATCGCTCTCATCTCTCTCTGCCCCTTGCGATGCTGCTTCTGCCGATGCGGATGTGATCAGGCGGCTAGGCGGGGTGCTGCCGTTACCTGCGCGCGTTTTGGTCGGAGGCGAGCTCCCTGCCATGGCCGCCGTGGCCATGGGAGGTGCTCCCCTCGCTCCTGTACAGGCGCGAGCACGCGTGTTCATCCCTGCCCCGCACGCACACGCATGCCCACAGCCGCCATGCACGTGATCTGTCCCGAATCTCCTTCTCCCCCTATGGATCTGTGTGATTAGCATGCATCTATGTGAGCTATTGGGCTAGTAATTTTTGTGATTATCATGGACCTGTGTGACCTGTCCCCAAGAGTTTGCTAACTTGTGGAAATTAGAAGGAATCAGTAGGTAGAAAAAAATAGTTATGCAATCACAAAAATTCAATATGTTAACTTCCTGAATAATTTGTGCATATATTTTGTTTTGCTTTGATGATGCAAATGATGTCAATATCAGTGCCCATGCCTTTATGAATTTATAAATCTGTGCTGAGTTTATATAGATGGATGACAACGGCAAGACCTGAGATAAGCTGATAGTGCAAGCTGCTGGTTTGGTTGCTGTTTTGTGTGCCTATATGGCCACGATATATAAATAAAAAAAAGGCCATCAAGGGTATTAAGCACTTTGCACAACTCAAGACTGATAGGAAGCTTGAATTCCATAAGCCAAAAAGAACATAAAAAAACAGTTTGTCAGGGCTTCTCGCTACCTTAGTTTATTTCCACCGTAATCCATAAGCCTGTTTTTGGAACTTCAAATCCCCACCACCAGTCAAACATCTATCTGATTTCGATTCCTTTTGCCGGTAAGTGAACCCCTAGTTTGCCTGGATTGTAATCGGTCTGCTCTAGCCTTTTTGTCTGCTGCGAACAATTGAGTCCTACCATATCTTTCTTCATTGTTACCAATCTCAGTTACCCTGAAGTGATACTACAAATAGCAGTTTATTTTTGAAAAAATTGGCCCCGTGCCTTGCGCTAGGTCTGTCCCCCTGGTAGGGAACCCTGGTTTGCAGTCCTTGGATTGTTCCCTGTTAATTAGCGTTATTTTCAGAAATTCCCTAATTGTCTATATACCCCCCAGTGTGAATTTCTCAGTGTTGGTCACCTTATTTCCATAGTGATGGTTTGCTCATATGGGCATTCCTGTGACATCCCAGTGAACCTTGAAATTTTCTGTAGAAACTTTATGGTCTCTTGTTAGGGGCCGGTAGCCATGTCTAGTCAGGCCAACCGGAAGATCTTCTCTTCCTCCTGTAAACGTTGTGACGACTTACTCCTGCACCCACTCGAGCAAGAGGACTAGGGTTTCTCTCCCTGTCGATTCACACCCACATTCACGTCGCTCTTCTCACTCCTCTCCTCTCTCCTGCGAACGGATTTCTCCGCCCGGTCGCCTCGCAAGCACGTCTCCGGCGCGCATCCTCACCGCGCAGAGGTTGAACTCTCCTCCTCCCATCCCTCTTCCATCTGTTCCCAGCCCTCTCGGATCCCTCTCATCTCTCTCTGCCCCTTGCGCAGCTGCTTCTGCCGATGCGGATGTGAGCAGAGGCGGCTAGGCGGGGTGCTGCGATTCCCTGCGCGTGTTTTGGTCGGAGCCGAGCTCCCTGCCATGGCCGCCGTGGCCATGGGAGATGCTCCCCTCGCTCCTGTACAGGCGTGAGCACGCACGTTCACCCCTGCACCGCACGCACACGCATGCCCACAGCCGCCATGCACGTGCTCTGTCCCGAATCTCCTTCTCCCCCTATGGATCTGTGTGATCAGCATACATCTATGTGAGCTATTGGGCTCGTAATTTTTGTGATTATCATGGATCTGTGTGATCTGTCCCCAAGAGTTTACTAACTTGTGGAGATTAGAAGGAATCAGTAGGTAGAAACAAGTAGTTATGCAATCTCAAAAATTCAATATGTTAACTTCCTGAATAATTTGTGCATATATTTTATTTTGTTTTGATGATGCAAGTGATGTCAATATTACCAGTGCTCATGCCTTTATTAATTTATAAATCTGTGCTGAATTTATATAGATGGATGACAACGGCAAGACCCGAGATACGCTGATAGTGCAAGCTGCTGGTTTGGTTGCTGTTTTGTGTTCCTATATGGCCACGATATAAATAAAAAAAGGCCATCAAAGTCTAGGGGTATTAAGCACTTTGCCCAACTCAAGACTGATAGGAAGCTTGAATTCCGTAAGCCAAAAAGAACATTAAAAAAACAGTTTGTCAGGGCTTCTTGCTACCTTAGTTTATTTCCACCGTAATCCATAAGCCTTTTTTGGAACTTCAAATCCCGATCATCAGTCAAACATCCATTGATTTTGATTCCTTTTGCCGGTAAGCGAACCCATAGTTTGCCTGGATTGTAATTCGGTCTGCTCTAGCCTTTTTGTCTGCTGTGAATAATTGAGTCCTACCATATCTTTCTTCATTGTTACCAATCTCAGTTACGCTGAAGTGATACTACAAATAGCAGTTTATTATTGTAAAAGATGGGCCCTGGTACGGAACCATGGTTTGCAATCCTTGGACTGTTCCCTGTTAATTAGCGTGATTTTCAGAAATTCCCTAGTTGTTGATATACCCCCCAGTGTGAGTTTCTCACTGTTGGTTACCTTATTTCTGTGGTGATGGTTATGGGCATTCCTGCGAGGGAGGGATCTTTCCCAGTGAACCTTGAAATTTACTTTAGAAACTTTATGGTATATCATTAACATTCTAGTGCCACATCTGGGCCTGATGGAAGTCATAACGTATGTGTTTGTATTTTCTTGTCCGGTTATGTTTGTTTCAGAAGATGATGTTACTTTGCTATGTTGAATCCATGTGGACAGAATTGTCTGTTGGTTCAGTTATGCTGGTCTGGTGACTGTTGGCACATAAATACCAAAAATTTCAACTAACAGAGTTGTGCTTTTCATACACAGAGATGGGCTTGTGGATGCTGCTGGAGGGTTTTTTGCTCCTTGCAAATTCTTTGGCGATCCTGAATGAAGACCGCTTTCTTGGTCCCAGGGGATGGAGCATGTCTGAAGTTTCAGGAAACGGGCAAACAAAGTCGTTGAAGGGGCAGATCGTGGGGCTCATCTACGCCACTCAGTTTTTGCGGATGCCCTTGATAGCGCTTAATGTTCTTATCATTGTCGTGAAAATGGTGTCAGGCTGAGGCTCTTTGTTGTGTCCTGTTGTTGGGCTGAACTGATTTCAGTTCCAGCATTATGTAAAAGCTAATCATGTTCAGAAGTTGCTGCAAGGATGTTCACGCTGACTTGAATGTGGCCTGTTGGCTTTGTTGCTGTAAATCCCTCTTTGCTCTGAGGGTAATCTTTCCTCCTGTATGACTTCTGAATCATGCATGCATCTGTTGCTATTGGCGTGGGGGTATGCACTTGCGCTACCTTGATCACTGTAAATGTTCAGTCTAATTTAAACATTGGTACTGCTTATGAAAGGTTAAAGACGTTATCTGGTGGCAGAACCAACGTCTTCTGCAGTTTTGTTCTGGTGGCAGAACCGTCAACGCAGGATTTTGTTTTCCTTTATTCACATGCTTGTTACAACACTCTAGTCTTGTACTGTAATTAGTGTTGTATTTTGATCTGGGTATCCGCATCATAACATCTGCGACTGTTTTCCGTATGACTTTGAATGAAAAATAGGACATTTACTCATCTGGACCTATTTAAGCTGGGCCTTAACATACCCACGAGAACGATCATATCTGAAACCTGTATCTGTACATTTTCTCAAGCAAGCAGCATTCATTGATGATTAAACTACGTACAAATTTCTTTTCATGAGCCAGGACCGATGCCAACATTATTATATCCAGGCCACACTTTCGTCCCTTAGTATGTAGTAGTAGAAGCAGTCTGCACTTTGGTCAAGGTGAGGTCGACGCCGAACTCTGGCTCCACTATGAGTTTGAGGGCTGGAGAGTGGTGATAGAGCGGCGAGAGCTTGAGCGCGAACTTGGAGATGATGAGAGATATGAGTATCTTGAGCTCCGCCGTGGCGAACCCTTGGCCGAGGCAGGTCCGAGCGCCGGCGCCAAATGGCAAGTAAGAGTGGAGCTGGGGTCGAGCGTCGGAGAAGCGTGCCGGGTTGAACTCCTTGGCATCAGGACCCCACAGCTTGGGGTCGAGGTGCATCGTGGAGACAGGGATGTAGATGTTGACGCCTTTTGGGATGTGCACACCCCCCAGCTTCAGTTCCTCAAGGGCCATCCTCGACACAAAGGCGCCTGCTGGGTACAGCCTCAGGGTCTCCTGAATCACCATCGTCAGCTGCATCTCCAAAGGCGAGAACTTCCAAGTCAGCGAGCTATCATAACAACAAGACCAGTTTCTGAAGATGGGGGATACATTATATTCATACATACATTCTTCATTTTCTGAAGTGATTGGGAATCTGCTGGACGGCCCCCGCAGACCTCCAGCACCTCTTGCCGGACCCGGTCCTGCCATTCTGGGTGCAGGCCAAGGAGCATCAGGCACCAGGCAGCTGTTACAGCTGTGCTCTCGTATCCTGCAAAATATATGCTCTTGCAGTTGTCCACTATAAAGTTCTCTGCCTCGCGGAGCCCCACCTTGCTGCTGCTTGCGCTGTGAAGGATCGCACGCAGTAAATTCTTGTCCTCCCCGCTTTCCTTGACGATCTCCAGGATCAGCCTGTGCACCTGCTTGTGAAGCCCCCACGCCTGCCTGTTCTTCTTGGTAGGAAAGAACCTGCACGCATTCAAAATGTGTTGATATCTCATTTGATCCAGTTTGACAGTTTGATGGGGCTCTTGTGTTTTTGCTGACAAACCTTAGGCCGGTCATTTCGGCTAGCACGTTTGGCTTGGACACGGCCTTCTGCAGCTCTCTGAGCTTCAAGAAGATCTTCTTTCCTTTGACGTAGCTACTTCCGAAGCATGTCCTGGAGATGACATCTGCGGAGTAGGCTCTTATGTCGTCGTCAATCTTGATGTCTACAGTGCCGCCATTTTTGTCGACCATCGCTTCCCATGACTCGAGCAGTGTTTGCGCAGAATCCACCATCAGATCCACCATTCCCTGGTTATATATTATGATACAAAATGAGTCTAGCTGTGTATATATGATATGCTGTTCTTGAACACTACGTACCAGTTGAGCAACGCAGAATAATGCAGGATTACTTACTGTAAGGGGTCCTATCAGACACTATCTAGCTGGATCAGAATGTTGTTTTGCTGTTGGGCATGGTCCAAATGACAACACTCACGACGCATTATTATTAGGGGTATTTAGCTGGAACTCATCAGAATGCTACGTACTGTTTTTTGCTCTCTCTCTTTCGTTGAAGTGTCACAGCGAACTAGTAGAAGTAGTAGTAGTAGTGGATGGTTGATTAGAGTAGGTACCTTGACCTTGTCGAGAAAGAACTCGGGCGCAATGATCTTCCTCTGGTGGGCCCAAGCCTCGCCGTTGGACTTGAGGATGCCTCTGCCAAACAGCGGCTCGTGCGTGGCCTTTAGGTAGGAGCTCTTGCCGAGGTCCAGCGAGACGCAGAGGTTGATGTCCCGGACCACGTCTGCCCGGCTCACGTGAAGGAACACCACGTTCCCCATGGAGTAAGTGAACACTGGACCTGCAGTTGATGTTGAGCCACCACCACCAGCCACCAGGTTAATGAATCTATTTCGTTTTACCCTTTTATTATCAATCAATCAAAAAGAAAAGGAAGGAGAGTAGTAGGAATCTGTCTAGCTAGGGATCGTTCTTGGCATTGCCGGTCAGCATCGGCGACTCTGTTGGAGTAGCTCGGCGGAACGACCGGAAACCGACACGACGGCGGGCATCCAACAGGAGTCCGGCTCCTCCCGGCGAATGGCGATGGAGCCACGCCGCTTAAGAAAAGAAAAGGTGAAAGCGCAGGGGCGTGCGGAATGGGACAGACAGGCGACACGACCGGCAGGCAAGTTGAGGGGCGTCTCCATCGGCCGATCGCCTCATCACGCGCCCCTTGGCAAAGCGGTGGACGGGAGCAGCGCGCCACCGCTCAGGCTGGCGGCGGCTGAAGCTGAATGAGCCGCGAGCCCACGCGCATGCATGCAGTCGCACACGGGGCCGATAGCTCCAGCTCCGGCTCCCAAGTCCCAAGTCCTCTGCGCGCCGGTCCAATCGTCTCTGCCGGTTTGCAATGCCAGGCCCCGGTCCACACACGATCCACCCCGGCACCGGTGGAGGGAAGGGATGGCGTTGCTGTTGCTGGCGTTGGGAAGCGAGAGGTGGTCTCGTACGTACGGCACACACACCAAACTACTCCGTTGCGTTGCGAACCCACCCACCCGACGTGATATGTCGGGGATGCCTACTGTTTGTTTGGCCTCTATCGTAGTATGTATCATCATGGATAATCTGAAATTATCCTTCTAATCTAGTCTCGGTATCGATCATTCCCATGTCACTTGATTGTGTGTTTCTGTTACAAGTACGAGATCATACTGTTGCCTGTTTTTTTAGCGGGAGAATATATTGTTACTATCTGTACATGCATGCATCATGGACGAACATATTTTGTTTTGTGGGAGCTCGGATGGATGCGTACCTACATGCTGCGTACCTTATACGCGGCTAGCTCACGGCTATGTCGTTTGCATCACGCCAAAACTAGAGGATAGGATGTACAGGGGAGTTCATCGCCTTGACTCATTTCAGTTCTCTACGGTTACGTGCTTTGTCTTTTTTCCTTTTATAAAAAACATAAAAGTACTATCCTATAGGGGGTTTGTTGTTTTTTGTGGGCATGCATGTCCTCTCCTGTTACATCATTCAGTTTTAGTAGGATGGGTCCGAGAGACCAGTGATGGCGCCCAGCTCACCTAATACTATATGGTATGCATCTTTGCTATCCAACAGTGTCATGCAGCAATTGGAAGGGCCAAATTCTGAAATTCAGCGGCACGAGAGCTGCATACAGCCACAAGTTTAGTCGACCTGTTAACGTTCCAACTTCTAGAATTAACTTAAGATCCACATCACAGATACGGATTGACAGGTTGATTTATTTAAGGAAACGATTTATATATAATACTCCTACTGCTCAGCTGGGACCTCATCATTGCCCCGGGGTACGTCCTGAGAGAGATTGCACTTGGTGATGCTAGATTTTTAAAATGGCAAACCTATATATGTTTGTTGCTATATGGAGTACGCCAGCTTAGTGCACACCACTGGAATGAATCAATCATCGGCTAAATATAATATAAACAATCAAGCATCAAGCTATATATATTATGTTGTACACTACTGCTTCTAGCTAGTTACCTCTACCTCTTTTATGTGATCAATTTTGGGCTCTGTTAGTACTTAGTACTAAACTCCTTCCCTCAACAAAAAGAAACTTTCAGATAAGCTCCATCTCTTCTTTGGGAGCGACGCTGCAAACTATTTGGTGGCGGATGCCAGACGGGGGGACATGAGAGGTGCAAACATGAAGTGGACTTGGTTTTTTAGATAGAAGATCTTGACTGAAAAATTAAACCAAATATGAATAAACCAAAGATATAAGCTGATGGCCGGACACTGAGACACATACCATGCTCTTTTCTCCATTTCTCGTAGAAGGGCAGCACGGCTGGGCGGTAGTCGTGGATGATGCGGCCGCCGGCTGGGCGAGCCGACTTTGCGGTGGCGACGGCCTCCCTCATGTCGTTGATGTTGCCGTAAGGGAAAGACGGGCGCGGGCCGCCGATGCCCTGCCTCCTGAAGCCGGCAAGAAGCCTCTGCGGCACCACCCAGACGGTGTAGTAGAGGTAGAGCGCGAGGGAGCACGCCCCCACGCAGGATAGGCTTAGCAGCACCTTCATCACCATGCCCACCTCCATCATCTCTCTCTCTCTCTCTCTAAGTTTTCTCTTTTTCTAACAGCTTGATCTCTCCACTTCTCTCTATGTGAGGAGTGTCAGAGCGTGTGTGGGTGAAGAAGAGGTGGTACTGTGTTATATGGGTGGGGGACGGGAAACAAGTGGGGAAAGGTGGTAGAGTCCAAACGCCAACTTTGGCATGGAACGGCTCCCCTGAAACTAAAGAAATTCATTACCAGCAGTGTGAGGTATAATTTTAACTAAATAACCCCTGGGCCGCCTTATTTTGCCCACTAACCTCCCAAAAAGTTATTTCGTCGCCTAATCGTTCATTCGCGCCTGCCCGGTGGCGCCACACTTGCACGTCGCCGCCTGTCGAGGCGCCTTCGACCGGCCCCGGTCCATGGTCGTCGGTCACGCCGTCAGCGTGGCGCCGGCCTGAAGCGCCACATTATAAGGCGCGACGCTTGTTTCTCTATTATGTCGTACGGTTAGGCGTGCTAAAGCTTGACACGCCTCTTTCCTAACATTTATGTAAAAGTTCCCGGAGCGTCTGATTTTTACCTCGATGCCTTCGTTGTCCTCCTGCCACGCCAGACTACCTGTCACTTCTTTCCTTCCAGATAGTCTCACTTTTTTGACAGAAGCTGGACCGTCTGATAAATTGGGTTAGATGTTGTCGTTTACTAAAGGAGTCAGGCTCTTCAGATCGTCCAAGCTTACCGTATTTCCCTCGCCGGATTCGTAGGCACGTTTGGTCTCTTTAAATACCTTTGCCCTGCACCCACACCTCCCCGTTATTCCCGCGTAACCCCCATTTCTTCCCGCCCGAGCTTCTTCCCCTCCCAATCTGCCCGGCTGAGCTTCTTCCCGTATCTGAAAGGAAGGATGTCAGCATTCCCTATCATGAAGGACGTCGTCAAACCCTCTGGATGGAGGAGCTGCAGGTATGTAATTTTGTTCTCTAACGATGTCAACTCCTTGTGTTACAAGTATCACTCCGATTTGGCCTCTCCGGTCTGTGCCTCCAGGGCAAGTGTTCATTGTGTGATGAGATAAATCTTGAACCTTGTTACTAGTTATTAGTACACGGGCTTAGTGCTTTAGAATATATGGTCTTACATACGTTTATTGGTGTGATGAGATGAATCACGAACCTCGGTTTCGAGTTTGTACCAGCATGATCTGATTGTAAAAGTTGATTAAATGTTTATAATGTCTGTTGCAGATCGATAAGGTGTGGATGGTCAGGTTCATTATCCATAACACATCTTTCCGTAAACCATCACTGGAGCCATGGATGGAAGATTCAATCACTATTGTAAATCTGAAGGAACAATTGGTGCAACACGGGTGGGGCCCAAGTGATTTTATGTACTAACAAAGTAGGGTGATGCGAAGTGATAGGATCATGTGGAAGTTTAGTGGTACGAATAGGTTCAGCTCAACTTACCGGAGGATGTTTAAGTCAAGGTGCAGGAGTAGGATGAGCTCAGGTGGGTGGTTGAGGTTGAACACAGGTGGCATGATGAGCATGGCTGAACTAACCAATCAATCCACAGTTTGGAAGATGATCGAAGAATACAAGCCATTTCAGATGGTTGGCTTGTATTGTAACAACAGACCCGAGGGATTTGTCGAGCCTGCTCCAATTACAGATGTTGAGCATGCTATATGATGCTGTCAACAAGTCTGAACTTCCTGTTTGAAGTGATATCATTATGTCTAGAATTCTGAATTTGTCAAGTTAGCACCCCATGTACCCCATGTTGTGTGAAATTGTGTTATGATATTCTCTTTTAATTTGAGGATAATGGCACTTTCATGTGTATGTTGTTATGCTTTCTAGTTTCGATGTAGGGGACCATTGAAATAAGAGTACAATAGCTATAGAGAGACACACTTTATTCACTCATTTTGCTCAGACTGAATACAACTTAACGTAGAACAACCCTGAATCTAGTCTAAATCGAAAAGTCTTTGATGGCCTTTTTCCTAGCGCACCACTCTTCGAATTGCTTCTGATACTTAGATTTGTGCTCTTTCTTTCGCTTCTCCTCCAAGATCTTCTTCTCTTTTCTTTCCACGTACCCGACACCGAACTAGTACAACTCGTATTGTTTCTCAGTTTCTAGCCAACATTTGCTTGCGTATCTAGCACCTTCCTGCAATCAGTTGACTGCTACTTCTCGAGCTTGCATTGTATTCCCTCAAAGAGGAAAGGGTGATGCAGCACAATAGCGTAAGTATTTCCCTCAGTTTTTGAGAACCAATGTATCAATCCAATAGAAGACCATGCGTGAGTCCCTCACACCTGCACTAACAAATAAGAACTTCGCAGCCAACGCGATAAGGGGTTGTCAATCCCTTTACGGTCACTTACAAAAGTGAGATCTGATAGATATGATAGTTGATATTTTTGGTATTTTTGGATATAAGAACAGAAAGTAAAAACGGAATAGTAAAGTAGATTGTAGATTGATATGTTGAGAATAGACCCGGGGCCATAGGTTTCACTAGTGGCTTCTCTCATGATAGCAGAATTCTACGGTGGGTGAACGAATTACTGTCGAGCAATTGATAGAAAAGCGAATAATTATGAGAATATCTAGGCATGATCATTATATATAGGCATCACGTCCGTGACAAGTAGACCGAAACGATTCTGCATCTACTACTATTACTCCACACATCGACCGCTATCCAACATGCATCTAGAGTATTAAGTTCATAAGAACAGAGTAACGCCTTAAGCAAGATGACATGATGTAGAGGGATAAACTCAAGCAATATGATATAAACCCCATCTTTTTATCCTCGATGGAAACAATACAATACACGGCTTGCTGCCCCTACTGTCACCGGGAAAGGACACCGCAAGATTGAACCCAAAGCCAAGCACTTCTCCCATTGCAAGAACTATAGATCTAGTAGGCCAAACCAAACCAATAATTCGAAAAGACTTGCAAGGATATTATAATCATACATAAAAGAGTTCAAAAAAGAACCAAATATTTCTCATAGGTAATCTTGATCTTAAACCCACAATTCATCGGATCTCGACAAACACACCGCAAAAAGAGATTACATCGAATAGATCTCCTCGAAGACCGAGGAGAACTTGGTATTGAGATCCAAAGAGAGAGAAGAAGCCATCTAGGTACTAACTATGTGTAATGCCCAGGATGGAGTTATACCTCCTACGTGTCGAGGCACGACTTAAAGGCATAAGTCCATCCTAGAATGATCTCAAGTTTGGTAATCTTTGCACAACTCATGTAAAAGAGGGATAGTAAACTGAAAATAGTTGGCTTACAATCGCCACGTCACAGAATAACAGTACAATTCTCAAACATCATACATTAAGAGCACTACAACCCTCTAAGGGCAAAAGCCAAAAATCAAAGTACCAAACTCAGATAAATAAAACAACCACAGGCGGATCGAATCCTAGTAAGAGCCTCCACTACTGATCGTCCGGGTACCGCACATAGTACCGACTACGCTCCTCGTCGTACTCCCAATCCAGCTCGGTGCCATCACCTGGATAGCTCACAGCTGGACCTGCATCTGGTGTGTGAAGTAACTGTGAGCCACAGAGGACTCAGCAATCCCGTTCCCGGGTAACAGAACTATCAAAGCCTTTAGGTGAGGGAAAGGCTGAAGAAAGAACAAGTCTGCAGCAGCAACTAGCCTCTAGCTTACGCAAGTGAGAGCGAGAAGAGGAGGCAACGGCGAGAAGTGATCACGAAGTGATCCTAGCTACAAGCTCACAAACATAACCCCTCCGTGTTCAACTCCCGAATCCCTATTCGGAAATTGACAATCACGGAACACACGCTGGTAGTGTATTAGTATCATTGTGTCAAGTTATCTACAACCGGAATTAACAAGCTCCCATCTGCCACATAACCGCGGGCACGGCTTTCGAAAGTTCAAACCCTGTAGGGGTGTTCCAACTTGACCCATTACAAGCCCACGATCCGCGGAGTCGCAACTCCAAAGTGGGAAGACCCGAGTATCCTCGGAATCCCGTGCTCAAGATATACCGAGCTAAGGTAAGGCTAATCCAGCAAATCCTCCCGGCGTGTCGACACCCTGATAGTAGCCGCGCGTATCTAGGTCTCAGGACACGTCCGGATGAGCAGTACGTACAGATACCGAAGATCCCAGCGAACCGGGTGGTATCCGCAAGTGGCTCTAGTTTGGACCAACACTCAAGTCGAGCACTGGCCCAGGGGGTTGAATTAATTAAGCCTCGGGTTAATTACTCCCTCGGAAAGGTTTTTAGTTGTTTAGGCAAATAGTACCAAGGTTGGGACTTGCTGGAAAAGACTTAGCACTTAGCGGTTTATCGAGGGGGTCCCATACACCCCAACCGTGTTAGGAACGCATAATCAAGGAACATAAAACCGGCTTATATGGATCCTAACGGCATGAGTGGAACAAAACACCAAGCAAAAGGCTTAGCCTTCCACCCTTGCCAATATATAGGTGATTTCATTTAAAGCATTTATATAGTGTGATATAACCCAACCAAACTTCAACATGGAGCAAGCATCTTCACTTCACCTGCAACTAGCAACGCTATAAGAAGGGCTGAGCGAAGCGTACTTAGCCAAGACAACGGTTTTGCATAGGTAGGGTGGTTAAACATGGCAATTGGTTACAAGTAGGAGGCTGACAAGAAGAACATGGGCATCGAGGCAAAACTAAAGATCGAGACTACTAGCAATAGGCAAAGATAGTAAAGTTATCGGGGTTCGGTCATCTTGCCTGAAGAGAAGACGTTTGGATCGAAAGAAGGGTCCTCGTGCTCAAACTCGTTGGAAACCTCGTGCTCAACCTCGTTGGAAAACTCGTGATCAACTTCCGGCTCTAAACAAGACAAACACACCAATCACCAATCAACACGATGCAATGCGCACTCGAAAAACATGAATGCATGATGGATGCACTAAAGATGCACATGGAGCACGGAAAACATCACTCAAGCAAAACACCTCAAAACAAGATAACAAGCTGATATTATTAATCTACACAGAAAATCACCCAAGTTTGATATAAGACTCGCTGAAATCGGAGTTACGGGCTAAAAGTTATGCCCGAAACAAGATTTGAGCGAAAACTGCAAATTACAGCAACATAGCATCTTTGGAGCTCAAAATAAGTAATCTACAGCACCCAAAAAGCATGGCAAAGGACTTGAACACAAACTACATATAAAGTACAGCAACTAGGTCCAAAGTGCACCCCCAACGGAGTCACGGATCAATAGCAATGATCTTGGACATATTGAACTTTGAAATAAAATTCTGGCAGCAGAATTTTATTGAAACTTTAGAGCAAAAGATAAACATGCTACAGCCACTCAAATGGACATGTGAGGACATGGATGGAAAGACAACAATATATACTTCAAGGAACAATCAAAATCCACCCCAAAACTATCATGCTTTGTCCTACAACATCACACGAACATGGCATCGGAACGTTACAGATTTCAGACTTAGTGAAATTTCACTAAGTCCTAAAACAGCAATATCATCATAGCACACAAAAGAGCATGTTTAAGTCACCTCGAAACTAAACATGGCAAAGGGTAAGCACCTCATCAAAATACATATGACGGTGATCCCGAAACACACAAGCATGCATCATTGTGGTGAACACAACGATTGCAACGAGCTCAACAAGATGGCATTTCATAACAAGTGAAAACACAACATGTGAGCATGGCACTTTGCAACGAAGATAACAAGGCAACAATAAATCTAACATGCAACCTATCACACACAACACGTAGTTCGTGGCAAGACGAACACGTGGACATGTCATTTGCATCGTTTGGACAAACGAGCTAAAAGATATCACATGTCAAAGGTGGCATGAAAATAACACATAACAGCAGTTTATATCATGATGCACTCTTGCAACAGCAAAACAAGTGTCAAGATGACATCTAACATGCATGACTACAACAGGTAAAACGTAGAGGACAACTCCACGAACATCTGGACATGCTACACGCGCAAAACGGAGCAACAG
>LR738712.1:473429643-473672573 GCA_902687465.1 Secale cereale | reverse complement strand
TCGGCTTCAGAGATCAAATCATTGCCAAGAAGTTGGCGTTCACCTGTTTCAGACCAGTTGAGAGGGGTACGGCACTTTCTGCCATAGAGAATTTCAAACGGTGCTTTGCCTGCACTTGCTTGAAAGCTGTTGTTGTAAGAGAATTCGGCAAATGGAAGACAGTCTTCCCATTTCATGCCGAAGGAGATGACACAGGCTCTGAGCATATCTTCTAGGATCTGATTCACACGCTCGACTTGACCACTAGTCTGAGGGTGAAAGGCAGTGCTGAACCTGATCTTCGTGCCCATGGCGGACTGAAAGGAGTCCCAGAACCTTGATGTGAACAAGCTGCCACGGTCTGAGGATATCACTTGAGGAATGCCATGTAGGGACACAATTCTGGAAGTGTACAGTTCTGCAAGTTGAGCTGCATTGATTGATTCTTTGACTGGAAGAAAGTGAGCGACTTTGGTAAGCTTGTCGATCACCACAAAGATAGCATCATTGCCTCGCTTGGATCTTGGAAAGCCAGTGACGAAGTCCATCTCAATGTGGTCGAACTTCCACTCGGGGATAGGAAGAGGTTGGAGAAGACCGGCTGGACGTTGATGTTCTGCTTTCACTCTTCTGCATACATCACATTCATTCACGAATTGGGCAATTTCCCTTTTCATGCGTGTCCACCAGTAAGATTGCTTGAGGTCTTGATACATCTTGGAACTGCCAGGATGAATGGAAAGGAGAGAGTCATGAGCTTCTTCCATTATGAGCTTCCTGAGATCACCTTTGGGAACAACGAGTCTGTCCTCGAAGAACAGGGTATCTCTCTCATCAACACGGAAGCACTTGTATTTTGGAGTGCCCTTTGCAATCCCATGTTTCACCTTCTTCACCATGGTATCACTGAGCTGGGCCTCACGGACTTGATCTTCCAAGGTAGGAGCAATTTGGAGATTTGCAAGAAAACCCTGCGGAACAACCTGGAGGTTGAGCTTCCTGAAAGCTTCACAAAGCTCAGGCTGGTGTGGCTTGATAAGAAGGCTGTTGCAATATGCCTTTCTGCTCAAAGCATCTGCAATCACATTCGCCTTGCCTGGAGTGTACTCAATGCTGGGGTTGTACTCTTGGATCATCTCGACCCAACGAGTCTGGCGGAGGTTCAGATGCGGCTGCGTGAAGATGTACTTCAAGCTCTTGTGATCAGTGAAGATGTCGACCTTTCTGCCCAACAACAGATGTCTCCACGTAATCAGAGCATGTACCACAGCTGCTAGCTCGAGATCATGTGTGGGATAGTTCTTCTCAGCTGGCTTTAGCTGACGTGAAGTGTATGCCACAATTCTCTTCTCTTGCATAAGCACACCACCAAGGCCTTGAAGAGAAGCGTCACAGAACACTTCATAGGGCTTGGATTCATCTAGAGGAATCAGAACTGGAGCTGAGACAAGCTTCTCTTTGAGGGTTTTGAAAGCCACTTCACATTCGGGAGACCAAAAGTATTTGACATTCTTCTGAAGGAGGTTGGAAAGAGGCTTGGCAATCTTGGAGAAGTTCTCCACAAACCTTCTGCAATAGCTGGCAAGACCCAGAAAACTGCGGAGCTGCTTGACGTTCTGAGGAGCTTCCCAGTTGACAATTGCTTCAACTTTCTCGGGATTAACCGCAATACCGTCAGCTGAGATAATGTGGCCCAGGTACAAAACCTTATCAAGCCAAAACTCGCACTTTGAGAACTTGGCATAGAATTTATGCTCTCTGAGTCGATCAAGAACCAGACACAAGTGCTTTTCGTGATCTTCTTCATTCTTGGAAAACACCAGAATATCATCCAGATACACAAGCACAAATTCGCCAGTATAGGGGTTGAAGATGTAATGCATCATCCTTGAAAAGGTAGGAGGAGCATTGGCGAGACCGAAGGACATGACGGTATACTCATATGAACCGTAGCTCGTTCTGAAAGCCGTCTTGGGAATGTCTTCCTCGCGAATGCGAATTTGATGGTAGCCCATTCGGAGGTCAAGCTTAGAGAATACTTTAGCTCCTTTTAGCTTCTCAAAGAGTTCGTTGATGTTGGGGAGCGGATACTTGTTCTTAATCGTCTTCTTGTTCAGTGGCCGGTAGTCAACACAGAGACGCTCCGTGCCATCTTTCTTCTTGACAAATAAGACACCACAGCCCCACGGAGATGTACTCGGTCTGATGAGACCCATACGCTCCTGTTCATCCAACTGTTTCTTCAATTCCTTCAATTCATCTGAAGAGAGCTTGTATGGACGCCGGCAAACAGGTTCGGTGCCCGGCTCGAGTTCAATGACAAACTCCACCTGACGGTGTGGAGGCATGCCTGGAAGTTCTTCTGGAAAGACGTCTTGATATTCATTCACCACTGGAATTTGCTCTATGGCATTAATTTCACCCTTATCATTAAGAGAGAAAAGCCGAATAGTATTATCCCTGGAGGCGAAGATAATCACATCTTCCTCAGAATGAGTCAACTTGACTTCCTTTTGAGCACAATCAATGTGAGCATCGTGCTGAGAAAGCCAATCCATTCCGAGAATGAGGTCAATGTCAGAATGACCAAGAACCACCGGAGAAGCCAAAAATCGATAATCACCCATGCGAATAGAAATATCCGGAACATGCACCTGAGAGGTCATTTGCAAACCAGGAGAAATAATGCTCAACGGCTTCGGCATCACTTGAGTGACAAATTCATGCTTAGCAACAAAAGGTCTTGAGATGAAGGACAAAGATGCACCCGAATCAAACAATACTTTAGCTGGAAAAGAGTTCACTGAGAGGTTACCCAAAATGACATCAGAAGAGTTCTCTGCTTCAGCTGCACTCATCAGATTGACCCTTGCAGACTTTGGATCATGCTTGACAATAGCTGAACTCATAGGAGGAGGAGGTGGAAGACGCTTCGGATTCGGACATCTGTTTGCATAATGACCCTTATGGCCACACTTGTTGCACACCACTTCAGAGAGAGGACGGAACTGAGAGCCACTGGACTTGGAGCCTTGAGACTGAAACTGCTTCTTTGACTGGTTGCTTGGGTTGGGTGGGTGGGAGAAACCACGACCACTAGAGTTCTTGTTGTTGGAGTTGTTGAAGTTGCTGGAGTTGTTGTAAGGAGCTCGAATCATTGGAGGAGGAGGAAGCCAGAATTTCTGTTGTTTTGCAGCCAACTGAGACGATGAGGTAGAGTGAACAGCATCTCGAATTCTCTTCTTAGAAGCCTCCATCTTAAGCTGAGCTGCTTCTTGTTTCAAAGCCATATTATAGAACTTATCGAATTCGTCTGGCTCGAACAAGGTGAGAGCAAGCTGAAGTTCATCTTTGAGACCTCCACGGAACTGATAGATTTTGCTCTTTGCATCAGGAATGTCTTGCTTTGCATAGCGAGCGAGGTTTTGGAACTTGACATTATACTGATAGACTGTCATGGAGCCCTGCTTGAGGTTGCGGAATTGCTCACGCATACCCTCGATAACACTTGTAGGAATGTGATGCGAGCGGAAATCCTTGCAGAAATTCTCCCAAGAGATCACTTGACCCGGCCTTGAGTCTTTGTACTGCTGCCACCAATCAGCTGCTTGATCTTTCAGTTGGAAGGCTGCAAACTTCACATAGTCATCTTCTTTCACGTTACTGCACTCAAAATGCTTCTTTATGTCGGTCAGCCAATCCTCAGCATCAAGAGGGTCGACACAGTAACTGAAAGCTTTAGGATTGTTAGCCAGGAACTGGTTGAGAGTAGCATGGTGCTGCTGGAAGAAGTTGCCTTGGTTCATTGGAACACCCTGATTAGCTTGATTAGCTTGCATAGCCTGCATTTGCTGCATCATTTGCATCATCAACTGAGTGTTCTGAGCAGTAGTCTGCATAATTGCTCTCCAAGCCTCAGGCGGAGGAGGAGGTGAAGGAGGATGCTCTGGAACCTCTTCCACCTCTGGGTTGGCATTCGGAACCTTTTTCGGAGCCATCCTGTAAGAGATGACCACGAATCAGCAATTGATTGACAAAAGGAATAAGCGGAATCAATGGAATGAATTGCAACAAGTCTTCACAATAATCATTCGAACAATAAGAACGAATGAAATCATCCGAACAAGAGGAACGAATGAATTTCTTAGTTAATAGATAACATCAGTCTTCACAAGAAGCCACATAGGGATCAAAAGGATAAAATAATAAAACAACAAGGTACGGAAAGGAACAAACACAAGAGAGGAGTTTCGTTCTAACATCTTTGTGCTGAAAGCATATGAATGCGTTACGAAAAGGTTTTGCAATCCCTGGATCAGCATAGCCAAGGACCCTTTAAGATGCAACTCCTGATAGTAACCTCGGTCATATAACTCCTTCACTCAATGTCGAACCCCGAACTCACTAACCTGCATTCGTTGGAAGAATGCCTACGATCTACTGGATAAAACCCACCTATAGTTTTCCGAAAGATTCCAGTTATGCAATCAGGTGTTGGGGATACACGGGAAGCACCGCGCAATCAACTCTAACCTACATCCAGGTGTATCCATCCTTCAACACATAACCAGTCTTTCTCGGAAACTGTGTACCTCGGACCTTCGAAAAGCATCCACTATAACAAGCTATGGCAATACTCCCGAACTACCTCCCCAGTACTGGGTGATGTCGGGGTTATCGTGCCACTGGCCGTATAGGAGAGATTTTCGATGTCGGCCGTCTTAAGTATTTAGTACTGTCGCGATATGCTTGTTACAACGATACCCCGAAGCTCAACTCCTCGGTAACAGGAGGCATCGGGAACAATATCCTTGTCACAAGAACATCGAAACAATCCCAGAATACTCGCGGGATTCCTAAAAAAAAATTTGTGCAAATTTTGAAGATAGGAGAGACAAGAGTAGACGTCAGGAGTCCTCACCAGAGAGAAAAGGGATGAGAAGCAAAGAAATCCTACTCTCCGATATAATATAGGACTCAAAAGTTTTCAGTGTGTGCCTAGACTCAACCGTCAACGGTTCGATCAAACAGTGGGGGCTCCTAGGTCGGAGAAGGCTCTGAATACCAACTTGTAATGCCCAGGATGGAGTTATACCTCCTACGTGTCGAGGCACGACTTAAAGGCATAAGTCCATCCTAGAATGATCTCAAGTTTGGTAATCTTTGCACAACTCATGTAAAAGAGGGATAGTAAACTGAAAATAGTTGGCTTACAATCGCCACGTCACAGAATAACAATACAATTCTCAAACATCATACATTAAGAGCACTACAACCCTCTAAGGGCAAAAGCCAAAAATCAAAGTACCAAACTCAGATAAATAAAACAACCACAGGCGGATCGAATCCTAGTAAGAGCCTCCACTACTGATCGTCCGGGTACCGCACATAGTACCGACTACGCTCCTCGTCGTACTCCCAATCCAGCTCGGTGCCATCACCTGGATAGCTCACAGCTGGACCTGCATCTGGTGTGTGAAGTAACTGTGAGCCACAGAGGACTCAGCAATCCCGTTCCCGGGTAACAGAACTATCAAAGCCTTTAGGTGAGGGAAAGGCTGAAGAAAGAACAAGTCTGCAGCAGCAACTAGCCTCTAGCTTACGCAAGTGAGAGCGAGAAGAGGAGGCAACGGCGAGAAGTGATCACGAAGTGATCCTAGCTACAAGCTCACAAACATAACCCCTCCGTGTTCAACTCCCGAATCCCTATTCGGAAATTGACAATCACGGAACACACGCTGGTAGTGTATTAGTATCATTGTGTCAAGTTATCTACAACCGGAATTAACAAGCTCCCATCTGCCACATAACCGCGGGCACGGCTTTCGAAAGTTCAAACCCTGCAGGGGTGTTCCAACTTGACCCATTACAAGCCCACGATCCGCGGAGTCGCAACTCCAAAGTGGGAAGACCCGAGTATCCTCGGAATCCCGTGCTCAAGATATACCGAGCTAAGGTAAGGCTAATCCAGCAAATCCTCCCGGCGTGTCGACACCCTGATAGTAGCCGCGCGTATCTAGGTCTCAGGACACGTCCGGATGAGCAGTACGTACAGATACCGAAGATCCCAGCGAACCGGGGGGTATCCGCAAGTGGCTCTAGTTTGGACCAACACTCAAGTCGAGCACTGGCCCAGGGGGTTGAATTAATTAAGCCTCGGGTTAATTACTCCCTCGGAAAGGTTTTTAGTTGTTTAGGCAAATAGTACCAAGGTTGGGACTTGCTGGAAAAGACTTAGCACTTAGCGGTTTATCGAGGGGGTCCCATACACCCCAACCGTGTTAGGAACGCATAATCAAGGAACATAAAACCGGCTTATACGGATCCTAACGGCATGAGTGGAACAAAACACCAAGCAAAAGGCTTAGCCTTCCACCCTTGCCAATATATAGGTGATTTCATTTAAAGCATTTATATAGTGTGATATAACCCAACCAAACTTCAACATGGAGCAAGCATCTTCACTTCACCTGCAACTAGCAACGCTATAAGAAGGGCTGAGCGAAGCGTACTTAGCCAAGACAACGGTTTTGCATAGGTAGGGTAGTTAAACATGGCAATTGGTTACAAGTAGGAGGCTGACAAGAAGAACATGGGCATCGAGGCAAAACTAAAGATCGAGACTACTAGCAATAGGCAAAGATAGTAAAGTTATCGGGGTTCGGTCATCTTGCCTGAAGAGAAGACGTTTGGATCGAAAGAAGGGTCCTCGTGCTCAAACTCGTTGGAAACCTCGTGCTCAACCTCGTTGGAAAACTCGTGATCAACTTCCGGCTCTAAACAAGACAAACACACCAATCACCAATCAACACGATGCAATGCGCACTCGAAAAACATGAATGCATGATGGATGCACTAAAGATGCACATGGAGCACGGAAAACATCACTCAAGCAAAACACCTCAAAACAAGATAACAAGCTGATATTATTAATCTACACAGAAAATCACCCAAGTTTGATATAAGACTCGCTGAAATCGGAGTTACGGGCTAAAAGTTATGCCCGAAACAAGATTTGAGCGAAAACTGCAAATTACAGCAACATAGCATCTTTGGAGCTCAAAATAAGTAATCTACAACACCCAAAAAGCATGGCAAATGACTTGAACACAAACTACATATAAAGTACAGCAACTAGGTCCAAAGTGCACCCCCAACGGAGTCACGGATCAATAGCAATGATCTTGGACATATTGAACTTTGAAATAAAATTCTGGCAGCAGAATTTTATTGAAACTTTAGAGCAAAAGATAAACATGCTACAGCCACTCAAATGGACATGTGAGGACATGGATGGAAAGACAACAATATATACTTCAAGGAACAATCAAAATCCACCCCAAAACTATCATGCTTTGTCCTACAACATCACACGAACATGGCATCGGAACGTTACAGATTTCAGACTTAGTGAAATTTCACTAAGTCCTAAAACAGCAATATCATCATAGCACACAAAAGAGCATGTTTAAGTCACCTCGAAACTAAACATGGCAAAGGGTAAGCACCTCATCAAAATACATATGACGGTGATCCCGAAACACACAAGCATGCATCATTGTGGTGAACACAACGATTGCAACGAGCTCAACAAGATGGCATTTCATAACAAGTGAAAACACAACATGTGAGCATGGCACTTTGCAACGAAGATAACAAGGCAACAATAAATCTAACATGCAACCTATCACACACAACACGTAGTTCGTGGCAAGACGAACACGTGGACATGTCATTTGCATCGTTTGGACAAACGAGCTAAAAGATATCACATGTCAAAGGTGGCATGAAAATAACACATAACAGCAGTTTATATCATGATGCACTCTTGCAACAGCAAAACAAGTGTCAAGATGACATCTAACATGCATGACTACAACAGGTAAAACGTAGAGGACAACTCCACGAACATCTGGACATGCTACACGCGCAAAACGGAGCAACAGGCACAAAGTTAGAGCAGTTCAAAGATTGCATCTCAGATCAGGAAACAGGGACTTAGGAGTGGGGGAACAACCTTAGTAGTCTCAGATCTGAAAAAAAAACAGAGGAACGGGCCGGCGGCGCGGATCCGGCCCGATCCGGCGGCTGGAACTGGGCCCGGCGCGGAGAGGCAGCCCGCGGGGGCGGCGGCCTGGCTGACGCGGCCCGTTGAGGCGGCCGGCCCGCGCGCGGCCTGGGGTGCTGGTGCGGTGGGCGAAGCCGGCCCAGCGCGGAGAGGAGAGCGGCGGCCCAGGCGCGCGGTTGAGGCGGCTGCCTGGAGCGGCCTCGGAGGCGAGCGGTGCTCGGCCCGGTACGGGCGACGGCCCACCGCGGAGACGCGGCAACGGAGAGGCGAGGCGAGCGGGCTGACGCGAGGCGGAGAGCGGCCCAACTGGCCCGCTGGCGAGGCGGCTGGAGCGGGAGGCGAGCTGGGCCTGCTCGGCGTCGATGTGGTCCAGGCGCCCTCGGTCGCTCGCACGGAGAGGCAACGGGATGACGAGGCCTGGCGAGGCCGGGGGCCCAGGTGGCGGCGATGGAGCCCGAGCACACTGGAACGAGCGCGTTGACTCCGGGGCCTCGAGCCAGCAGTTTTGCGGCGGCGGATCGGCTCGATCCCAGGGATCCCCTCGGGATCCAGGAGACCTACGGATCTGATTTCTTGGATCTGAGGAAGAAGGGGAAAAAAAGAAAGTGGAGAAGGGGAAGAAGAAGGGGATAGAGATGCCCAAAAATAGACTAGGGGGGTCTATAAGTAGCAGTTAGCTAGGGTTTGGAGACTAGGGGTGTCTAGGAGCCCTCCGATCGTGATCCAACAGATCCGATCGCGGGGATAGAATAAAAGGGCCTAGACGGAGATAAAAGAAAACAGCAGGGGTATTTCCGGGACACGAAGCGAAGGCACTTCGGGCCCACACGAGCAACGGAGGGAAAAGTCAACGGAGTCCAAACGAGACGAGATTCGAGAGGCGGGTTGCACACAACAAAACAACAACACACAACACAACCTCGCGGCACACCGGTAACGAAAAACGCCCGAACAACAAAGTAGGCCTACGGGACGTCACGGACACGTGAGGGAGCTCCGGAACACGAAACGGACAACGGGAAGGAACGCCACGAACCGGATGCAACCCACAACACAAATGCAAAGCAATGCACATGTCTACATGATATGAATGAAAGCCACACACTCACACAACAAAACGACGAAAGCCCGAAAGAGAAAGAACCCGAAATGGAAATAGATGAAGCCGGAGATTTATTATATACCCAAAAGGGAAAGTATTACATCCGGGGCATTACACTATGGACCCGAAGGTCTGTGGTAAACTACTCACAACTCATGGTGAGGCGATGGTGTTGATGTAGAAGCACTCCGTGGTAGATCCCCCCTCCGGCGGAGCTCCGGAACATGCCCCAAGATGGGATCTCACGGGAACAGAAGGTTGCGGCGGTGGAATTAGGGTTTTCTCTCCGTGTCTGATATTTTCGGGGTACATAGGTATATATAGGAGGAAGGAGGACATCGGGGGACAAATGTGGGGCCCACGAGGCAAGGGGACGCGCCCTGTAGGGGGGGGGGGGGGCGCCCCCACCCTCGTGGACACCACGTGTGCCCTATTCCGTGGTTCTCAAGTCTCCCGTGAAGATATCGATGCAAAAATATCTTTCCGAAGGTTTCATTCCGTTTGGACTCCGTTTGATATTCCTTTTCTGTAAAACCCTGAAATAGGCAAAAAAAATCAACAATCTGGACTGGGCCTTTGGGTTAATAGGTTAGTCCCAAAAATAATATAAAAGTGTATAACAAAGCCCATTAAACATCCAAAACATCATAAATAATAGCATGGAACAATAAAAAATTATAGATACGTTGGAGACGTATCAAGCATCCCCAAGCTTAATTCCTGCTCGTCCTCGAGTAGGTAAATGATAAAAACAGAATTTTTGATGTGGAATACTAACCAACATAAGCGTGAGCCATGGATATAGCACTATGGGTGGAATAGAATGGTGGTTGTGGAGAAGACAAAAAGGAGGGAGATAGTCTCACATCGACTAGGTGTATCCACGGGCTATGGAGATGCCCATCAATAGATATTAATGTGAGTGAGTAGGGATTGCCATGCAACGGTTGCACTAGAGCTAAAAATGTATGAAAGCTCAACAAAAGAAACTAAGTGGGTGTGCATCCAACTTGCTTGCTCACGAAGACCTAGGGCATTTGAGGAAGCCCATCGTTGGAATATACAAGCCAAGTTCTATAATGAAATTCCCACTAGTATATGAAAGTGACTAAACATGAGACTCTCTATCATGAAGAACATGGTGCTACTTTGAAGCACAAGTGTGGAAAAAGATAGTAGCAATTGTCCCTTTTTCTTTTTTTTTTCTTTTCTTTTTTTTGGGCCTTCCTTTTTCTTGGCCTTTCCTTTTCTTTGGGACAATGCTCTAATAATGATGATCATCACACTTATATTGATTTAAAACTCGATATTACAACTCGATACTAGAACAAAGTATGACTCTATATGAATGCCTCCGGCGGTGTACTGGGATGTGCAATGAATCAAGAGTGACATGTATGATGGCTTTGCCACAAATACGATGTCAACTACATGATCATGCATGGCAATATGACAATATGAAGCGTGTCATATGAACGGAACGGTGGAAAGTTGCATGGCAATATATCTCGGAATGGCTATGGAAATGCCATGATAGGTAGATATGATGGCTGTTTTGAGGAAGATATATGGTGGCTATTTTGAGGAAGGTATATAGTCGGTGTATGGTGTCGGCGAAAGTTGCGCGGTACAAGAGAGGCTATCAATGGTGGAAGGGTGAGAGTGCGTATAATCCATGGACTCAACATTAGTCATAAGAACTCATATACTTATTGCAAAAATTTACGAGTCATCAAGACAAAGCAATCAACGCATGCTCCTAGGGGGGAGGTTGGTAGGAGTTAACCATCGCGTGCCCCTGACCTCCACACAAAGGATGACACTCTACAAATACCTCATGCTCTAACTTCGTCACATAGCGGTTCACCATACGTGCATGCTACGGGAATCACAACCTTTAACACATGTATTTCTCAATTTCATAATAACTCCACTAGCATGACTCTAATATCACTATCCTCATATATCAAAACAATTATCAAGTATCAAACTTCTCATCATATTCAATGCACTTTATATGAAAGTTTTTACTACATTCATCTTGGATGCCTATCATGTTAAGGCTAGTTTTATAGCCAAAGCACATTACCATGCTGTTCTAATAGACTCAAAGGATATAAGTGAAGCATGAGAGATCAAGAATTTCTTCAAAATAAAATCACCACCGTGCTCTAAAAGATATAAGTGAAGTACTAGAGCAAAACTATTTAGCTCAAAAGATATAAGTGAAGCACATAGAGTGTTCTAACAATTCCTATGTCATATTTATCTCTCTCAAAAGGTGTGTCCAGCAAGGATGATTGTGGAAAACTAACAAGCAAAGGCTCAAATCATACATGACGCTCCAAGTAAAACACATATCATGTGGTGAATAAAAATATAGCCCCGAGTATAGTTACTGATAGATGAAGACGAAAGAGGGGATGCCTTCACGAGACATCCCCAAGCTTAGGCTTTTGGATGTCCTTGAATTTTACCTTGGGCTTTCTTGGGCATCCCAAAGCTTAGGCTCTTGCCAATCTTTGTTCCATAGTCCATCAAAGCCATACTGAAAACTTGAAAACTTCACAACACAAAACTTAGCCAAAAATCTCGTGAGCTCCGTTAGTATAAGAAAACAAACCACCACTCAGAGGTACTGTAATGAACTTATTCTTTGTTTATATTGGTGTTAAACCTACTGTATTCCAACTTCTCTATGATTCATATCCTCCAATACTACTCATAGATTCATCAAAATAAGCAAACAACACACGAAAAACAGAATCTGTCAAAAACAGATGAGTCTGTAGTAATATGTAACTTTTGCATACTTCTGTAACTCCAAAAAAATTGAAATAAATTGGTAAACGTGAGAAATTTGTCTATTAATCATCTACAAAAAGAATGAACTAAATAGCACTCTCCAGTAAAATTTGGTGACTATTCTAGTGAGCGCTAACGTTTCTATTTTTTACAGCAAGATCATATAAACTTCACACAAGTCTTCCCAAAGATTCTACTTGGCACAAACACTAATTAAAACACAAAACCACATCTAAGAAGAAGCTATATGCAATATTTATTCCTAAACAGAAGCAAAAATATATATAAAATTGGGTTGCCTCCCAACAAGCGCTAGCGTTTAACGCCCCTAGCTAGGCACGATACAAGGATAAATCTAGGTATTGCCATCTTTGGAAGGCAATCCATAAGTGGCTCTCATAATAGATTCATAAGGTAATTTAATTTTCTTTCTAGGAAAGTGTTCCATGCCTTTCCTTAACGGAAATTGGAATCTAATATTTCCTTCCTTCATATCAATAATTGCACCAATCGTTCCAAGGAAAGGTCTACCAAGATTAATAGGACATGAAGGATTGCAATCTATATCAAGAACAATGAAATCTACGAGCACATAATTCCTATTGGCAACAATAAGAACATCATTAATCCTTCCCATAGGTTTCTTAATAGTAGAATCCGCAAGATGCAAATTTAAAGAACAATCATCAAGCTCATGGAACCCTAGCAAATCACACAAAGTTTTTGGGATAGTGGAAACACTTGCACCCAAATCACACAAAGCAAAGCATTCATGATCTTTAATTTTAATTTTAATAGTAGGTTCCCACTCATCATAAAGCTTTCTAGGGATATAGACTTCTAGTTCAAGTTTTTCTTCATAAGATTGCATCAAAGCATCAACTATGTGTTTGGTAAAAGCTTTATTTTGACTATAAGCATGCGGAGAATTTAGTACGGATTGCAACAAGGAAATACAATAAATCAAAGAGCAATTATCATAATTGAATCCCTTGAAATCCAAAGTAGTGGGTTCATCACTATGCAAAGTTTTAATCTCTTCAATCCCACTTTTAACAATTTTAACATCAAGATCTAAAAACTCGGAATCATTGGGAAGCATTTTAATTAAGGTAGACTCATCTCCAATCCCATCTTTATCAAGATTCACACTAGAAAACAAGGATCTAATAGGAGACACATCAAAACCTTTCATATCTGAATCTTTATTTTCATGATAACTAGAAGAACACACTTTTATATAACTCTCTTTTTTAGCACGCATCCTAGCGGTTCTTTCTTTGCATTCATGAATGGAAATTCTCATGGCTTTTAGAGACTCATTGATATCATGCTTAGGTGGAATAGATCTAAGTTTCAAAGAATCAACATCAAGAGTAATTCTATCCACACTTCTAGCCAATTCATCAATCTTAAGCAATTTTTCTTCAAGCAAAGCATTGAAATTCTTTTGCGAATTCATAAACTCCTTAACACTAGTTTCAAATTCAGAAGGCATCTTTCCATAAGAGTTATTGTAGGAATTACCATAATTATTAGAGGAATTACTAGGAAAAAGCCTAGTTTCCTCTATAAGCATTGTTACCAAAATTATTCCTACCAACAAAATTCACATCCAAAGATTCATTATTATTTTCAATCAACGTGGATAAAGGCATATCATTAGGATCAGAAGAAGCACTCTTTGCAGCAAATAATTTCATAAGTTCATCCATCTTTCCACTCAAAACACTAATCTCTTCAATAGCATGCACTTTTTTACTAGTATATCTTTCGGTGTGCCATTGAGAATAATTAACCATAATATTATCTAGGAGTTTAGTAGCTTCTCCTAAGGTAGTTTCCATAAAAGTGCCTCATGCGGCCGAATCTAAAAGATTTCTAGAAGCAAAATTCAAGCCAGCATAAAAGTTTTGAATAATCATCCATAAGTTCAAACCATGTGTAGGGCAATTACGTATCATTAATTTCATTCTCTCCCAAGCTTGTGCAACATGCTCATGATCTAGTTGCTTAAAATTCATAATATCGTTTCTAAGAGAGATTATCTTAGCAGGAGGAAAATACTTTAAGATAAAAGCATATTTGCACTTATTCCACGAATCAATACTATTTCTAGGCAAAGAGGAAAAGCAAGTTTTAGCACGATCTCCAAGTGAAAACGGAAATAACTTCAATTTAACAATATCATTATCTGTATCCCTTTTCTTTTGCATATCACACAAATCAACAAAGTTGTTTAGATGGGTAGCGACATCTTCTCTAGGAAGGCCGGAAAATTGATCTTTCATGACAAGATTCAACACAGCAGCATTGATCTCACAAGTTTCAGCATCGGTAATAGGAGCAATCGGAGTGCTAATAAAATCATTATTGTTGGTATTGGAGAAGTCACACAATTTGGTATTGTTCTAAGCCACAATGACAAGCAAGCAATTCAACACACAAGCAAACAAGAAGCAAGCGAACGATAAACACACGGCAAAAAGAAGGGCAAATAAAATGGCAAGGGTGAAGTGGGGGAGAGGAAAACAAGAGGCAAATAAATGTAATGCGAAGGATAAAGGTTTTTGATAGGTACTTGGTATATGACTTTTGCGTAAGCCTCCCCGGCAACGGCGCCAGAAATTCTTCTTGCTACTTCTCAAGTTTGCGTTGTATTCCCTCGAAGAGGAAAGGGTGATGCAGCATAGTAGCGTAAGTATTTCCCTCAGTTATTTAGAACCAAGGTATCAATCCAGTAGGAGACCACACGCGAGTCCCTCACACCTGCACAAACAAATAAGAACTTCACAGCCAACGCGATAAGGGGTTGTCAATTCCTTTACGATCACTTACGAAAGTGAGATCTGATAGTTTGATATTTTTGGATATAAGAATAGAAAGTAAAAACGGAAAAGTAAAGTAGATTGTAGATTGATATGTTGAGAATAGACCCGGGGCCATAGGTTTCACTAGTGGCTTCTCTCATGATAGCAGAATTCTACGGTGGGTGAACGAATTACTGTCGAGCAATTGATAGAAAAGCGAATATGAAAGTGCAACTAATCCCCGGGTGGTTTTGGTAATTAATAACAACATATATATCATTGAACTAATATTCTCTTGAGAATCATTTCAGAAAAGTTCGATGATGTGGGTATGGAAATGTCTGAAGAAGTGGACCCCTCAAAATGCTAAGACAAGCATTGGCAAAAGCTCAAGACTCCATTTTTGGTTTAGTGATCAAAGATCACATTGAGTCCATAGGAAAGCCAATACTATTAAAAGGGGATGAGGTTGTGTTAATGTTCTTGTTGCTCAAGTGCTTGGTGATCTAACTCCCTCAACTATCAGCACTATTCACTTCTTAACACACACCCATAAGTAATCTCGGTCACACCGATTTCTCCAACTCAGTCCCACCGAGATGAACCACTTCAGTTGTTTCTCCAAACCCTAGATTCTCGGTCAAACCGATTCTGAGTTTCGGTCTCACCGAAAAAGGGCTGCCAACCTTCTGTGATCAGTTGACATCAATTCGGAATATCCGAGTTTATATTTTCGGTCTCACCGAAATGGCAAACCCTAACCTTTGACTCACTTCGGTCTCACCGAGATGGTATTTTCGGTCCCACCGAAAATCCCAACGTTCACTATATTTGAACTTTCGGTCTAACCGAGTTTTCACTTCGGTCTGACTGAGATTGGTCAAATGTGTGTGTAACGGTTGGATTTTGTGTGGAGGCTATATATACCCCTCCACCCCCTCCTCATTCGTGAGGAGAGCCATCAGAAAGTACCACCACTTCTACCACACACTTTCTGAGAAGTGAACCACCTACCCTTGTGTTGAGATCAAGCCATTCCATTCCTACCATATGAAACTTGATCTCTAGCCTTCCCAAGTTGCTTTCCACTCAAATCTTTCTTCCACCACAGCCATATCAGTGAGGAGAGTTGAGTGTTGGGGAGTTTATCACTTGAAGCACAAGAGCAAGGAGTTCATCACCATCAACACCGTCTATTACCTTTTGGGGGGTGGTGCCTCCTAGATTGGTTAGGTGTCGCTTGGGAGCCTCCGTCGTGATGTGGAGTTGAACCAAGAAGTTTGTAAGGGCAAGGAGATCGCCTACTTCGTGAAGATCTACCCCGAGTAAGGCTAGTCCTCCGTGGGCGTAGGCCGTGATGGAATAGAAAAGGTTGCTTCTTCGTGGACCCTTCGTGGGTGGAGCCCTCCGTGGACTCGCGCAGCCGTTACCCTCCGTGGGTTGAAGTCTCCATCAACGTGGATGTACGATAGCACCACCTATCGGAACCACGACAAAAATCTCCGTGTCACCAAACTGCGTTTGATCTTCTCCACCTCTCTTTTACATGTGCAATTTACTTTCCGCTGCATAAACTCTAGAATTGCATGTGTAGGGTGTTACTTGAACTGATCTTGTTTGTGAAACTGCCAAAAACTTTGCATGATCTAAAGGCAGATTTTTTATATTGTCAAGTAGTCTAATCACCCCCCCTCTAGACCTACTTTCGATCCTACAAGTGGTATCAGAGCTTTGGTCTCCATTGCCTTGGTTTACATTGCATTGGACTCCATAAGCTTGGTTTCACAACCTAGGAGAGTATGGCGTCTAGTGAGGGTAATTATCGTAGAGGTCCTTACTTTGATGGTACAAATTTTGCTAGTTGGAAGCATAAAATGAAAATGCATATTCTTGGTCATAACCCAGCCGCATGGGGCATTATTTGTGTTGGCATGCAAGGTGACTTCTTTGAAGAAGGAAAAGTTCCGGATCGCGAAGCTACACCCGAAGAACTGAAGATGTTGCAAAACAATGCTCAAGCTTGTGACATTCTCTTCAATGCTTTGTGTCCCGAAGAGTTCAACAAAATCAGCCGTCTTGAGAATGCTAAAGAGATTTGGGATACTTTGGTTGAAATGCACGAAGGTACTGAATCTGTGAAGGAATCAAAGCTAGATATTCTTCAAGGTCAACTTGACAAGTTCAAGATGAAGGATGGTGAAGGAGTCGCTGAAATGTACTCTAGGCTTGCTCTCATCACAAATGAGATTGCTGGCTTAGGAAGCGAAGAAATGACCGACCGATTCATCATTAAGAAGATTCTCAGAGCTTTGGATGGAAAGTATGACACCGTGTGCACTTTGATCCAAATGATGCCAAACTACAAGACTCTCAAGCCAACTGAAGTCATTGGAAGGATTGCTGCTCATGAGATGACACTTAAGGATAAGGAAGAGCTTCACAACAAGTCAAGTGGTGCTTACAAAGCTACAAGTGATGCTCCTACTACCTCAAGTGACAAGTTAGTTTCCAATGAAGACATAAGCCTAATGGTCAGGAACTTCAACAAGTTCTACAAGAATAGAGGCAAAGAAAGAAGCTCAAAGTCTAGATCATATGATGGAAAGAGATCTTCTAGTCGTGATCGAAACTGCTACAATTGTGGAAGACCCGGACACTTCTCAAATGAGTGTACGACTCCCCACAAGAGAAGAGAAGAATCTCCAAGAAGAAGAGCAAGAGATGAGTCACCTCGGAAAGAGAGAAGGAGTAGAGATGATCGTTATGAACGAAGACCCTCTCGGAGAAGCAAGGATTCGGAGAGGAAAGACAAGTCATCAAGGAGCTACACAAGAAGAAGACATCAAGCTCATGTTGGTGAATGGGTCTCCGGCTCCGACTCTGACAGTCAATCCGATGGAAGCTATCACTCCGACTCCGACTATAGTCAAGATGAAGGTGTTGCCGGACTTGCACTCGTATCCTCCAACTCCAACTCCTACGACTTATTTGATTCACCAAATGAGGGAATTGGAAGATGCTTCATGGCTAAAGGCCCCAAGGTAACCCACCCTGAATTCATTGACTTTGATAGTGATGAGGATGACTTACTTGGTGAAGATGAGCTCTTGCATGATAAATCTAGTGAGCTTAGTAATGATGAAAATGCTAGTAGTCTTTATAGTCGAGAAGAGTCGAATGACAATGCTATGAAGGAGATTGAGCGTCTAACTAAAGAACTAAACACTCTTAAGTTAGCTCATGAAACAACTCAAGAAGATCATAGAGAGCTCCTAAGATCTCATGAGAGGCTACGCTTCGAGAAGCTCACTCTAGAGCAAGAACATGAGTTTCTAAAAGCGATCAATGACGATCTTCGAAAGAAGAGTTCTTCATATCTTGCCAAACGACTTCTCTTGTCTAATTTCTTGCCACCTATTAAGACTAAGCATGACAAGCATAAGAAAAATTCTTCCTCTAGTAGTAACAATAACAATGTTAAATCCAATGTTGTTACTTCTAGTAGTTCTCTTGATTCCACTAACAATGTTCCAAGCCAAGTTACACTTGAGCAAGAAAATAGCCTATTGAAGGAAATCATAGAGAAAGGTGTCTACAAGAGTCTTGCCGGAAGCAAGAACTTTGAGGAGATTGTTCGCAAACAAGGAAGACACCGGAAGAATCAAGGGATTGGTTTTGAGCAAAAGTTCAACGCCAAAGGTGTTGAGTGGGAAGAAGGTCAATACCCTACTCCACAGTTTGTTTCACAAAAGGAGAAGTACGATCCTACTTCTTCCAATGTGGAACAAGCTCAAGATGACCTTCCACCACAAGACCACAAGCTAAAGGCCAAGGACAAGCTTCAAGAGGAGATTGATGCATTCATTGAAGCACCTCAAGCCATGGTCAAGTGGGTTCCCAAGGACACATCAAGTTCTACTTCGTCAAGCTCAACTACAACACCAAGGATTCCCATCAAGATGATGTGGATCCCAAAGAAGAAGAACTAGTAGGTTCTTGAGGGTGACTCCGCCAACAAACTTCACTCATATTCATTTTGGCAAGAACTTGTGCAATCAACTTCCACATCATGCACTTGTTCATGGAGTCACAAACCCTCTTGTTGGTAAGTCAAGGGACAAGGTAATCATTGCTTTCATGGACATCATCTTTTGTGCACTTCACTCTATGTCCATGGATATTCTTGTTTGTTCCTTGTGGGACTAACCCATGTAGGTATTGAAAGTGCCCTAATCCAAAGGATTGCTCCCAACTCATGATGATCTACATCAACATTGAGCATCCACATCTTCAACATCTACATGAAGTCTTCTACGACAACCCAAGGTTAGTTTGACCCTTTAAAAAAAAAGGGGTTCTCACATCTAGGGGGAGCTTTGCTCTAAAAATGAGCTAAAAGCATCTCCAAATGATGTGAACACATAAATGCTTTATGTAAAAGTGGTAATCCCACTTGTGCTTAAACGATGAGTATGACCTATGATCAAATGTTCTCATTTGACTCCTAAGTCAATATACTCATATATAGATGACCTAGTCATCGACAATTTGTGTGCTAGTAGCTAGAGTTTTGGTTGTGCATGTTTGACACATATTTCAGTTGCTATCTTATTGTGTGAGCATGTTGGATGCATGATTTTATCCATTCAAGGACATCCATTTGTTGTTTTGATTGTTTTGGTTTCTTTTTCTGGCCAAATGGATGGACAAGAATGCCTAAGCACCTTCCCTAGCTATCTATGCTTTCTTGTCTCAAAATTCTATTCATGCTTATATCACAACTTTGAACAAGTCTTTTTCGGACAGTCCAAGTGAGGAGCACTCGGAACCACCGATTCGTCTAAGGCTGACTTCCAAAACCTTCTAAGTCTATTTCGGTCTGACCGGCTTCCCAATCTCGGTCCAACCGAAAACACTTAGATTGATCTAGGTTTCATCTCGGTGAAACCGAGTTCAAAATCTCGGTCTGACCGATATGTGTAACTGCACAGCAGAAATACATCTCGGTGACACCGAGTTTTTCAACTCGGTCCCACCGACAGCACGGGGTTATATATACTGAGGGCTGCGCGCGATCTATTCCTTTCAAACCGTTCGCCCTCCAAGACCCCTGCTGCCGCCGCCCTGATCTAAGGTTCGTCGCCGTCGTCGCCTGTGTGCCCTTGCCGTAGGTCTCCGCCGCCGTCAACGGTAATCTTCTCCTCCGTTGCCGCCGTAGAGGGACACCACCAAGTTAGGGTGTGTCTCAATCCCTATTCATGCTCCACTTCTGATTCTTGCATGATAGGACTGCCCTGATTCAATCCACGTTTGATATGATCCCAATACATTGTTCAGATCGTTTAGTTTTGAGGAAAATTCTTAGGTTTAGGTTTCCACGGAATGCATCTCGGTGAAGCCGATTCCTGAAACTCGGACTGACCGATTTGGTCTCTGACCATTGCACTACACAGTTCGGTCTGACCGAGTTGTGAAAATCGGAATGTCCGAAGTGAAGTTTCTATGAAACCCTAGTTTTTCGGTAGGACCGAAACCCATTTCGGTCTGACCGAAAGTGGTGTGTAGGTTCTGTTGAACACTTCGGTTACACCGAAACTTGAAATCGGTTTGACCGAAATACATTCTGTGAAAACTCAAAACTAAGTTTTTAACTCATTTTTTTGCAAAAACTTCTGCAGTTGTGATAACTCTTCTACTCTGCCTATACCTTATCTATTCACAGGTCTTTCAGCCATGTCAGATGTCAGTGACAGCCAGAACAGGTCCGAATCACCGTTTGCTGAGATTCCAGAGGCAGGTACAAGTCCTGAGGCTAGCAGCTCTAGTGATGATGGTGAGAGGAGTACCCCCAGTGGTCTGCCTCCTGCTGCTACGAGAACCAGGAAGAAGAGAACGTCTGATTCTGAGGATTCCGATTTTGTTGCTGAGGAAGTTACCTCCAAGCCAAAGAGGCAAGTGGTCGCCAAAGAGCTCCAAGGGCAGCAGCCAAAGAAAGGCACGAGCAAAGTGAAGCAGTCTGCAGTTGCCAAGAAGCTCAACTTGGAAGAGCCAGCTCCAAGCAAAGTGAAGAAGACTTCCAAAAGGAAGAGAGTGGTTTATGCTGAACCTCAAGTTGATGATGCTGAAGAAGAAGAAGAAGATGCACCCCAGCCTCCTCCTCAGAAAGCTAAGTTCATGGGTGATGCTATTCGAGCTCAAGCCTCCTCCAAGCCCAAGAAGCCTGCTCCAGCTAAGGCAGCTCCAGCGAAGCCTAAGAGGACAACCAGAAGCATTCCAGCTTCTGAGAAGAACAAAGGTGAGATGCCACCTTCTGAGTCAGATGAAGAGCATGTGTTGCTCAAGCTCCGTCCCAAGTTGCCACTCCACAATGATGCTCATCCTCAAGCTGAGGATATGAAGGCAAGGAAGGACAAAGGTCTCAGGCTATGGAGACAATCTGATCCATATGCCGTAAGAAGAAGGACTGCTGTGGACCCCAGATTCCACACCAAAGAGCAGCAGGATTTCTATGAGACCGTGCTAATGGATAAGAAGCCCATTGTTGCTGACACCAGGTATGTCGACTGGAAGTATATTGACAACAGAGAGCATCGGGACTTCTTTCCCCATGTGCATGAGAGCTTTACTGCATGTGGAGTTGCTGACTTTGTGGGTCAAGAACTGACAGCATGGAACGACGAGATGATCATGCAGTTCTATGCCACAGCCCATTTCTACCCCGATGGCAAGATCACATGGATGACTGAAGGTCAACGGTTTTCTTCAACTGTTGCAGAATGGGCAGAACTTCTGAACGCTCCAGTGCAGAGAGAGGACGACATTGATGTCTATGGGATTCCTAAGAAGAGTCATGATTCCATGAAGAATATGTACAAGGAGATCCCAGCTGCTGATTTGGAGGGATGGAAACTCGGCTCAGTGTATTATCTCCAGGCAGGTCTGACCACTACTAACACTATCCTGAGGCATACTTTGATGCCTAAGTCAGGTGACCACCGGATGATACGAGGCTATTCTATCAACATGCTGCACATTCTCGATGAGAAGGCACCCTTTAAGGTGATGGACTTGATGGTAGAGACCATTAAGAGGACTGCAGCTGACCAGAAGAGGTCGTGTGGGTTTGCACCGCAGATACAGATGCTTATCAACGCCAAGTTTGGCACGGGCAAATTCATGTTGGATAGGAAGCACTTACCACTGCAGCCAGAGCATGAGGACAACGTAGTTGTGATGGATGAAGAGGATCCCACCTCAGTTGAAGGGCAAGCCAAGATCGAAGCTGCAAAGAAAGCCAAAGCTGACAGAGAGGCAGCAGCAGCAGCAGCTAAGCCAAAGAGCTTCGGAGATCAGATTCTTGAAGCAACCCGGAGAATTGAACAACGCCTGGCCAGCATTGAGCAATCTCAGGAGAGCCTTGAGAGGATCGTCGAGGACAAGATCCACGCTCTGGACGTGAAGCTGACTGAGATTCAGGTGTCTGTCAACAAGCTTGAGGCAGACATGGAGGAGACTAGGCAGGAGAGAGCAGTGCTTATGCAGGATGATATAGTCCAGGACTCTCATCGCCAGACTGCTCCGGTTCCCAGAGGATCCAGATCTGCAGCTATCCCAGTGACAGACTCCAGGGCTACCACTTCAGCACCAGCTACAGCTCCAGCAGTTCCTTCAGCTCCAGCATCCACTCCTCCAGCGCAGACATCAGCAGAAGTCTTCGCCGATGCAGCTATCTCTACACCGACATCGACCCAGACGGGAGCCGCCAGCCGAGCCCGCAGTGACGTTTAGCTCTATACCTTTTCGAACTTTTTGGTAACTTGTTGCCAAAGGGGGAGAAATTGTTATAGATCATAGGGCTTCGAGAGAGAGAGTGCTCTTTCGTCTTTTCGTTCTTTTGCCGTTTTTCTTGAGATACATTGGTTTCTTTTGGTTCCAGATACTTTAAGTGTGCTTGCTACTACGTTTGATGCTACCTTAATGAGTGCTCAGTCATACTATGCTTTAATGTGTGCTTATTGTTTATCATATGCTATTTCTTATTGTATGGCTATTTACTCTTGTCTTGGTGATTGAGTGCATGTTATTCATTCTTATCATTTTGTGCGCTCCACCAAGATGTATGTGACATGGAAGAGTGACCCATAATCCTAATCGATTGTGCATTTGCATTCAAACGCAAATTTTAAATAATGCACAAATTTAGGGGGAGCTCTTGTTTATCACATACCTCTCAAAGCGACGATATTATTCATTGATTATATCTTTTGTCGAAGCTTTGATCTATATGTTGTCATCAATTACCAAAAAGGGGGAGATTGAAAGTGCAACTAATCCCCGGGTGGTTTTGGTAATTAATAACAACATATATATCATTGAACTAATATTCTCTTGAGAATCATTTCAGAAAAGTTCGATGATGTGGGTATGGAAATGTCTGAAGAAGTGGACCCCTCAAAATGCTAAGACAAGCATTGGCAAAAGCTCAAGACTCCATTTTTGGTTTAGTGATCAAAGATCACATTGAGTCCATAGGAAAGCCAATACTATTAAAAGGGGACGAGGTTGTGTTAATGTTCTTGTTGCTCAAGTGCTTGGTGATCTAACTCCCTCAACTATCAGCACTATTCACTACTTAACACACACCCATAAGTAATCTCGGTCACACCGATTTCTCCAACTCAGTCCCACCGAGATGAACCACTTCAGTTGTTTCTCCAAACCCTAGATTCTCGGTCACACCGATTCTGAGTTTCGGTCTCACCGAAAAAGGGCTGCCAACCTTCTGTGATCACTTCACATCAATTCGGAATATCCGAGTTTATATTTTCGGTCTCACCGAAATGGCAAACCCTAACCTTTGACTCACTTCGGTCTCACCGAGATGGTATTTTCGGTCCCACCGAAAATCCCAACGTTCACTATATTTGAACTTTCGGTCTAACCGAGTTTTCACTTCGGTCTGACCGAGATTGGTCAAATGTGTGTGTAACGGTTGGATTTTGTGTGGAGGCTATATATACCCCTCCACCCCCTCCTCATTCGTGAGGAGAGCCATCAGAAAGTACCACCACTTCTACCACCCACTTTCTGAGAAGTGAACCACCTACCCTTGTGTTGAGATCAAGCCATTCCATTCCTACCATATGAAACTTGATCTCTAGCCTTCCCAAGTTGCTTTCCACTCAAATCTTTCTTCCACCACAGCCATATCAGTGAGGAGAGTTGAGTGTTGGGGAGTTTATCACTTGAAGCACAAGAGCAAGGAGTTCATCACCATCAACACCGTCTATTACCTTTTGGGGGGTGGTGCCTCCTAGATTGGTTAGGTGTCGCTTGGGAGCCTCCGTCGTGATGCGGAGTTGAACCAAGAAGTTTGTAAGGGCAAGGAGATCGCCTACTTCGTGAAGATCTACCCCGAGTAAGGCTAGTCCTCCGTGGGCGTAGGCCGTGATGGAATAGACAAGGTTGCTTCTTCGTGGACCCTTCGTGGGTGGAGCCCTCCGTGGACTCGCGCAGCCGTTACCCTCCGTGGGTTGAAGTCTCCATCAACGTGGATGTACGATAGCACCACCTATCGGAACCACGACAAAAATCTCCGTGTCACCAAACTGCGTTTGATCTTCTCCACCTCTCTTTTACATGTGCAATTTACTTTCCGCTGCATAAACTCTAGAATTGCATGTGTAGGGTGTTACTTGAACTGATCTTGTTTGTGAAACCGCCAAAAACATTGCATGATCTAAAGGCAGATTTTTTATATTGTCAAGTAGTCTAATCACCCCCCCCTCTAGACCTACTTTCGATCCTACAGAATAATTATGAGAATATCTAGGCATGATCATTATATATAGGCATCACGTCCGTGACAAGTAGACTGAAACGATTCTGCATCTACTACTATTACTCCACACATCGACCGCCATCCAGCATGCATCTAGAGTATTAAGTTCATAAGAATAGAGTAACGCCTTAAGCAAGATGACATGATGTAGAGGGATAAACTCAAGCAATATGATATAAACCCCATATTTTTATCCTCGATGGCAACAATACAATACGTGCCTTGCTGCCCCTACTGTCATTGGGAAAGGACACCGCAAGATTGAACCCAAAGCCAAGCACTTCTCCCATTGCAAGAACTATAGATCTAGTAGGCCAAACCAAACCAATAATTCGAAGAGACTTGCAAGGATATTATAATCATACATAAAAGAGTTCAGAAAAGAACCAAATATTTCTCATAGATAATCTTGATCATAAACCCACAATTCATCGGATCTTGACAAACACACCGCAAAAAGAGATTACATCGAATAGATCTCCTCGAAGACCGAGGAGAACTTGGTATTGAGATCCAAAGAGAGAGAAGAAGCCATCTAGGTACTAACTATGGACCCGAAGGACTATGGTAAATTACTCACAACTCATGGTGAGGTGATGGTGTTGATGTAGAAGCACTCCGTGGTAGATCCCCCCTCCGGCGGAGCTCCGGAACAGGCCCCAAGATGGGATCTCACGGGAACAGAAGGTTGCGGCGGTGGAATTAGGGTTTTCTCTCCGTGTCTGATGTTTCTGGGGTACATAGGTATATATAGGAGGAAGGAGGGCATCGGGGGACAAACGTGGGGCCACGAGGCAGGGGGCGCGCCCTGTAGTGTGTGTGTGTGGGGGGGGGGGGGCACCCTCGTGGATGCCACGTGTGCCCTATTCCGTGGTTCTCAAGTCTCCCGTGAAGATATTGCTCCAAAAATATCTCTCCCGAAGGTTTCATTCCGTTTGGACTCCGTTTGATATTCCTTTTCTATAAAACCCTGAAATAGGCAAAAAATAGCAATCTAGACTGGGCCTTTGGGTTAATAGGTTAGTCCCGAAAATAATATAAAATTGTATAACAAAGCCCATTAAACATCCAAAACATCATAAATAATAGCATGGAACAATCAAAAATTATATATACGTTGGAGACGTATCATTGACATGTTTATTACATACCGAATGTGGATATCGGATAAAGATATGATATTAAAACTTTGGCTTACGAAATATGGTGCAGGCCCCTTGGTGTGGCCCCAGAAGAATCCCCTACAACCCATCTCTCATTTGGTTCTTATCTTGAATTCATCCGCGGTGTAGCAGGCTGGCACACCGCACCGGTAGTGCACGGCGTGTGGCACAAAGGAGTCGAGCTCCTCAATAGATGGCATCTCTGGTGGTAGGAAGGTGTCGCTGCGGTGTCCTACTAGTTCATCTAGACTCCCTTTTCCTTTGTCCAAAGAGGAAGCCATGGTACGGTTGTGGCTGTGATGAAGCTATGATGCCATTTCAAAATTTATAGATGGTCCGCTATTGCATAGCCGTTGGATGAAGTGTTCAAACCTCAGTATGTCTGATGTTGTGGTTGGATGCTATAATTTTCACGTGAAGTGTGTAGAAGGCCGATGGCCTGACTTAGTGGGCTTTCGTTGGCGGGCCATACTCCCCCATTTTTCATCGTGTTGTTTCCCCCAGGTGGTAAGTGGGCTCATCCATCTCCTTATTTCCCCAAATCTATCATGCTGAATCCCCGCCGGCGGCGCTTGACATTGTTATCGATGGCAGGTTAGGCCTCACCGGCTGGCCGGTGGTTCGGCCGTCAACCCACACTAAGCTGGCCCCGACCTGTCGTCATCACCATAAACAGTCCATGTGGCATGAAATGTGTGCGGAGGCTACCGCTGCAAGCACAAGTGCTCCCTGGGTGATTTTGGTAATTAATGGCAACATATCTCTTGTTGGACTAATATTTTCATCTAGTATATTTCAAATGAGTTCAACAACGGAGTGACATGACAAGAGGATGTGGAACCCTTTTCAAGAAGCTAAGGACAAAGATTGGCAAAAGCTCAAGACTCTACATTTTCACTTTAGTGATCCAAGATCACATTGAGTCCATAGGAAAAACCAATACTATTAAAAGGGGATGAGGTGTTGCTTAATGGTCTACTTACTCAAAGTGCTTAGAAATATGCTCCAAATCCCTCAACCACTTTCTCATTTCCACATATGTCCTAAACCTAAAAGTCAAACTCGGCCCCACCGTATTGATCTATTTGGCGCCACCGAGTTCACTTGACATAGCCACTGTCACAAACCCTAATCAATTCGATCGCACCGATAGAGATCTCGATCTCACCGAGATGGGATTGCAAACTCTCTGTTTCCTCTTCGTAACGCTTCGGTCTCACCGAGATGAGCGAATCGGTCCCACCGAGTTTGCCTGGCCAAGTCTCTGTTAGCCTGTTACTTAAATTGGTCTCACCGAGTACATGTGACCGGTCTCACCGAGATGAGGTTTGCCCTAACCCTAACGCATCGGTCTCACCGAGTTGGTATTGTCGGTCCCACTGAAATGTCTAACATTCACATTTTGAACTGCTTCGGTCTGACCGAGTTCGTTTATTCGGTCTGACCGAGTTCATTTATTCGGTCTGGCCGAGTTGGGTCAAATGTGTGTAACGACTAGATTTTGTGTGTAGGCTATATATACCCCTCCACCCCCTCTCCATCAGTGAGTGAGCCATCGGAACATGCCTACACTTCCACTATTCATTTTCTGAGAGAGAACCACCTGCTCATGTGTTGAGACCAAGATACTCCAATCCAACCACAAGAATCTTGATCTCTAGACTTTCCCAAGTTGTTTCCACTCAAATCTTCTTTCCACCATATCCAAATCTGTGTGAGAGAGTTGAGTGTTGGGGAGACTATCACTTGAAGCACAAGAGCAAGGAGTTCATCATCAACACACCATTCATTACCTTTTGGAGTGTGGTGTCTCCTAGATTGGTTAGGTGTCACTCGGGAGCCTCCAATAAGATTGTGGAGTTGAACCAATGACTTTTTAAGGGCAAGGAGATCACCTACTTCATGAAGATCTACCCTAGTGAGGCAAGTCCTTCATGGGCGACGACCATGGTGGGATAGACAAGGTTGCTTCTTTGTGGACCCTTCGTGGGTGGAGCCCTTCGTGGACTCCCGCAACCGTTACCCCTCATGGGTTGAAGTCTCCATCAACGTGGATGTACGATAGCACCACCTATTGGAACCACGCCAAAAACATCCGTGTCTTCAATTGCGCCTGCACACTCCAATCCCATCCCTTTAATTTCTTGCAACTTGCATGCTTTACTTTCCGCTGCTCATATACTCTTGCCATGCTTGCTTGAAATGTATTGTGAATGTTTGAAATTGTGCTAAAAAACTCCACCGCAACTTAAAGAACTTCAAAACTGCTACTTTTCTTATTGAAGTGTCTAACCACCCCCCTCTAGACACCTCTTCTTTGATCCTCTCAATTGGTATCAGAGCCTTGGTCTCCATTGCTTTGTCTTAATCACCATTGAAGGAAGATGGATGAGTCTACGATTGGGAGTATTAGACGTAGAGTGCCTATGCTTGATGGAGAGTTTTATAAGGAATGAAAAAATGTCTTGCTTGAGATCTTCAATGAATATCATTTGAACAAGTATATTGTTAGCCCTTATGTGCCCCCCATTGACCCTTCGAATCCAACTTCCGATGAACATCTTGACATGGTTCGCAATCTTAGAACTGTTGATCTTATCACTGGAGGATTGCCTAGAAATTTGCTTGTTTGCTTACCAACTTTCAAATGTGCTTACACTATATGGAAATTCCTCGAGGAACGATTTCCGGACTAATCTTTGAAAAATCTAGATGTGATCCTTAAAAAGTCCATTGTTTTAAATAAAATGAACACTAGTGATCCCAAATTTTATGAATGTTTGTTTGAGCTTCGTGACCTTCTGCGTGCCAAAGGAGATGTAGGAATCATTAGTAATATCATCTCGGAAGTCATTAGAATTCATAAAGATGAACATTGTCATGATCACATAACTAACGAATCACTCTCTCTAGGTAATGATCAATCAGAAGACAATATTGAACATGGATATTATGATGAGGATGATGATAGTGACTTTGACCTTGATGAACAAATGAGACACTTTAGTCTTATGGCTAATCTTCGTGGTTACACAGCCGGAGGAAATTAATGAGTTCTTGATAGTGGATGCATGGATCACATGACCGGAGATAAGGACATGTTTGATGAGGTTGCTAGAAACGATGGTCCACGAAAGTATGTTACCTTTGGTGACAACTCTAAGGGTAAAGTTGTTGGACTTGGTAAGGTGGCCATATCCAACGGTAGCTCTATAAAAAATGTCATGCTTGTTGAATCTCTCGGCTATAACCTTCTTTCCCTGTCCAGATTAGCTGATTTTGGTTTAAATGTGCTATTTACCCATGTTGATTGCCAAGTCTTTCATAGAGATAATCATAATATGGTCTTTACCAGCATTCATAGAGGTGACCTATACATCGTTGACTTCACTAAGAAAGCCCAACCTCGCACTTGTCTTATTGCTAAATCTTCTAAAGGTTGTTGTGGCATATAAGGTTAGGTCATGTCAGCATGAGAAATCTTGATAAGCTTATTAATGGTGATCATATCCTTGGTGTTAAAGGTGCTATATTTGACAATGACAGACTTTGTAGTGCTTGTCAAGCAGGAAAACAAGTTGGAGGAAGTCATCCAGTGAAGAACATCATGACCACGAGAAGACCGCTTGTGCTACTTCACATGGATCTTTTTTGGTCCCAATGCTTACAAGAGTCTCGGTGGTAACTCTTTTGGATTGGTCATTGTTGATGATTTTTCAAGATTTACGTGGGTGTTCTTTCTTGATGATAAATCGCCGGTCCAAAAGATCTTCAAGAACTTCGCTAGGAAGGCCCAAAACCAATTTGAAGTGAAGATCAAGAAGGTTCGGAGAGACAATGGAATGGAGTTCAAGAACGCCAATTTGGATACATTTCTTGATGAAGAAGGGATTTCAGATGAGTTCTCGGCTACGTACACACCTCAACAAAGTGGAGTTGTTGAGAGGAAGAACCGGACACTCATCGAAATGGTGAGAACGATGCTTGATGAGTACAAGACGCCAAAACACTTTTGGGCAGAAGCGGTTGAGACAGCTTGTCATGCTACAAATCGACTATATCTTCACAAACTTCTCGGCAAGATGGCATACAAGCTCCTCACCGGTAAAAAACCCCAAGTTGGATACTTTCGAGTATTTGTCTCAAAGTGTTACATTCTTAACAAGCATCGTCGTTCGAAAATTGCTCCTAAATCTCATGAAGGTTTTCTACTCGGTTACGGCTCAAACTCTCACACTTACCTTGTCTATAACAATTTCACCCGAAAGGTTGAAGAGACGGTACATGTGAAGTTTGATGAATCTAACGGCTCACAAGTAGAGCAATTTCCAATTGATGTAGGAGATAAAGACCCTTCAGAAGCAATGCAAGACTTGTCTATTGGCAAGATTCGCCCAACGGTGGTGAAGGAGAATACTTCATCCATTCAAGTGGAAGCCTCAACTTCACATAAAGGTGAACCACAAGTTGACTTGGAGGCATCCACAAGTGAGACACGCCAAGATGAAGGAAACGAGGAAGTGCATCAAGATGAACCTCATTGACCTCCTTCTCCACCTCCACAAGAGGACAACAATGCCAACAACAATGGAGAAGGACAACAACAAGAATAAAATGAAGAGGATGTTCCACTCCAACCCAAGAAAAAGCTCTCACCAGTTAGAGCAAGAATTGTAGAGATCATCCCGTAGAGCAAATCTATGATTATATCCAAACCTTGAGAATCATTCGCTCTTAATCTCGTTTAGCTAACTTTTGTGAACATTACTCTTTCATATCTAACCTTGAACCTATGAAGGTTGAAGATGCTCTTGATGATCCGGATTGGGTGAACGCTATGCACGAGGAACTACATAACTTCGAGAGAAACCAAGTTTGGACATTGGTTGAGAAGCCCGACAACAATGACAACATCATCGGTACCAAATTGGCGTTTTGCAATAAGCAAGATGAAGATGGACCCGTTGTATGCAACAAGGCCCATCTCGTCGCCCAAGGCTACACTCAATTCGAAGGTATGGATTACGGTGAGACATATGCCCCAGTTGCAAGACTTGAGCCTATACACATCATACTTGCTTATGACAATCATCATGATATCACCTTATATCAAATGGACATTAAAAGTGCTTTTCTCAACGGTGAAATTGAGGAGTAAGTTTATGTTAAACAACCTCTCGGCTTTGTTAATCCCAAGAAACCTAATCATGTTTACAAACTTCACAAAGCTCTTTATGGTCTTAAAAAAGCTCATAGAGCGTGGTATAAATGCTCGACCAAGTTCCTTATTGAAAAAGGCTTTGAAATTGGGAAAATTGATGCAACACTTTTTACTAAAAAGAGTTAACGGAGAATTATTTGTGTTCCAAATTTATGTTGATGATATCATATTGGCTCGACTAACCATCTTTTTAGTGAAAAGTTTGAAGACTAATGTCAGAGAAGTTCGAGATGTCTATGATGAGTGAACTCAAGTTCTTTCTTGGTTTGCAAATCAAGCAAACTAAGCAAGGTACCTTTGTTTCTCAAACAAGTATACCAAGGACTTATTCAAGAAGTTCAACATGCAAGAATGCAAAGGTATGAATACACCCATGCCTACTAGTGGACATCTTGACTTGGCTAAGGATGGCGAACCGGTTGACCAAAAGGTTTACCGCCCTATGATTGGTTCATTGTTATATCTATGTGCCTCCCGTCCCGACATTATGCTAAGTGTGTGCATGTTTGCACGATATCAAGCGGCCCCCAAAGAATGTCATATTAAGGCTGTGAAAAGGATAGTGAGATACTTAATTCACACACCAAACTTTGGCATTTGGTATCCGAAGAGGTCTTCTTTTGATCTTGTTGGCTACTCCGATTCGAACTATGCCGGAGACAAGGCTGATAGAAAGTCCACTTCGGGTACTTGTCAATTTCTTGGTAGATCTCTTGTGTCTTGGTCCTCCAAGAAACAAAACTCCATATCCTTATCCACCGCCGAAGCGAAATACATTGCCACCGGTTCATGTTGTGCTCAATTACTTTGGATGACCCAAACTCTTAAAGATTATGGCATCTATGTGAAACATGTTCCATTGCTTTGTGATAATGAAAGTGCTCTTAAGATTGCTCACAATCCCGTGCAACATTCTCTAAGTAAGCATATTGAAGTTTGTCATCATTTCATTCGATATCATGTTGCTAAGGGAGACATTGATCTTAAACATGTTCGTACCGATAAGCAATTGGCGGATATATTCACCAAACCACTTGATGAGAAAGTATTTTGCTGTTTGAGAGGTGAATTGAGCATTATTGATGACTCAAACTTGGAGTAGTAACTCCTTTGAATGTATGCAAGACATGATTCTTTGAATAATCCTTGATATCTCTCTTATGATGATGATCATATGTATTGGATCTATACTTTTACCCTTGCATGCTATCTAACCCTTGTAGGTACTTGGATGAGCCCAAATCTATGAGATTGCAACTCACTCACATCCTAAGCAATCTTTACATCACCAAGTCTATACAATATGGTGGTTGAAGTCAAGGAAGCATGAATCCTTTCAACATATCCTTTGACAATTTCTATATATCAAATTTCATTTGGTATCAAACTTTCATGATTTCCATTTTGGATACACAAGTGCTCTTCCTTGCAAATCTAACCCATGTAGGTAGATGAACTCAAATTACAAGTGGTGCTCCCAACTCTTGATGAACTACATCAACCTTGAGCATCCAACACAAGTTCAACTACATGATCAAGGTCAACACTACCACCCAAGGTATGTTATTCCATCTTAGAGAAGCTTTACCCCAAGACGTGGGTCAAAGCAGCTCAACAAGATGCGAATAGATCAAAATGCTTAACCGAAAAAATGGCAACCCCATTTTGAGCTTAAACGACGAGTATGACCTATGATCAAGTGTTCTCACTTGACTCCTAAGTCAATATATTCTAACATAGGTGACTTTGTCGCCGACCATTTCTAGATGAGGTTCTCTAGTGTTTCTCTATGTTCTTGCATTCATCTTTTGCATGCTTGTTCCCCTTTCAAAAAAAAACTTCATCTAGATTTCTTTTCTTTTCTTTTCTCTACTATTTTCTGCATCAAATTCATCGCAAATCCTTCAGTTAATTATCTGCAAATCTTTGTGAGATCTTATTTTCCTAAGTGAGCTGAGATGACAAAATCATCCCTTTGTATTGAACTCGGTCTCACCGATTTTTGCCTCTTGGCTAGACTGAACTGCAATGCTAATTTGCAGATTGTTCATCGGTCCAACCGATAAGGACAAGCCCGGTCTGACCAGTATGCATCATCTTTGACACTGCCAACTCGGTGTCACCGATGACAATAAATCGGCCGCACCGATTTCAATACTGAGAAAATATTTTGCCATTTGCATCCTACATATCTGTTCCAACTCCACTCAATGATTCTTATCCTCTACTAGCATCTTAAAATCACATGTTGCTTTGTAATGTGACTCAAGGACCAAACCTACTTGACTCATGCTCCAGAAGCTCCCTTCTTGGAAATTGATGTCAAAGGGGGAGAGAGAGCACATCAAAGCTTATCACACAAAGGGGAGAGAGAGCACATCAAAGCTTAACCCCAGATGCTTATTATCCAAAGAGGAGATAAGTCACATGTCTTCAAGAGGGGAAAGACATGTTAGTATGTATTATGATTGTTTTGCTCTGATTTTCTGTTATTGCTCTGATTTTCTTTTACCCTATCTTCGCCCATTATTCAATATAAGATTAGGGCGGAGAAAGACTCTTAAGGGAGGAAAATCTTTGGGGACATGTCTATATCCATATAGAGTACTAAGTACTCACTCTCTACATGTCATCCAAATCTTGGTACTTTTGTGGTTACTCATTGTGCTTTGTTTAGTAGGTGATCTTGTGTTATCTAACCCTGTTTTCTCAAGATCTCCCTCTCCAAAGCCAGCTCAATACCACAAGGTAAGTATATGTATCACGTCCATGTGCATGATGATCTCTTCCTGCTGTACATATTATTTGCAAGAAGAACTCATAAACATGGAGGTACATTTTCTACATTCAACATCATTTGCTCTGATGCATATAGCCAAGATACATGTAACTCATTCCTTGCTCAGACATGCTTATGCATTCATATGCTCTTATATTCTATATTTACATGATTGCAGACATGTAGGGGAGCATATTCTTGTTACATGTTTTTCCAAAGCTTTACTTGTTATCCTTCATATCTTTATCTGAAGCTTTGATGTACGATTGTCATCAATTACCAAAAAGGGGGAGATTGAAAGCACAAGTGCTCCCTGGGTGATTTTGGTAATTAATGACAACATATCTCTTGTTGAACTAATATTTTTATTTAGTATATTTCAGATGAGTTCAACAGTGGAGTGGCAGGACAAGAGGATGTGGAACCCTTTTCAAGAAGCTAAGGACAAAGATTGGCAAAAGCTCAAGACTCTACATTTTCACTTTAGTGATCCAAGATCACATTGAGTCCATAGGAAAAGCCAATACTATTAAAAGGGGATGAGGTGTTGCTTAATGGTCTACTTGCTCAAAGTGTTTAGTAATATGCTCCAGATCCCTCAACCACTTTCTCATTTCCACATATGTCCTAAACCTAAAAGTCAAATTCGGCCCCACCGATTTGATCTATCCGGCACCACCGAGTTCACTTGACATAGCCACTGCCACAAACCCTAATCACTTTGGTCGCACCGATAGGGATCTTGGTCTCATTGAGATGGGATTGGAAACTCTCGGTTTCGTCTTCGTAACGTTTCGGTCTCACCGAGACGAGCGACTCGGCCCCACTGAGTTTGCCTGGCCAAGTCTCTGTTAGCCTATTACTGAAATCGGTCTAACCGAGTTCATGTGATCAGTCTCACCGAGATGAGGTGTGCCCTAACCCTAACACATCGGCCTCACTGAGTTGGTATTGTCGGTCCCACCGAAATGTCTAACGTTCACATTTTGAACTGCTTCGGTCTGACCGAGTTCGTTTATTCGGTCTGACCGAGTTGGGTCAAATGTGTGTAATGGCTAGAATTTGTGTGGAGGCTATATATTCCCCATCCACCCCCTCTCCGTCAGCGACAGAGCCATCAGAACGTGCCTACACTTGCACTATTCATTTTCTGAGAGAGAACCACCTGCTCATGTGTTGAAACCAAGATATTCCAATCCAACCACAAGAATCTTGATCTCTAGCCTTCCCCAAGTTGCTTTCCACTCAAATATTCTTTCCACCATATCCAAATCTATGAGAGAGAGTTGAGTGTTGGGGAGACTATCACTTGAAGCACAAGAGCAAGGAGTTCATCATCAACACACCATTTATTACCTTTTGGAGAGTGGTGTCTCCTAGATTGGTTAGGTGTCACTTGGGAGCCTCCGACAAGATTGTGGAGTTGAACCAAGGAGTTTTTAAGGGAAAGGAGATCGCCTACTTCGTGAAGATCTACCCTAACGAGGCAAGTCCTTCATGGGAGACGACCATGGTGGGATAGACAAGGTTGCTTCTTCGTGGACCCTTAGTGGGTGGAGCCCTCCATGGACTCGCGCAACCATTACCCTTCGTGGGTTGAAGTCGCTATCAACGTGGATGTACGATAGCACCACCTATCGAAACCATACCAAAAACATCCGTGTCTCCAATTGCGCCTGCACACTCCAATCCCATCCCTTTACTTTCTTGCAACTTGCATGCTTTACTTTCCGCTGCTCATATACTCTTGCCATGCTTGCTTGAAATGTATTGTGAATGTTTGAAATTGTGCTAAAAAACTCCACCTCAACTTAAAGAACTTAAAAATTGCTACTTTTCTTGTTGAAGTGTCTAATCACGCCCCTCTAGAAACCTCTTATTCGATCCTCTCAATCGTTTCACGTGAGAATCAACCGTGGGAGGATGTAAGTGACGGCAACCGCCAACGAAACAACAGTTGTACTTTACCCTCTTTAATCTAGTGCAATGACTCGATTGTTCCCAATACAGATGCGAACGGACGAAGGGGAGCAAAGATTATGGCTTGTTCATGTGTCTGATGCTATGAAGGCTGAAGAATTTGGGAAGTACGACATCGATGACAGAAGCAACAAACATACATTGGCGGTGAGTTTCTGCAGCCAACCTTCGATTTCATTCGTGATCGCATTTATTAATCCTTGTTTGTGTACGCGTCATGATTGGATTGTGGCACGTTTTGTGTTCAAATACACCTGCCCTCGATGAAGGAGCACTGAAATACGTTGGGCCACATGGGTTTATTCACCATGTTAGGACTAACTTTTTGGCTGATAGGATTCAACAACCGGTGACAGCACCCATGCCTACTAGCTTGAGTGCTTCAAAAAGTATTCATAAACACATCGAACATTATGTTGGCTTGCGCACCCCTCGGAGCTTCAGCATTCAGATATTGGAAACCGACCTCCATGTCCTCCCTGTGCGAATCGGGCTGACGAAGCACTTCAAGGGCTTCACTGGGCGTCCGGCTAAACTAATAACAATAAAAACTTGTGCTTGTCATTGGAACACACATATGGAGATCTAGAATCAACAATTCATCCTGGGAGATGGCTGGCGGGAAGTGGTCCTGGCGAAGACGACACGAGTAGCAGATATTATTACCTTCTCGGTCCAAGCGCAGTTGGAGTTGCAGCTCACGATGTACCGCACAATGGACTCGATGGAGAAGATTATCAAGTGCCATCACCATCATCAGGTATGCTGTAGTGTTTGATACGTCTCCAACGTATCTATAATTTTTGATTGTTCCATGCTATTATTTATGATGTTTTGGATGTTTAATGGGCTTTGTTATCCACTTTTATATTATTTTTGGGACTAACCTACTAACCCAAATGTAATGCCTCGGATGTAATACTTTCCCTTTTGGGGCAATATAATATCTTTGGCTCCATCTATTCCATTTTGGGTTCTTTGTCTTTTCGGGTTTTCGTTGTTTTGTCGTGTTGTGTGTGTGGCATTCATTCATATCATGTAGTCATGAGCATTGCATCGCATTTGTGTTGTCGTTTGCATCCGGTCCCACGCGTTCCTTCCCGTTGTCCGTTTTGCGTTCCGGAGCTCTCTCATGTGTCCGTGGCATCCCCGAGGCCTACTTTGGTGTTTGGCCGTGTAACGTTACCGGTTTGGCGCGAGACTTGTCGTGTGTTGTTGTTTTGTTGTGGGTAACCCGCCTGTCAAATCTCGTCGCGTTTGGAGTTCGTTTGCTACCCCAACAGTTATTCTCGTGGGCCGAAAGTACCTCCACTTTGAGGCCCAAGACACCCCTCCAACAGCCCACCAAACCAGCCCAAACCCCTCCCTTCATCTAGGCCATCCAATTCTAATCGCGTGGCCGAAAACCACACCTCATTTGGACAACCCTAGCTCCTTGTGCCTATACATTTGTCCACCTTCCTCAATTTTTGCCCCAAAAATAGGAAACCCTAGCCACCATCCCCTTCCTCCAGCTTCTTCCTCCACTCCGGCGGAGCTCGCCGGAGGAGCTCGCCGGACCCTCGCCGGAATCCCCGCCGCCCGCCGGAATCCTCGCCGGAGCTCCTCGTCACCGCCATCGGAGCTCCCTCCGCCTCGCCGGCCGGCGCCGCCACCCACCGGCCGGACCTCCTCCGCCCTCCGCCGCCCTCGCCGGGCGCCACCGCGCCATCACCGCCAGCCCTTGTCTCCTCCCGCCGATGAGCTCCCGAGGGAGCTCGGGGAACGCTCCCGCCGGCCGCCGCGGGCGCTCAAAGGAGCCAAGCCGCCGGGCGCCTCCTCCCGCCGGGCCCGCATGCCGCCCTTCTCCCGTCGCCGGTCGAGCCAGGGCGCCGCCCCGCGCCGCTCGGGAGGCCGAGCCGCCGCCGCATCGGGGAGGCCCGATCCCGATCCTCCAGATCGGATCGCCTCGCCTCCGCCTAACGGGCCGAGCCCCGCAGGCCCGTTAACCCTCTTCGCTCGGTGGACCCGCCAGGGGCCCGATCCGCTCCGCTTCGCCCGGTTGCCCGATCCGCTTCCCCGGACCCGACCCGCATCGCCCGTTGACCGCCGCCCGGTTGACTTTGACCAGATCTGGAGGTTGCCTCTTTTTCTCTAAGTCCCTGTGATATTGTGTTGTCTGATGCTATTTTCAAACGATGATAACTTTTTGTGTGATGGTCCGATTTGAGTGAATGATATGTCAAATTGTTCGTGGAGACATGTACTACATTTTGTTCCATTATGCCTTGCATGTTTGAGATCATCTAGATGCTTAAAAATCTGTTGCAAGAGTGCATATTGTTATAAACTGCTGTTAGTTGATGTTTTCATGCCATCTTTGCAAGGTGATAACTTTTTGCATGTTTATCCAAATGAAGCAAATGAGATGTCCACGTGTTCGTCTTGTCATGCTCTACATGTTGATTGCTTAGACTTGCATGATAGAATTAATCTTGCCATGTTTATCTCCGTTGCAAAGTGCTATGTGGCTGTTATGTTGTTAAACTTGTTATGAGATGTCATTTTGAGGAGCTCATTGCTATCATTGTGATTGTCCCCATGATGCATGCTTAGGTGTTTTGGATTCACCATCATGTGTACTTTGCTGTGGTGTTTACCACTTGCCATGTTTAGCTTTGAGGTGACTTAAACTTGGTCTCAAAGATGCCATGATGAAACTGTTGTTTCAACACTTAGTGAAATTTCACTAAGTCTGGAATCTGTAATTTCCAGATGCCATGTTTGCTTGCTGTTCTAGGCCAATCCATGATAGTTTTGGGGTGACTCTTGATGATTCCTTGTAGTATATATTGTTGGATATCCATTCATGCTCTCACATGATTATTTGAGTGGCTGTAGCATATTTAACTTTTGCTCCAAAGTTGCAATAAATTACTGCTGTCAGGATTTTGTTGTCAAGTTCAATATGTCATAGCTTGTTGCTATTGATCCATGGCTCCTTTGGGGATGCTCCAATGGACTTATTTGCTGTAGGATATGTCTAGTTTATGTCCATACTCTTTGCCATGATGTTTGAGTGCTGTAGATTATTTATCTATTGCTCCGAAGTTGCTATGTGGCTGTAATTTTCAGCTTTCGCATGTTTATTGTTTTGTGTGTAACTTTTAGCCCGTAGCTCCGATTTGAGCAAGTCCTATATGAAACTTGTGTGATTTTTCATGTAGATTCATAATATCCTATTGTTATCATGTTTTGAAGCATTTTGCTTGATCGCATATTGTCATGCTCCATGTGCTCCCATAGTGCATCAGTCATGCATCCATCATATTTTGTGTGCGCATTGCATCTTGTTGATTTCGTGCCTTGTGTGTTTGTGTTGAGTAGAGCCGGAAGCTGAGGCCGAGTACGAGTACGAGCACGAGGTTACTACCGAGGTTGAGCACGAGGACCCCTCTTACGATCCTATCGACAACTCTTCAGACAAGATGACCGAACCCCGATAACATTACTATCTTTGCCTATTGCTAGTAGTCTCGCTCTATAGTTTTGCCTCGATGGCCATGTCTTTCCTGTCAGCCTCCTATTGTAACCATGTTCATGTCGAACCACCCTACCTATGCAAACCGTTGAATGGCTAAGTACGCTTCGCTCAGCCCCTCTTATAGCATTGTTAGTTGCAGGAGAAGATTGAAGATTCTTGCTTCTTGTTGAAGCTTATTGGGATATCACACTATTTATTTATTAAATGAAATCATCTATATATTGGAAATGGGTGGAAGGCTAAGCTATTTTCTTGGTGATTTGTTCCACTCATGCCGCTAGGAACCGTATAAACCGGTGTTATGTTCCTTGATTATGCGTTCCTCACACGGTTGGGGTTATGGGACCCCCTTGATAAACCGCTAAGTGCTAAGTCTTTTCCAGCAAGTCCCAACATTGGTACTATTTGCCTAAACAACTTAAAAACTTACCGAGGGAGTAATTAACCCGAGGATTAATTAATTCAACCCCCCTGGGCCAGTGCTCGACTTGAGTGTTGGTCCAAACAAGAGCCACTTGCGGTGCCACCCAGTTCGCTGGGATCTTTGGTATCTGTACGTAGCGCTCATCCGGTCGTGGCCTGAGACTAGATATGCGCGGCTACTATCAGGGTGTCGGCACGCCGGGAGGATTTGCTGGATTAGCCTTACCTTAGTTCGGAGTATCTTGAGCACGGGATTCCGAGAATACTCGGGTCTTCCCACCTTGGAGTTGCGACTCCGCGGATCGTGGGCTTGTCATGGGCCAAGTTGTAACACCCCTGCAGGGTTATGAACTTTCGAAAGCCGTGCCCGCGGTTATGTGGCAGATGGGAGCTTGTTAATATCCGGTTGTAGAAAACTTGACACCATGTTCCAATACACTACCAGCGTGTGTACCGTGACTGTCATTTTCCGAAAGGGTTTCGGGAGATGAACACGGTGGGGTTATGTTTGACTGGCTTTAGTTAGGATCACTTCGTGATCATCTCTCGACCGAGGCACCTTCTCTTCTCGCTCTCTTTTACGTAAGCTAGTGCTAGTTGCTGCTGCAGACTCTTGTTCTTTCTTCAGCCTTGTTCCACACCCAAGGCTTAAATAGTCCTGTTACCCGAGAACGGGATTGCTGAGTCCTCTGTGGCTCACAGTTACTTCAACACACCAGATGCAGGTATGATGGTGAGCTATCCAGGCGATGGCACCGAGCTAGACTGGGAGTACAACGAGGAGCGTAGCCGTTACAATGTCCGTTATCCCGATGATCAGTAGTGATTCTTCTACTAGGATTCGATTCAGACCTGTGGTTTAAGTTATGTTTGGTATCTTGTCATTTGGATCTTTACCCTTAGATGGGCTGTGATGTTTAATTGTATGATGATTGGATATGTAATGTATTTGTGTGACGTGGCGAGTGTAAGCCAACTATCTTTTCAGTTTTCCATCCCCATTTTTACATGAGATGTGCAAAGGTACCAAACTTGCGATCATTCCAGCATGGGCTTATATCTCTAAGTCATGCCTCGACACGTAGGAGATATAGTCCCATCCTGGGCATTACAAGTTGATATTCAGAGCCTTCTCCGACCTAGAAGCCCCCACTGATTGATCGAATCGTTGACGGTCGAGTCTAGGCACACACTGAAAATATTTTGAGTCCTATATTTATATCGGAGAGTAGTATTTCTTTGCTTCTCATCCCCTTTCACTCTGGTGAGGACTCCTGACGACTACTCTTGCCTCTTCTACTTTCAAAATTTGCACCAATTTTTATTAGGAATCTCACGAGTATTGTTGGATTGTTTCGATGTTCTTGTGACGAGAATATTGTTCTCGATGCCTCCTGACATTAGGGGTTGTGGCAGTGTCCCGGGGAGTTGAGCTTCGGGGTATTGTCGTCACAAGCATATCGCGACAGTACTAAATACTTAAGATGGCCGACATCGAAAATCTCTCCTATACGGTTAGTGGCAAGATAACCCCGACATCACCCAGTACTGGGGAGGTAGTTCGGGAGTATTGCCATAGCTTGGTATAGTGGATGCTTTTCGAAGGTCCGAGGTAGACGGTTTCTGAAAATGACTGGTTATGTGTTGAAGGATGGATACAGCTGGATGTACGTTTAGAGTTGATTGCGCGGTGCTTCCCCTGTATCCCCAACACCTGATTGCATAACTGGAAACTTTCGGAAATTAATAGGTGGGTTTATCCAGTAGATCGTAGGCATTCTTCCAACGAATGCAGGTTAGCGAGTTCGGGGTTCTACATTGAGTGAAGTGGTTTTATGGCCGATGTTCCGATCGGGAGTTGCATCTTAAAGGGTCCTTGGCTATGCTGATCCGGGGATTGTAAAACCCTTTCATAACGCGTTCATAAGCTTTCTGCACAAAGATGCCAGAACGAAGCTCCTATCTTGTGTTTGTTTCCATCTGTACCTTGTTGTTTTTCTTATTTACCTTTTGTCCCCTATGTGGCTTCTCGTGAAGATTGTTGTTATCATTAAGCTGAGAATTTCATTCGTTCCTCTTGTTCGAATGATTCTTGTGAAGACTATGTTGCATTTCAATATGTTATTTCAGCTTATACCTTCTTTCAATCAATTGCTGATTCGTGGTCATCTCTTTCAGGATGGCTCCGAAACGAGTTCCCAACGTTAACCCAGAGGGTGAAGAGGTTCCAGATCGTCCTCCTTCCCCTCCTCCTCCGTCTGAGGCTTGGAGAGAGATTATGCAGACTACAAATCAGAACACCCAGTTGTTGATGCAGATGATGCAGCAGATGCAAGCTAATCAAGCTAATCAGGGTGCTCCAGGGAACCAAGGCAATTTCTTCAACCAACAGCACCATGCTACTCTCAACCAGTTCTTGGCCAATCAACCAAAAGCTTTCAGTTACTGTGTCGACCCTCTCGATGCTGAAGATTGGATAAACGATATCAAGAAGCATTTTGAGTGCAGTAACGTAAGGGAAGAGGACTATGTGAAGTTTGCAGCCTTCCAACTCAAAGACCAAGCAGCTGACTGGTGGCAGCAGCACAAAGACTCCAGGCCAGGGCGTGTGATCTCTTGGGATGATTTCTGGAAGGACTTTCTCTCTCACCACATTCCAACAAGTGTCATCGAGGGTATGCGTGAGCAACTCCGCAACCTGAAGCAGGGCTCTATGACTGTCTACCAGTATAATGTCAAGTTCCAAAATCTCGCCCGCTATGCTAAGCAAGACATACCAGATGCCAAGAGCAAGATCTATCAGTTCCGTGGAGGTCTCAAAGATGAACTTCAACTTGCTCTCACCTTGTTCGAGCCCGATGAGTTCGACAAATTCTATAACATGGCGCTTAAGCAAGAGGCAGCCCAACTCAAGATGGAGGCTTCTAAAAAGAGGATTCGAGATGCCGTTCACTCCTCCTCATCTTCTCAAGTCGTCGCGAAGCAACATAAATTTTGGCTTCCTCCTCCTTCTGTGATCCGAGCTCCCTACAACAACAACAGCAACAAGAACTCTGGTGGACGTGGTTTCTCCCACCCACCCAACCCGAGCAACCAGTCGAAGAATCAGTTTCAGTCTCAAGGTTCCAAGTCAAGTGGTTCTCATTTCCGTCCTCTCTCAGAAGTGGTGTGCAACAAGTGTGGCCATAAGGGTCACTATGCTAACAGATGTCCGAACCCAAACCGCCTTCCGCCTCCTCCACCTGTCAGCACAGCTATTGTCAAGCATAATCCAAAGTCTGCAAGGGTGAATCTAATGAATGCAACGCAAGCGGAGAATTCTTCCGATGTGATTTTGGGTAACCTCTCAGTTAACTCTTTTCCTGCAAAAGTTTTGTTTGATTCGGGTGCTTCGTTGTCCTTCATTTCAAGACCTTTTGTTGCTAAGCATGAATTGGCTTTGGAGAGCATTCCTAGACATTTGAAGATTATTTCTCCGGGTTTGCAAATGACTTCCAACTCAGTTGCTCCGAATGTATCTATTCGCATGGGTGATTATCGCTTTCTGGCTAATCCGGTGGTTCTCGGCAATTCCGACATTGACCTCATCCTTGGGATGGATTGGCTTTCTCAGCATGATGCTCAAATTGACTGTGCATAGAAGGAAGTCAAGATTACTCGTCCTGATGAAGATGTGATTATCTTCGCCTCCAGGGATAACACTATCAGGCTTTTCTCTCTCAATGATAAGGGCGAGATTAATGCCATATCTCAAATTCCGGCGGTTAACGAATACGAAGACGTCTTTCCTGAAGAACTTCCAGGCATGCCCCCACACCGTCAAGTGGAATTCGTCATGGAACTCGAGCCGGGTACTGAGCCAGCATGCCGGCGTTCGTACAAGCTCTCTCCTGGAGAATTGAAGGAGTTGAAGAAGCAGCTTGATGAACAGGAACGTTTGGGTCTGATCAGGCCTAGTACGTCTCCTTGGGGCTGTGGTGTCTTATTTGTCAAGAAGAAGGATGGCACGGAGCGCCTCTGCGTAGATTACCGGCCATTAAACAAGAAGACAATAAAGAACAAGTATCCGCTCCCCAACATCAACGAACTGTTCGAGCAGCTCAAAGGAGCTAAAGTGTTCTCTAAGCTCGATCTCCGAATGGGTTATCACCAAATTCACATTCGCGAGGAAGATATCCACAAGACTGCCTTCAGAACGAGCTACGGCTCATATGAGTATACAGTCATGTCTTTTGGTCTCGCCAATGCTCCACCTACCTTCTCGAGAATGATGCACTACATCTTCAACCCCTACACCGGTGAGTTTGTGCTTGTGTATCTGGATGATATTTTTGTATTTTCCAAGAATGAAGAAGATCACGAAAAGCACCTCCGTCTCGTTCTCGACAGACTCCGTGAACATAAGTTCTATGCCAAGTTCTCCATGTGCGAATTCTGGCTCGATAAGGTTTTGTACCTGGGCCATATCATCTTCGCTGACGGTATTGCGGTAAACCCCGAGAAAGTTGAAGCAATTGTCAACTGGGAAGCTCCTCAGAACGTTAAGAAACTCCGAAGTTTCCTTGGTCTTGCCAGCTATTGCAGAAGGTTCGTTGAGAACTTCTCCAAAATTGCCAAGCCTCTTTCCAACTTGCTGCAGAAGAATGTCAAGTACTACTGGTCTCCAGAGTGTGAAGTGGCATTCAAAACTCTCAAAGAAAAGCTCGTCTCTGCTCCAGTTCTCACTCCTCCAGATGAGTCCAAGCCCTATGAAGTATTCTGTGATGCTTCTCTTCAAGGTCTTGGTGGTGTGCTTATGCAAGACAAGAGAATTGTGGCATACACTTCTCGTCAGCTGAACCCAAGTGAGAAGAACTACCCCACACATGATCTTGAACTAGCAGATGTGGTACATGCTCTGATTACGTGGAGACACCTGCTGCTGGGCAGAAAAGTCGACATCTTCACCGATCACAAGAGCTTGAAGTACATCTTCACACAGCCGAATCTGAACCTCCGCCAGACTTGTTGGGTTGAAATGATCCAAGAGTATGATCCCAGCATCGAATACACTCCTGGCAAGGCGAATGTGATTGCAGATGCTTTGAGCAGAAAGGCATATTGCAATAGCCTTCTTATCAAGCCGTTCCAGCCTGAGCTTTGTGAAGCATTCAGGAAGCTCAACCTCCAAGTTGTTCCGCAGGGTTTTCTTGCAAATCTTCAAGTTGCTCCTACCTTGGAAGATCAGGTTCGTGAGGCCCAACTCAATGATGCCATGGTGCAGAAGGTGAAACATGGTGTAGTAAAAGGTACTCCTAAATACAAGTGCTATCGTGTTGATGAGAGAGATACCTTGTTCTTTGAGGACAGACTCGTCGTTCCCAAAGATGATCTCAAGAAGCTCATAATGGAAGAAGCACATGATTCCCTCCTTTCCATTCATCCTGGCAGTTCCAAGATGTACCAAGACCCCAAGCAATCTTACTGGTGGACACGCATGAAAAGGGAGATTGCCCAATTCGTGAATGAATGTGATGTCTGCAGAAGATTGAAGGCGGAGCATCAACGTCCAGCCGGTCTTCTCCAACCTCTTCCTATTCCCGAGTGGAAATTCGACCACATTGTAATGGATTTCGTCACTGGTTTTCCTAAGTCCAAGAGAGGGAATGATTCTATCTTCGTGGTGATTGACAAGCTTACCAAAGTCGCTCACTTCCTTCCAGTCAAAGAATCCATCAATGCAGCTCAACTGGCAGAACTACACACTTCCAGAATTGTGTCCTTACATGGCATCCCTCAAGTTATCTCCTCAGACCGTGGAAGTTTGTTCACTTCAAAGTTCTGGGACTCCTTTCAGTCTGCCATGGGCACTAAGATCAGGTTCAGCACTGCTTTTCACCCTCAGACTAGTGGTCAAGTCGAGAGAGTGAATCAGATTCTAGAAGACATGCTCAGAGCCTGTGTCATATCTTTTGGCATGAAATGGGAAGATTGCCTTCCATTTGCCAAGTTCTCTTACAACAACAGCTTCCAAGCAAGTGCAGGCAAAGCTCCGTTTGAAATCCTCTATGGCAGAAAGTGCCGTACCCCTCTCAACTGGTCCGAGACAGGTGAACGTCAACTTCTTGGCAATGACTTGATCTCAGAAGCCGAAGAAATGTGCAAAGTCATACATGAGAATCTCAAGGCCGCTCAGTCGCGTCAGAAGAGCTACTATGACGGCAAGCATCGTGATTTGGCCTTCAACATTGGTGATCATGTCTATCTCCGTGTTTCTCCGATGAAAGGCACCCAAAGATTCGGTATCAAAGGAAAGCTTGCTCCTAGATACGTCGGGCCTTTCAAGATCCTTGGAAAAAGAGGCGATCTAGCCTATCAACTTGAGCTCCCTTCCAACTTCGCCAATGTTCATGATGTGTTTCATGTGTCTCAACTCCGCAAGTGCTTCAAGACTCCTGAACGCTTGATTCCGTTTGAAGAGATTGATCTTCAACAAGATTTGTCTTACCAAGAGCACCCAGTTGCTATTCTCGAAGAAACCGAGCGCAAGACCCGCAACAAGTCCATCAAATTCTTGAAAGTTAAGTGGTCACACCATACCGACCGAGAAGCTACGTGGGAACGAGAAGATCATCTTCGTTCCGAGTACCCATCCTTTTTCCAGTCCTAGATCTCAGGACGAGATCTTTTTGTAGTGGAGGAGAGTTTGTAATGCCCCGGATGTAATACTTTCCCTTTTGGGGCAATATAATATCTTTGGCTCCATCTATTCCATTTCGGGTTCTTTGTCTTTTCGGGTTTTCGTCGTTTTGTCATGTTGCGTGTGTGGCATTCATTCATATCATGTAGTCATGAGCATTGCATCGCATTTGTGTTGTCGTTTGCATCCGGTCCCACGCGTTCCTTCCCGTTGTCCATTTCGCGTTCCGGAGCTCTCTCATGTGTCCGTGGCATCCCCGAGGCCTACTTTGGTGTTTGGACGTGTAACGTTACCGGTTTGGCGCGAGACTTGTCGTGTGTTGTTGTTTTGTTGTGGGTAACCCGCCTGTGAAATCTCGTCGCGTTTGGAGTTCGTTTGCTACCCCAACAGTTATTCTCGTGGACCGAAAGTACCTCCACTTTGAGGCCCAAGACACCCCTCCAACAGCCCACCAAACCAGCCCAAACCCCCCCTTCATCTAGGCCATCCAATTCTAATCGCGTGGCCGAAAACCACACCTCATTTGGACAACCCTAGCTCCTTGTGCCTATATATTTGTCCACCTTCCTCAATTTTTGCCCCAAAAATAGGAAACCCTAGCCACCATCCCCTTCCTCCAGCTTCTTCCTCCACTCCGGCGGAGCTCGCCGGAGGAGCTCGCCGGACACTCGCCGCCCGCCGGAATCCTCGCCGGAGCTCCTCGTCAGCGCCGCCGGAGCTCCCTCCGCCTCGCCGGCCGGCGCCACCACCCACCGGCCGGACCTCCTCCGCCCTCCGCCGCCCTCGCCGGGCGCCACTGCGCCATCACCGCCGGCCCTTGTCTCCTCCCGCCGACGAGCTCCCGAGGGAGCTCGGGGAACGCTCCCGCCGGCCGCCGCGGGCGCTCAAAGGAGCCAAGCCGCCGGGCGCCTCCTCCCGCCGGGCCCGCAGGCCGCCCTTCTCCCGTCGCCGGTCGAGCCGAGGCGCCGCCCCACGCCGCTCGGGAGGCTGAGCCGCCGCCGCATCGGGGAGGCCCGATCCCGATCGTCCAGATCAGATCGCCTCGCCTCCGCCTAACGGGCCGAGCCCCGCATGCCCGTTAACCCTCTTCGCCCGGTGGACCCGCCAGGGGCCCGATCCGCTCCGCTTCGCCCGGTTGCCCGATCCGCTTCCCCGGACCCGACCCGCATCGCCCGTTGACCGCCGCCCGGTTGACTTTGACCAGATCTGGAGGTTGCCTCTTTTTCTCCAAGTCCCTGTGATATTGTGTTGTCTGATGCTATTTTCAAACGGTGATAACTTTTTGTGTGATGGTCCGATTTGAGTGAATGATATGTCAAATTGTTCGTGGAGACATGTACTACATTTTGTTCCATTATTCCTTGCATGTTTGAGATCATCTAGATGCTTAAAAATCTGTTGCAAGAGTGCATATTGTTATAAACTGCTGTTAGTTGATGTTTTCATGCCATCTTTGCAAGGTGATAACTTTTTGCATGTTTATCCAAATGAAGCAAATGAGATGTCCACGTGTTCGTCTTGTCATGCTCTACATGTTGATTGCTTAGACTTGCATGATAGAATTAATCTTGCCATGTTTATCTCCGTTGCAAAGTGCTATGTGGCTGTTATGTTGTTAAACTTGTTATGAGATGTCATTTTGAGGAGCTCATTGCTATCATTGTGATTGTCCCCATGATGCATGCTTAGGCGTTTTGGATTCACCATCATGTGTACTTTGCTATGGTGTTTACCACTTGCCATGTTTAGCTTTGAGGTGACTTAAACTTGGTCTCAAAGATGCCATGATGAAACTGCTGTTTCAACACTTAGTGAAATTTCACTAAGTCTGGAATCTGTAATTTCCAGATGCCATGTTTGCTTGCTGTTCTAGGCCAATCCATGATAGTTTTGGGGTGACTCTTGATGATTCCTTGTAGTATATATTGTTGGCTATCCATTCATGCTCTCACATGCTTATTTGAGTGGCTGTAGCATATTTAACTTTTGCTCCCAAGTTGCAATAAATTACTGCTGTCAGGATTTTGTTGTCAAGTTCAATATGTCATAGCTTGTTGCTATTGATCCATGGCTCCTTTGGGGATGCTCCAATGGACTTATTTGCTGTAGGATATGTCTAGTTTATGTCCATACTCTTTGCCATGATGTTTGAGTGCTGTAGCTTATTTATCTATTGCTCCGAAGTTGCTATGTGGCTGTAATTTTCAGCTTTCGCATGTTTATTGTTTTGTGTGTAACTTTTAGCCCGTAGCTCCGATTTGAGCAAGTCCTATATGAAACTTGTGTGATTTTTCATCTAGATTCATAATATCCTATTGTTATCATGTTTTGAAGCATTTTGCTTGATCGCATATTGTCATGCTCCATGTGCTCCCATAGTGCATCAGTCATGCATCCAACATATTTTGTGTGCGCATTGCATCTTGTTGATTTCGTGCCTTGTGTGTTTGTGTTGAGTAGAGCCGGAAGCTGAGGCCGAGTACGAGTACGAGCACGAGGTTACTACCGAGGTTGAGCATGAGGACCCCTCTTACGATCCTATCGACAACTCTTCAGGCAAGATGACCGAACCCCGATAACATTACTATCTTTGCCTATTGCTAGTAGTCTCGCTCTATAGTTTTGCCTCGATGGCCATGTCTTTCCTGTCAGCCTCCTATTGTAACCATGTTCATGTCGAACCACCCTACCTATGCAAACCGTTGAATGGCTAAGTACGCTTCGCTCAGCCCCTCTTATAGCATTGTTAGTTGCAGGAGAAGATTGAAGATTCTTGCTTCTTGTTGAAGCTTGTTGGGATATCACACTATTTAATTATTAAATGAAATCATCTATATATTGGAAATGGGTGGAAGGCTAAGCCTTTTGCTTGGTGATTTGTTCCACTCATGCCGCTAGGAACCGTATAAACCGGTGTTATGTTCCTTGATTATGCGTTCCTCACACGGTTGGGGTTATGGGACCCCCTCGATAAACCGCTAAGTGCTAAGTCTTTTCCAGCAAGTCCCAACATTGGTACTATTTGCCTAAACAACTAAAATTTTTACCGAGGGAGTAATTAACCCAAGGATTAATTAATTCAACCCCCCTGGGCCAGTGCTCGACTTGAGTGTTGGTCCAAACTAGAGCCACTTGCGGTGCCACCCAGTTCGCTGGGATCTTCGGTATCTGTACGTAGCACTCATCCGGTCGTGGCCTGAGACTAGATACGCGCGGCTACTATCAGGGTGTCGGCACGCCGGGAGGATTTGCTGGATTAGCCTTACCTTAGTTCGGAGTATCTTGAGCACGGGATTCCGAGAATACTCGGGTCTTCCCACCTTGGAGTTGCGACTCCGCGGATCGTGGGCTTGTCATGGGCCAAGTTGGAACACCCCTGCAGGGTTATGAACTTTCGAAAGCCGTGCCCGCGGTTATGTGGCAGATGGGAGCTTGTTGATATCCGGTTGTAGAAAACTTGTCACCATGTTCCAATACACTACCAGCGTGTGTACCGTGACTGTCATTTTCCGAAAGGGTTTCGGGAGATGAACACGGTGGGGTTATGTTTGACTGGCTTTAGTTAGGATCACTTCGTGATCATCTCTCGACCGAGGCACCTTCTCTTCTCGCTCTCTTTTACGTAAGCTAGTGCTAGTTGCTGCTGCAGACTCTTGTTCTTTCTTCAGCCTTGTTCCACACCCAAGGCTTAAATAGTCCTGTTACCCGGGAACGGGATTGCTGAGTCCTCTGTGGCTCACAGTTACTTCAACACACCAGATGCAGGTACGATGGTGAGCTATCCAGGCGATGGCACCGAGCTAGACTGGGAGTACGACGAGGAGCGTAGCCGTTACTATGTCCGTTATCCTGATGATCAGTAGTGGTTCTTCTACTAGGATTCGATTCAGACCTGTGGTTTAAGTTATGTTTGGTATCTTGTCATTTGGATCTTTACCCTTAGATGGGCTGTGATGTTTAATTGTATGATGATTGGATATGTAATGTATTTGTGTGACGTGGCGAGTGTAAGCCAACTATCTTTTCAGTTTTCCATCCCCATTTTTACATGAGATGTGCAAAGGTACCAAACTTGCGATCATTCCAGCAAGGGCTTATATCTCTAAGTCGTGCCTCGACACGTAGGAGATATAGTCCCATCCTGGGCATTACACCAAAGGCCCAGTCCAGATTGCTGTTTTTTTGCCTATTTCAGGGTTTTGCAGAAAAAGAATATCAAACGGAGTCCAAACGGAATAAAACCTTCGGGAAAGATATTTTTGGAGAAAATCACGCACGGGTGACTTGAGAACCACGGAATAGGGTTGAGGTGGTGTCCACGAGGGTGGGGGGCGCGCCCCCCTACAGGGTGTGCCCCCTGCCTTGTGGGCACCCCTTCTGGCCCCCGGTGCCCTCCTTCCTCCTATATATACCTACGTACCCCGAAACCATCAGAACAACAGAGAAAACCCTAGTTCCACCGCCGTAACCTTATGTTCCCATGTGATCCCATCTTGGGGCCTATTCCGGAGCTCCGCTGGAGGGGGGATCTTCCACGGAGTGCTTCTACATCATCATCATCGCCTCACCATGAGTTGTGAGTAGTTTACCACAGACCTTCCGGTCCATATCTAGTATCTAGATGACTTCTTCTATATCTTTGGGTCTCAATACAAAGTTCTCCTCGATCTTCGAGGAGATCTATTCGATGTAATCTCTTTTTGCGGTGTGTTTGTCGAGATCTGATGAATTGTGGGCTTATGATCAAGATTGTCTATGAGAAATATTTGGTTCTTCTCTGAATTATTTATGTATGATTATAATATACTTGCAAGTCTCTTCGAATTATTGGTTTGGTTTGGCCTACTAGATCTATAGTTCTTGCAATGGGAAAAGTGCTTGGCTTTGGGTTCAATCTTGCGGTGTCCTTTCCTAGTGATAGTAGGGGCAACAAGGCACATATTGTATTGTTGCCATCGAGGATAAAAAGATGGGGTTTATATCACTAAGTTTGAGTTTATCCCTCTACATCTTGTGGCTAGCCTCTTTTGTACCATACACCCACTATATATCCTTCCTCAACACAGCCACCATATATCTTCCTCAAAACAGCCACCATACCTACCTATCATGGCATTTCCATAGCCATTCCGAGATATATTGCCATGTAACTTTCCACCGTTCCATTTATATGACACGCATCATATTGTCATATTGCCATGCATGATCAAGTAGTTGACATCGTATTTGTGGCAAAGCCACCATGCATAATTTTTCATACATGTCACTCTTGATTCATTGCACATCCCGGTACACCGCCGGAGGCATTCATATAGAGTCATACTTGTTCTAGTATCAAGTTGTAATATCGAGTTGTAAATCAATAGAAGTTTGATGATCATCATTATTAGAGCATTGTCCCATGTGAGGAAAGGCCAATACAAAAAAAAAGAGATGGCCCAAAAAAATAGAGAGGGGCTAAAAAAAGGAGAAAGCCCCTCCAACCAAAAAATGAGAGAAAAGAGAGAAGGGACAATTGCTACTATCTTTTTCCACACTTGTGCTTCAAAGTAGCACCATGTTCTTCATGATAGAGAGTCTCATGTTTAGTCACTTTCATATACTAGTGGGAATTTTCATTATAGAACTTGGCTTGTATATTCCAACGATGGGCTTCCTCAAATGCCCTAGATCTTCATGAGCAAGCAAGTTGGATGCACACCCACTAGTTTCTTTTGTTGAGATTTCATACATATTTAGCTCTAGTGCATCTGTTGCATGGCAATCCCTACTCACTCACATTGATATCTATTGATGGGCATCTCCATAGCCCGTTGATATGCCTAGTCGATGTGAGACTATCTCCCTCCTTTTTGTCTTCTCCACAACCACCTCTCTATTCTACATAGTGCTATGTCCACGGCTCACGCTCATGTATTGCGTGAAAGTTGAAAGGTTTGAAATAATAGAGTATGAAAACAAGTGCTTGGCTGAAATCGGGGTTGTGCATGATATGAATATTTTGTGTGATGAAGAGGGAGCATAGCCAGACTATATGATTTTGTAGGGATAACTTTATTTAGCCATTGTATTTTGGGAAGACATGATTGCTTTGTTAGTATGCTAGAAGTATTACCATTTCTTACGTCAATATAGACTTTCGTCTTGAATCTTTCAGATCTGAACATTCATGCCACAATTAAGAGAATTACATTGAAAAATTATGTTGGTTAGCATTCTACATCAAAAATTCTGTTTTTATCATTTACCTACTCGAGGACGAGCAGGAATTAAGCTTGGGGATGATTGATACGTCTCCAACGTATCTATAATTTTTGATTGTTCCATGCTATTATTTATGATGTTGTGGATGTTTAATGGGCTTTGTTATCCACTTTTATGTTATTATTGGGACTAACCTACTAACCCAAAGGCCCAGTCCAGATTGCTTTTTTTTTTGCCTATTTCAGGGTTTTGCAGAAAAGGAATATCAAACGGAATAAAACCTTCGGGAAAGATATTTTTGGAGAAAATCACGCACGGGAGACTTGAGAACCACGGAATAGGGATGAGGTGGCATCCACGAGGGTGGGGGGCGCGCCCCTGCCTCGTGGGCACCCCTTCTGGCCCTCAGTGCCCTCCTTCCTCCTAAATATACTTACGTACCAAGAAACCATCAGAACAACAGAGAAAGCCCTAGTTCCACCGCCGTAACCTTCTATTCACATGGGATCCCATCTTGGGGCCTGTTCCGGAGCTCCGCCGGAGGGGGGATCTTCCACGGAGTGCTTCTACATCATCATCATCGCCTCACCATGAGTTGTGAGTAGTTTACCACAGACCTTCGGATCCATAGCTAGTATCTAGATGGCTTCTTCTCTCTATCTGGATCCAATACAAAGTTCTCTTCGGTCTTCGAGGAGATCTATTCGATGTAATCTCTTTTTGCGGTGTGTTTGTCGAGATCCGATGAATTGTGGGTTTATGATCAAGATTATCTATAAGAAATATTTGGTTCTTCTCTGAACTCTTTATGTATGATTATAATATCCTTGCAAGTCTCTTCGAATTATTGGTTTGGTCTGGCCTACTAGATCTATAGTTCTTGCAATGGGAGAAGTGTTTGGCTTTGGGTTTAATCTTGCGGTGTCGTTTCCCAGTGATAGTAGGGGCAGCAAGGCACGTATTGTATTGTTGCCATCGAGGATAAAAAGATAGGGTTTATATCACTAAGTTTGATTTTATCCCTCTACATCATGTCATCTTGCTTAAGGCGTTACTCTGTTCTTATGAACTCAATACACTAGATGCATGTTGGATAGCGGCCGATGTGTGGAGTAATAGTGGTAGATGCAGAATCGTTTCGGTCTACTTGTCTCGGACGTGATGCCTATATATAATGATCATACCTAGATAGGCTCATAATTATTCACTTTTCTATCAATTGCTCGATAGTAATTCGTTTACCACCGTAGAATATTGCTATCATGAGAGAAGACACTAGAGAACACTATGGCCCCCGGGTCTATTCTCAACATATCAATCTACAATCTACTTACTTTTCCGCTTTTAATTTCTGTTCTTATAATAAAAAATACAAAAAAAATCAAACTATCATCTCTATTAGATCTCACTTTCGTAAGTGACCGTAAAGGGATTGACAACCCCTTATCGCATTGTCTGCGAAGTTCTTATTTGTTTGTGCAGGTGCGAGGGACTCACGCGTGGTCTCCTACTGGATTGATACCTTGATTCTAAAAAACAGAGGGAAATACTTACGCTACTGTGCTGCATCTCCCTTTCCTCTTCGAGGGAATGCAATGCAAGCTCGAGAAGTAGCAGTGTTGTAACATAATACATTTTATGATATCGTATACTACTCTGACATTTGCTTATGCCACAGATGCCGATACCAACTCCAACAAATTTTGGGGTGCAGGATAGGGCACTCCCATTTCAAGGAGGCAAAGAGTTTCGTGAAGGTCATGCTTCCAGGGAGTGAGCATGTGCCACTGGCCATCCCTGCTGGCGCGGCGTCTCTCCTCCATGGAGAATTGCCGAGACTCGTGGAGCTGGACACAGGCACCGGATGTACATGGCACGTCCGCATGGTGCAACATTATGATGATGGACAGAGATCATTGGTGCTGGATGAAGGCTGGCCAGAGTTCGCACACAAGCATGGATTCAGGCCAGGTTGCATTGGCTAATTCGAGGCCGTCCACCTAGCATACATCAAGGCCCAATTCTTCAGAAGGGACGACATTGAGGTTATGTATGGCGACTGCGTGTACTATGGGAACTTGGGTTCTTAGTTGTAATGAATTGTGATGAATTGCGTTTGACATTTATAACATGAAAACAATGAGAATCATGCATCGCGTAAGTTGTCACTCAATGTATATTTTGTTAACGCTAGATCAGTCGAAACCAAGCAAGGAATACATAAGTTGCCAAACCATGAATATTATGTTTGCAAAATAGCATTACAACCAAGAACTGTAGTGCTAAAACATGCATTGCGTATGTTGTTAATCCATGGTTATTATGTTTACACAAGATCATTCAAACCAACCACTAAATGCTAAAACATGCGTTGTGTTTCTCGAGCTGCATCTTCTAGTTTTTCTTTCTCTTGTTCTTCCCCTTCCTCCTCTGAGCAGCAACATGGTGTATGGAGTATGTTAATGCTCCATCCATCTTGTATTTATTCGGACTCTTCACTTGCTGTGTAGGAGTCTTACATGGGTAATTATTGATGACCTGACTATGTTGGGATGGGGAACCTCTGTCCGTATCGCTTTCTGTGCTTTCGCTACCATGCAGCTGCTCCTGCACATGGTGTCCTTCAGTGTTTGGTTCATCGTACTCCCTAGTTTCCTCGTCATCACCTTCTACCACGCCATTCTCCTTTTCGCGTTCATCCTCATCGTTTCGACTGGCGTGCTCCACCTCCTGCTCCTGAGCCTTTATACGTTCCTTGTTGTTAACCAATAGTTGCTCCTCCTCCTCCTCCTCGTCATCATCCTTGCCCTGCTCCTCGAAGCTCTACTCATAATCATCCTCCTCCTCATCCATCTCTACATCAGAGTCCAGAATTTCATACATTCCGATCGCATGGAGAGCCCTTTTAATCCTTCTCCTTGCTCCATGTGTTCCAAATTCAAAATCCTCCAACTTTAGAATAATAATAAGCTGGGAAAGGGAACGAGGATTAACTAAATATTTTGTGACACCTTCCGGGCTTTCTTGTCGATACGAGTTTCCGACGGCTGTCTATTAACTTCATGGAGCAATAGCAGTGAACGAAAGCATGCCTCCTCCTAAGGAATTGTGACGCCCGAAGACCGACGTCCCAGAAGATCCCAGAAGATTCCAGAAGATTCCAGATGCTCCGGGTTGCCCGTGTGTTTCTTTTGAGCTTGTGTTATTTATTTTTGCTTTGCATCATGTCATCATGCCATCATGCCATATTTATTTTTGCATCTCAACCTAAATAAATTGTGTGGACCTTCGGTCCATTTAAATCGAGGGAAGAATGTCTTCTCTTTAAAACATATAAAAGCCTCTCAATATTATTAGGGAGCTATATAATAATATTCCATTCGTTGGAATTAACCCAACACACTTGCATGTTATTTCCCCATGCCTCTTAATTCAAGTTTCTCCTTCAAAAACCTTGCCAATAATTCTTTTCCGTTGTTTCGAGGTTCCTCCAAAAATTCGAACATTTTTGGACACTTCAATAATCAAGTCTTAGTTCAAACCCATTTGAATTAAATTCAAATATGTTTGAATTATTTTTTCGTTCATGCCTTTTCTATTTTCTCGGACTTTGCTCTTTTATGATGCCCGAGAAAAATAGTCCCATGTGCTATTTTTTCCCTAACCTTCCTTTCTCCTCCTTTTTCTTCTTTGCCATTTTTTTCTATTTTGAAAAACAACAGAAGAAAGGGCCCAGCCGCAATATCCCAGCCGCCAGGCGAGGCCCAAGCCTCCTCCAGCCTGGCGCGCCCCTCCTCCCTTCTAGGCCATCTCCATCTGGGCCTCCTCCTTCCCCCCCAGCGGCCCATTTCCCCACCTAGGCCCAGCCGGCCGAACCTCCCTCCCTGGCCATCTAGCAGCCCGCGGCCCAGCTTCCTCCCGTAACCTAGCGACAGCATCGCTCGTCCCTCCCAGCCGCCGCCAGGTGTTTTCCCCTCGACCAACTCTTTCTCGCTCCTCATCCCCTCGCAGTACGAGCGCCATCCTCTCGAACCCCGTCGCCTCTTGCTCGTCCGTCCAGGGCCGCCGCCCCCTGCTGCCTTGCCGCGCCGAGCCGCCCGGCCAGGAGCGCCCAGGCCTCTTCCCTTCAGCTGCGCCCCGAGCGCCTCTCTCCAGCATCGACTCCCGAACCCCAGCGTCGCGACGCGCGGCCGGCCAGGCCTGGCGCCCCGCCGCCACCTCGCCTCCGGTCCTCCTCTGCCGCAGGCATGCAGAAAACCGGCGACCCCGAGCACTTCCGTTCTCCTCCTCGCCGAGCCGCGCGAATCCAGGCGGCGTCAGCCCTCCTCGTCCTTGCATGCCCAGGCACCGCGCCTCTGTCTCCAGCGCCGGCTCCCTCCGCGGCAGCACCACCGGCGCGCCAAGCTCTAGCCTCGCCAAGGCCGAGCCTCCCCGAGCACCCGCTCCCTCCGGCCTCCTGCCGCCCAAGGCTGCAGCGACCCCCGCCCAGGCTGCATCTCTCGTCCCCTCCAGTACCGCGACCAGGCCCGAGCACCTCCTCGCCTCTGGCCCTGCATCCTTTGCTCCGAGCGCCCGAGGCCCTGCCTCCACTTCGTCCTGCTGCTACTCAACGAGCGCCAAGACCTGCTACTGCTGTGTTTTTCGGTCGGCTTCGTGTTGTTGTTTTGGTCCAGCAGGTTTTGGCGAGATCGGCAAGTCCGAAGACCCGTGTACGACTACACGACGCGTCAAGTACCTCTCCGATGCCCAAGTTCGACTACCGTCGCCGAAACGTCAAGTACCACGACCGTGACAAGTACGACTACTAACGGGAACAAATACACGAAGATTCGCCAAGTATGACTACCGTCGCCGTGTACCACTACCGTCGCAAACGAGAACCCCAAGTACCACGACACCGACCCGAACATCTACGGGAAAACGAGCTCCGTGAACGTCTACCGTCGCCCCGTGTACGACTACTTCCTCTACGAACGAGTACCTCTACCGCCACGTGAACCACTACTTCCACTACCACTCGTGAGAACGACTCCTTCCTCTACGATCTCGAACCGCCCCGAAACGATTGTTCCGAAGGTATAACCCTGAGACGTGACCCGTGTGATGCTTGTGTTGTATGACATGTTTCCCGTGTGTGCATCGTGTCCGTTTCGTCCGTTGTCATGTTCCTCGGTTGCCTCGTCACCGACCCGTGGGAACCCGGTAACGGGATCGCCCCACCTTTCATCTTGTTCCGCATCGTTCACGCCACCTTTCTTTTGCACCGGTCTCTCGATGAGTTACCGGAACTGATATGTTGTGTTGCATCATTTTCGGATCGTTGCCGTGGCACCCTTTCGTTCCACCACGGTGACAAAGGCTTCATATCTCTCTTGTCAACTTTTAATAAAAACTTGCATAAACTTGATCATGTCATCCGCATCATATTAACAACATTAATATGTGTGAATTGTTGTTTGTTTATAATTACTAAACATGCTCATGAGAATTTTCCGGATAAGTTGTTGTTTTTCCGGCCTCATTTAAAATGTCTAAATAGTGTAGTTTTATTATGCTTCACCTCTTGCCATGTTAAAAACATTTAATCTTGTCTTGTAATTAATGAGAGTCAACTAAATAATTAAATGTGGTGTTTCGTCAATATGCAACTCGTTGCATATTGAGCTCCACTTAACTTGTAGTTTTGTTTGTGCACCTTGTCATGCCATGCATATTTAAACCGGACATGCATCATGCTTGCTTGTGCATCGTATGCCATGTTTATACTTGTGTGTTTACCGCGTTGTTTCTTCTTTCCGGTTGCTTCACTTGTTAGCTTCGGTTTCGTTCCGGAGTTGTGAGGATTCGCTCGACTGTTGCTCCGTCTACTTCATGGATCCGTTCTTCTCCCTTGTGGAATTCCAGGCAAGATGACCGAACCCCGATAACATTACTATCTTTGCCTATTGCTAGTAGATCCGCTCTATAGTTTTGCCTCGATGCCCATGATCTTCTTGTCAGCCTCCTACTTGTAACCATTGCCCTGTTTAACCAACCTACCTATGCAAACCGTTGCTTGGCTAAGTACGCTTCGCTCAGCCCTTCTTATAGCATTGCTAGTTGCAGGTGAAGATTGAAGATGCTTGCTTCATGTTGAAGTTTGGTTGGGTTATATCACACTATATAAATGCTTAAAAATGAAATCATCTATATACTGGCAAGGGTGGAAGGCTAAGCCTTTTGCTTGGTGATTTGTTCCACTCATGCCGTTAGGAACCGTATAAACCGGTGTTATGTTCCTTGATTATGCGTTTCTAACACGGTTGGGGTGTATGGGACCCCCTTGATAAACCGCTAAGTGCTAAGTCTTTTCCAGCAAGTCCCAACATTTGGTACTATTTGCCTCATAATAACAACTTAAATAATTAATTAATTGCATAGGGGGTCATGTCCCCGAGGATTCTTAATTCTACATAGCTGGGGGGGCCAGTGCTGATGGTGTTGGTCCCAAACGGGGGTTCTGCGGGGTCACCGCGAGGAAACTCGAGGATTGATATAAACGTGTAGAATCGCCCATCCGGTCGTGTCCTGAGACTTAGATACGCGCGGCTACTATCAGGGTGTCGACACGCCAGGAGGATTTGCTGGATTAGCCTTACCTTAGTTCGGTTTAACTTGAGCACGGGATTCCGAGAATACTCGGGTCTTCCCACCTATGGAGTTGCGACTCCGCGGATCGTGGGCTTGTAATGGGTCAAGTTGGAACACCCCTGCAGGGTTTGAACTTTCGAAAGCCGTGCCCGCGGTTATGTGGCAGATGGGAGCTTGTTAATATCTGGTTGTAGAAAACTTGACACAATGTTCTAATACACTACCAGCGTGTGTACCGTGACTGTCAATTTCCGAATAGGGATTCGGGAGTTGAACACGGTGGGGTTATGTTTGACCGGCTTTAGTTAGGATCACTTCGTGATCATCTCTCGACCGAGGCTTTCTCTTCTCGCTCTCTATCACGTAAGCTAGTTGCTAGTTGCTGCTGCAGACACTACTCTTTTCTTCAGCCTTATCCTCTCCCAAGGCGTAAATAGTCTTGTTACCCAGGAACGGGATTGTTGAGTCCTCTGTGGCTCACAGTTACTTCACAACACCAGATGCAGGTTCAGCCGAGTTTGATGCAGAAGCTGGTTCAAGTACTTCACTGGGAGCTTGATGAAGAGTTTGACCGTATGCTTGTGACGTTTTCGACGATCAGTAGTGGTTTCTACTAGGATTCGATCCTGACCTGTGGCTTTATGTTGTTTTGGTATCTTTCTTTGGATCTTCGCCTGTAGTCGGGTTGTGATGTTTTGAATGATGTTATGCTTATGTAATGTATTGTGTGAAGTGGCGAGTGTAAGCCAACTATCTCCTTTTGCATTTTAATCCCTCTTTTACATGAGTCGTGCAAAGATACCAAGCTTGAGATCCTTCTAGGATGGGCTTATACCTTTAAGTCATGCCTTGACACGTAGGAGGTATAGTCCCATCCTGGGCATTACAAGTTGGTATTCAGAGCCTTCTCCGACCTAGAAGCCCCCACTGATTGATCGAATCGTTGACGGTTGAGTCTAGGCACACACTTGAAAATGTTTTGAGTCCTATATTTATATCGGAGTGTAGGATTTCTTTTGCTCCTCATCTCTTTTCACTCTGGTGAGGACTCCTGACGTTACTCTTGCCTCTTCTACTTTCAAAAATTGCACCAATTTTTTTTAGGTTCTCGCGAGTATTGTTTGGATTGTTTCGATGTCTTTGTGACGAGAACATTGTTCTCAATGCCTCCTGTCATTAGGGGTTGTGGCAGTGTCCCGGGGAGTTGAGCTCCGAGGTGTTGTCGTCACAAATCCATCGCGGCAGTACTAGAATACTTAAGACGGCCGACATCGAAAACTCTACTATGCGGTTAGTGGCAAGATAACCCCGACATCACCTAGTACTGGGGAGGTAGTTCGGGAGTATTGCCATAGCTTGTATAGTGGATGCGTTTCGAAGGTCCGAGGTAAACAGTTTCCGAGAAAGACTGGTTATGTGTTGAAGGATGGATACACCTGGATGTAGGTTTCGAGTTGATTGCGCGGTGCTTCCCGTGTATCCCCAACACCTGATTGCATAACTGGAAACTTTCGGAAATCTATAGGTGGGTTCTTCCAGTAGTTATAGGCATTCTTCCAACGAGTGCATGATATGAAGTTTGGGGTTCTACATTGAGTGAAGTGGTTTTATGGACTTGTTCTGATCGGGAGTTGCATCTTAAAGGGTCCTTGGCTATGCTGATCCGGGGATTGCAAAACCCTTTTGTAACACGTTCCATGAGCTTTCAGCACGAAGATGTCAGACGAAGCTTCTATCTTGTATTTGTTCTATCTGATCCTTGTTCCTTTTTATTTATCTTTTTCTTCTTCCAAGTGGCTTCCCGACTAGTTGATGTACTGCGGAATTCATTCGTTCAATTCTCTGTTCGGATGATATTGTGAAGATGATGTTCCAACATATCTACCCTTTGTTTTGATTTGATTCTGGTATTCGAGTTGCTTCGATGTCAAATGTTGATTCCATACCTTTTCCTAATCGTTGTTCTCATATTTCCATGGGAGTGCTAGTCCTTCTTAACCATCGAGATCTTCATGTTAATCCTTTTCAATCGGTGTGCCTTCTCTTCAAGTTATTCCATACGGACGCCGTTGAGAAATCTGACGATTTGTCTGTTTCTTTCATCCCAAGTTGTCTTGGTTTTCCCCACCCTCCCACCCTTCTTCTTCTTGGAGCCAGAAATTCTCAGATGAAGTATCCATTTTATTCACGTGATATTTCTTCATTCTTTTCCTTCAATGTTCTTATCCGGTGATTTATCGTGAAGATGCTCAAGAGCTTCAAGTTCATCATTCTTTTGTTCTCAATTCTGCCGGTGGATGTAATTCAAGATTTTGGTGTTGATCCTATCCTTTTCCTCATTTCACAATGCTTTCTTATTCTGGTGCACCAATTAATCATTCTCCTCTTGCTATTCATATCCGGAGTGCTGAAGATTCATAATTCCATTCTTAATCCGTTCAAGCTATTTTTTGAGATTGTCATCTTATTCAAGCCATTTAATTCAACCGGTTCAATATCTCTTAAGCAATCTTTTCCAACGGTGATTCTTTAGTGGGCCCTAACCCACAGGTCTTTTTCCAGGATCTTACCCGACTCTTCTAATTTTTCTGGAGTTATACTCAAATTCTTTTCAAAGTGTGATGTAAGAATGATTTCCATCAGTCACATGCCTTCTCCAAGATCGCTTTCAAATTCTTGTTCATCGTTGGTTCAACCTTTTAATTCTTCATTCCGGAGTGCTCAACAATTCTTATGGCATTTCTCGTCTTCATTCTCAACATTGGGAGACCGGAGAAGTGTTTCTCTTAAATCTTGGCCGTTCTCTCAAGAGTTGTGGTTCTACCTTCATGCCATCCTCATTATTGTTCAGATTGTGAGGAATTCTTTTTACCCATCCGAAGCATTTCATGAACTCTTTTCATTGTGATCCTCCGAAGGCCATCATCTCAGAATATTTCTTCGTTCTCAGTTTTCAACTTCGTCCTCCAAATATTCTTCATCGATGTCTCTTCGTTCGTCTCCATATTCTTACGATGGTTCTTTCAAGTTACCCTTCCGTTGTTATCGTTTTAATTCATTTGTTCTTTTCATAATCCTACCGGTGGTTCGTTGAATAATTATCCGAGCTTGTGCTAGATCTCTCTTTAATTCTTCCAACGAGAATAAGTAGTATGCCAAATCCTTTGGTTGTCATCAATTTAAATTGGTGAAGGAGATGCATAACATAATTCTTATTCTTATTCCTTCAAGGTGATTTAATTCTTTTGTCTGGAGCTTGTTCATCATATCATATTCTCGCTTCTAAGTTGTTCATCTTGTTTTCCGGAGCTCCAAGTTATTTCTATTACATCATTTCAAAGCTCCATCTAATTCATCGCAGGCCTTGAATCTTATTCTTTTCATCTTTCACTTCTCATCCTTTTGTTTACCGGAGTTCTTCATGGTGGTTCATCATCATTTAATTCATCCTCGAAGTCTTCATCAAGATTCTTGTTGGAGCTCAAGCATTCTTCATCATGCATTCCAATTGCAATTCTTTCTACCTTATTCTTTGAGATGGTGGTATGCCATTGTTGACAATTCCTTCATGTTTCATGATTCACGAGTTATCAAGAATGAGATATTTAAACCCATCATTTTCTTTGTTCAGGAGATCTTTCCAACCATTCAATTTATTCGTTGGAGTTATCTTGGGTTATATTTCACCTAAAAGCTTTCCCTAAGGATTGTTGTTATTGTGGTGCTTATAAATGACCCAAGTTCTTCATTTATCATTCCGGTGAAATAAGTTTATCGTCTCCTTGTTGATCTCAATCCAAGCAATTCATTTCTGTTAGTGGCTGGTTGTCACCTCATAATTTTGAGATGTTTTCCATAAGCCCACAACGAGCTTATTCTTTTCGTTGTTGATTTTTCCAACAACTCCGTTCAACCCTTCTTCGTAAGGATGCTCTTTCAATTCATTTTGAGAGAAGTTGTCATTTTTCTTCCCCATTCAATTCTTTCATTGAGTTATACTCTATTCTTTCATTCCAGAGGTTTTGTGATATTGCTCTCTTTAACCATCATCTCGTTTTTATCGAGATCATGTTATTTCCTTGCTTGTCCATTTAACCGGAGTGTTGTATTCTTCATTCTAGTTCCCTCATCTTATCAAGTTTTAACTCTCTTTTAACCGGAGTGCTGTCTGAAATCTTTCTTAACCTTGTGCCATTCTTTTATTTGTTCCGGAGGCTGTGTGTTGTTGTTTTCATCAAGTATCATCTCAACTTGCCAAGTTCTTGTTAATTCCTTCCATTTTCAGACGGAGTGCTATCCAAATTCTGTCATTCTTATTCCTTGGCTATACCGTTGCAGTTTCATATTCTCTTGGTCCGTGAGCTCGTGTTTCATGTCTTTCAACCTGCAAGGTTCTCGTGATGCTCCTTGTTCCTCTTTCCAACGGAGTGTTTTCATCTTCGTTCATCTCCATTGTACTCCTATTCAACTTGTTCATCCTCTCAAGGTTCTTTGGTTTCACTCGTCTGTCAAAGAAGCAACTTTGTTTTACCTCTTCCTCTTCCGTTTTTTTACCCGATGCTATCTCTAGGATCTCGGGTCGAGATCCTCTGTTAGTGTGGGAGAGTTGTGACGCCCGAAGACCGACGTCCCAGAAGATCCCAGAAGATTCCAGAAGATTCCAGATGCTCCGGGTTGCCCGTGTGTTTCTTTTGAGCTTGTGTTATTTATTTTTGCTTTGCATCATGTCATCATGCCATCATGCCATATTTATTTTTGCATCTCAACCTAAATAAATTGTGTGGACCTTCGGTCCATTTAAATCAAGGGAAGAATGTCTTCTCTTTAAAACATATAAAAGCCTCTCAATATTATTAGGGAGCTATATAATAATATTCCATTCGTTGGAATTAACCCAACACACTTGCATGTTATTTCCCCATGCCTCTTAATTCAAGTTTCTCCTTCAAAAACCTTGCCAATAATTCTTTTCCGTTGTTTCGAGGTTCCTCCAAAAATTCAAACATTTTTGGACACTTCAATAATCAAGTCTTAGTTCAAACCCATTTGAATTAAATTCAAATATGTTTGAATTATTTTTTCGTTCATGCCTTTTCTATTTTCTCGGACTTTGCTCTTTTATGATACCCGAGAAAAATAGTCCCATGTGCTATTTTTTTCCCTAACCTTCCTTTCTCCTCCTTTTTCTTCTTTGCCATTTTTTTCTATTTTGAAAAACAACAGAAGAAAGGGCCCAGCCGCAATATCCCAGCCGCCAAGCCAGGCCCAAGCCTCCTCCAGCCTGGCGCGCCCCTCCTCCCTTCTAGGCCATCTCCATCTGGGCCTCCTCCTTCCCCCCCAGCGGCCCATTTCCCCACCTAGGCCCAGCCGGCCGAACCTCCCTCCCTGGCCATCTAGCAGCCTGCGGCCCAGCTTCCTCCCGTAACCTAGCGACAGCATCGCTCGTCCCTCCCAGCCGCCGCCAGGCGTTTTCCCCTCGACCAACTCTTTCTCGCTTCTCATCCCCTCGCAGTCCGAGCGCCATCCTCTCGAACCCCGTCGCCTCTTGCTCGTCCGTCCAGGGCCGCCGCCCCCTGCTGCCTTGCCGCGCCGAGCCGCCCGGCCAGGAGTGCCCAGGCCTCTTCCCTTCAGCTGCGCCCCGAGCGCCTCTCTCCAGCATCGACTCCCGAACCCCAGCGTCGCGACGCGCGGCCGGCCAGGCCTGGCGCCCCGCCGCCACCTCGCCTCCAGTCCTCCTCCGCCGCAGGCCTGCAGAAAACCGGCGACCCCGAGCACTTCCGTTCTCCTCCTCGCCGAGCCGCGCGAATCCAGGCGGCGTCACCCCTCCTCGTCCTTGCACGCCCAGGCACCGCGCCTCTGTCTCCAGCGCCGGCTCCCTCCGCGGCAGCACCACCGGCGCGCCAAGCTCCAGCCTCGCCAAGGCCGAGCCTCCCCGAGCACCCGCTCCCTCCGGCCTCCTGCCGCCCAAGGCTGCAGCGACCCCCGCCCAGGCTGCATCTCTCGTCCCCTCCAGTACCGCGACCAGGCCCGAGCACCTCCTCGCCTCTGGCCCTGCATCCTTTGCTCCGAGCACCCGAGGCCCTGCCTCCACTTCGTCCTGCTGCTACTCAACGAGCGCCAAGACTTGCTGCTGCTGTGTTTTTGGTCGGCTTCGTGTTGTTGTTTTGGTCCAGCAGGTTTTGGCGAGATCGGCAAGTCCGAAGACCCGTGTACGACTACACGACGCGTCAAGTACCTCTCCGATGCCCAAGTTCGACTACCGTCGCCGAAATGTCAAGTACCACGACCGTGACAAGTACGACTACTAACGTGAACAACTACACGAAGATTCGCCAAGTACGACTACCGTCGCCGTGTACCACTACCGTCGCAAACGAGAACCCCAAGTACCACGACACCGACCCGAACATCTACGGGAAAACGAGCTCCGTGAACGTCTACCGTCGCCCCGTGTACGACTACTTCCTCTACGAACGAGTACCTCTACCGCCACGTGAACCACTACTTCCTCTACGACTCGTGAGAACGACTCCTTCCTCTACGATCTCGAACCGCCCCGAAACGATTGTTCCGAAGGTATAACCCTGAGACGTGACCCGTGTGATGCTTGTGTTGTATGAAATGTTTCCCGTGTGTGCATCGTGTCCGTTTCGTCCGTTGTCATGTTCCTCGGTTGGCTCGTCACCGACCCGTGGGAACCCGGTAACGGGATCGCCCCACCTTTCATCTTGTTCCGCATCGTTCACGCCACCTTTCTTTTGCACCGGTCTCTCGATGAGTTACCGGAACCGATATGTTGTGTTGCATCATTTTCGGATCGTTGCCGTGGCACCCTTTCGTTCCACCACGGTGACAAAGGCTTCATATCTCTCTTGTCAAATTTTAATAAAAACTTGCATAAACTTGATCATGTCATCCGCATCATATTAACAACATTAATATGTGTGAATTGTTGTTTGTTTATAATTACTAAACATGCTCATGCGGATTTTCCGGATAAGTTGTTGTTTTTCCGGCCTCATTTAAAATGTCTAAATAGTGTAGTTTTATTATGCTTCACCTCTTGCCATGTTAAAAACATTTAATCTTGTCTTGTAATTAATGAGAGTCAACTAAATAATTAAATGTGGTGTTTCGTCAATATGCAACTCGTTGCATATTGAGCTCCACTTAACTTGTAGTTTTGTTTGTGCACCTTGTCATGCCATGCATATTTAAACCGGACATGCATCATGCTTGCTTGTGCATCGTATGCCATGTTTATACTTGTGTGTTTACCGCGTTGTTTCTTCTTTCCGGTTGCTTCTCTTGTTAGCTTCGGTTTCGTTCTGGAGTTGTGAGGATTCGCTCGACTGTTGCTCCGTCTACTTCATGGATCCGTTCTTCTCCCTTGTGGAATTCCAGGCAAGATGACCGAACCCCGATAACATTACTATCTTTGCCTATTGCTAGTAGATCCGCTCTATAGTTTTGCCTCGATGCCCATGATCTTCTTGTCAGCCTCCTACTTGTAACCATTGCCCTGTTTAAGCAACCTACCTATGCAAACCGTTGCTTGGCTAAGTACGCTTCGCTCAGCCCTTCTTATAGCATTGCTAGTTGCAGGTGAAGATTGAAGATGTTTGCTTCATGTTGAAGTTTGGTTGGGTTATATCACACTATATAAATGCTTAAAAATGAAATCAGCTATATATTGGCAAGGGTGGAAGGCTAAGCCTTTTGCTTGGTGATTTGTTCCACTCATGCCGTTAGGAACCGTATAAACCGTTGTTATGTTCCTTGATTATGCGTTTCTAACACGGTTGGGGTGTATGGGACCCCCTTGATAAACCGCTAAGTGCTAAGTTTCCAGCAAGTCCCAACATTTGGTACTATTTGCCTCATAATAACAACTTAAATAATTAATTAATTGCATAGGGGGTCATGTCCCCGAGGATTCTTAATTCTACATAGCAGGGGGGGCCAGTGCTGATGGTGTTGGTCCCAAACGGGGGTTCTGCGGGGTCACCGCGAGGAAACTCGAGGATTGATATAAACGTGTAGAATCGCCCATCCGGTCGTGTCCTGAGACTTAGATACGCGCGGCTACTATCAGGGTGTCGACACGCCGGGAGGATTTGCTGGATTAGCCTTACCTTAGTTCGGTTTAACTTGAGCACGGGATTCCGAGAATACTCGGGTCTTCCCACCTATGGAGTTGCGACTCCGCGGATCGTGGGCTTGTAATGGGTCAAGTTGGAACACCCCTGCAGGGTTTGAACTTTCGAAAGCCGTGCCCGCGGTTATGTGGCAGATGGGAGCTTGTTAATATCTGGTTGTAGAAAACTTGACACAATGTTCTAATACACTACCAGCGTGTGTACCGTGACTGTCAATTTCCGAATAGGGATTCGGGAGTTGAACACGGTGGGGTTATGTTTGACCGGCTTTAGTTAGGATCACTTCGTGATCATCTCTCGACCGAGGCTTTCTCTTCTCGCTCTCTATCACGTAAGCTAGTTGCTAGTTGCTGCTGCAGACACTACTCTTTTCTTCAGCCTTATCCTCTCCCAAGGCGTAAATAGTCTTGTTACCCAGGAACGGGATTGTTGAGTCCTCTGTGGCTCACAGTTACTTCACAACACCAGATGCAGGTTCAGCCGAGTTTGATGCAGAAGCTGGTTCAAGTACTTCACTGGGAGCTTGATGAAGAGTTTGACCGTATGCTTGTGACGTTTTCGACGATCAGTAGTGGTTTCTACTAGGATTCGATCCTGACCTGTGGCTTTATGTTGTTTTGGTATCTTTCTTTGGATCTTCGCCTGTAGTCGGGTTGTGATGTTTTGAATGATGTTATGCTTATGTAATGTATTGTGTGAAGTGGCGAGTGTAAGCCAACTATCTCCTTTTGCATTTTAATCCCTCTTTTACATGAGTCGTGCAAAGATACCAAGCTTGAGATCATTCTAGGATGGGCTTATACCTTTAAGTCGTGCCTCGACACGTAGGAGGTATAGTCCCATCCTGGGCATTACAGGAATAAGATGGACTAAGTAAGGCAAACGATGTCTATTTCATGAAACAAATTGGGTTTCTGGTCGCTTACCAGTTTGGCCATGATGCCATGAATGTCCACCTAACATCCATCCAGGACGCGGCGGTGAAGACCTTGGTGGTCCTCTACCTCAGTTTAAGTACTGTCTGCTAGATCGATGCATTCCATCTCAACGTGAAGCTTCAAATGGTTGTGCCTGGATAGCCACATTAGGTAGCGTCTGAATGATTCTGGGTTGTGGGCTGCCTCTGGCAGACTCTCCTTCGTCTGCATCCAGTCGTTTATGTAAGACAAGTACATCGTGACCCAGTTCTGCTGACCCTTCCTCTTCCTTCGGTTAGTCCTGCGACGAAACCAGGCCAATAAGTGCAAGGAGGTATGAAACAAAAAGCCAATGTCCATAGATTGAGTGATGCATTGCATACACATGCAGCTCTCGGCTAGTACACGAGATTTTGCTGGGGACATCCTGTAACCGTCCGAACTGGTGGCACACCCTTTTAGGCATATAGTGCTCCACGATGAAGAAGCATATCAAAGGACACTTCGAACGCCATAGCTGACGCCCTTCGTAGCACATTAGGTCCAACGTCAGATTCTCCTCTTCAGTACGGTCATACGGCATCCAGTCCACCTACAAATAAACAGGAAGGGCGTCAAGGGCCTACTCACAACAGTTGCCAGACGAGCGTCGAAATTAGCATCACTTAGCTATGTGTGAGTTAGTGTTGGAAATATGTCCTAGAGGAAATAATAAAATGGTTATTATTATATTTCCTTGTTCATGATAATCTTCTATTGTTCATGCTATCATTATGTTAACCGGAAACCGTAATACATGTGTGAATACATAGACCATAAGATTTCCCTAGTGAGCCTCTAGTTGGCTAGCTCGTTGATCAATAGATGGTCACGGTTTCATGACCATGGACATTGGATGTCATTGATAACGGGATCACATCATTAGGAGAATGATGTGATGGACAAGACCCAATCCTAAGCATAGCACAAGATCGTGTAGTTCGTCTGCTAAAGCTTTTCCAATGTCAAGTATCATTTCCTTAGACCATAAGATTGTGCAACTCTCGGATGCTTTAGGAATGCTTTGGGAATGCTTTGGGTATGAATCGAGACTGGGATTTGTCACTCCGTATGACGGAGAGGTATCTCTGGGCCCACTCGGTAAGACATCATCATAATGAGCTCAATGTGACTAAGGAGTTGGTCACGGGATGATGTGTTACGGAATGAGTAAAGAGACTTGCCGGTAACGAGATTGAACAAGGTATAGGGATACCGACGATCGAATCTCGGGCAAGTACTATACCGGTAGACAAAGGAAATTGTATACGAGATTGATTGAATCCTTGACATTGTGGTTCATCCGATAAGATCATCGTGGAACATGTGGGAGCCAACATGGGTATCTAGATCCCGCTGTTGGTTATTGGCCGGAGAGATGTCTCGGTCATGTCTGCATGGTTCCCGAACCCGTAGGGTCTACACACAGGTTCGATGACGCTAGGGTTATAGGGAATGTATGTACGTGGTTACCAAATGTTGTTCGGAGTCCCGGATGAGATCCTGAATGTCACGAGGAGTTCCAGAATGGTCCGGAGGTGAAGATTTATATATGGGAAGTCATTATACGGTCACCGGGAAGGTTCGGGGGGAGGGGTGCCAGTATTGTACCGGGACCACCGAAGGGGTTCCGGCGGTCCACCTGCCCTCGAGGGCCCTATGGGATGTATATGGTGGGGGACCAGCCCCTAAGTGGGCTGGGCGCCTCCCCCCAAAAGCCCATTGCTAGGCTTCTCGCCCCTCGTTGGTTACCCCAAGTGGAAGGTATGAGATGTAGTGTTGCGGAAGTTTTTCCCTTGGCAAAGATACCAAGGATCGAATCCCCAGAGACTCCTAGGTTCAACAAGAAGGTGTCAACTGCTACGGCGCCAGATATTAGCAATCAACGTGGACCTGCACACAGATACAAATAACTTTGCTCCCAACGAGTACAGAGAGGTTGTCAATCCCTCCGGCCTTGTAGTTCACAAAGGATTAAACGCAAGTGATAGTAGTGATAGATATAATTGCAATAGTAAATAAAAGCGAAAAGTAAATAGCGGATGTGATCAATGATGGTAATATGGACCGGAGTCTCATGATGCTCACTAGTGATGTCTCTCTCCCAAAAGACGATAAAACAGCTATGTGAGGTAAATGAATTACAGCTGGGCAATTGACAGGACCATGTGCGCAAACTAATGCTGACTACATTGCAAGAAAGGTTGAGGTTCAAAGCATGGGCGGTACGCCAAAGTAAGTAGACCGAAATCCATCAATATCTACTACTAATCATCCACCTTGAGATATCTATCCAGAACATCTCGCTGGTATTAAGTTGCGAGTCCCACCCATAGTGTAAACTCAATGCAACAGACAACTGCATTAAAAGAACTTTGCGTAAAGTAAACAATCCTTGCACCCGCGGGCACAAGCACCGTTGTTTTCTCCCTTGTGGCAACAGCACATCCCCTAGACTCATGTTTCTGTCACTCAAACTAGTCATCGAGGGGCATGAACCCACAATCAAGCATAACGTTCCCTCTTGGAGTCACTACCTATTACTTGGCCAAAGCAATAAATAACAATGGAGAACATGCAAGAATTACTTACGAACATAAATATAAAAGAGGTAGATCAAATATATTACTCAAGCACAATCTGAACATAATCTCATAATCCATCGGATCCCAGCAAACTCATCATAGCAACAGCAGAAGGATTACATATGTGCCTCGATCATGTAGGGCAGCTCACGAGGACTAATTGGTGAAGCACAAGAACGGGAGGAGAACATCACATAGCTACTGGTCATGGACTCATGGTCCAAGGGAGACTACTCACAACTCATCCGGGAGGCGTCCATGGTGGTGGAGAAGCTCCCGGTGGTGATCCTCCCCTCCGGCAGGGTGCCGGGAAGAGTTCTCCTGGTGCTCCCGATCTTGGAAGCGGCGGCGGCGGTGGAACAGAGATGGGATCGCGAAAAGAGTTCCTCCCTCAAGGGTTTCGGGAGACGCTTTAAATATATGCCAAAGGGGGGCATCGGAGGAGCCTCGGGGGGCCCAGGCGCCCCCCCTGGCACGGCCCAGGGGGGGGGGGGGGCGCCGCCAGGGCGCCTGGAGCCTTGGTGCCCCCCCCGGCTGTCCTTCGGGCGCACGGTAGTTTCTGGAACGCTGATTTTTTATATAATTTTTCTGGATTTCTCATGGCAGTTCTCGTAACGTGAAAACCCGAAATACAAAAACAGCCGAAAACAGAAACTGGCACTGGGGTGCACTGAGTTAATAGGTTAGTCCAAATATGATCAAAAGTGTATGGAAGTGTATAAATATCATAGCAATATCACCCAAAAGAGGCATGGAGCAAGCAGAAATTATAGATACGTTTTGGACGTATCACCCATGCGCCTAGGGTTTGGGGGGAAACCCTAAGGGGAGCGTCCCCCTTGGCTTGGGGAGCAAGCCCCCCTCCTGGCCGCCGCCCCCCTCTATATCCCATCTAGAGTGGGCCGGCCCCCTCTCCCCTTCCTCTATAAATAGTGGGGGTTTTGGGGCTGCTAAAAACATGAGTCTTTCTCCCTCTTGGTGCAGCCCTGCTTCTCCTCCTCCTCATCTCTCGCAGCGCTTGGCGAAGCCCTGTTGGAGAACCACGCTCCTCCACCACCACCACACCGTCGTGCTGCTGTTGGACGGAGTCTTCCCCAACCTCTCCCTCTCTCCTTGCTGGATCAAGGCGTGGGAGACATTACCGGGTTGTACGTGTGTTGAACGCGGAGGCGCCGTTATACGGTGCTTAGATCGGATTCGGCCACGATCTGAATCGCTTCGTGTATGACCCCACCAACCGCGTTCTTGCCATGCTTCCGCATCGCGATCTTCAAAGGTATGAAGATGCAATCCCCTCTATTGTTGCTAGTCACTCCATAGATTGATCTTGGTGATGCGTAGAAGTTTTTTGAATTTCTGCAATGATCTCCAACAGTGGCATCATGAGCTAGGTCTATGCGTAGTTTCTATGCATGAGTAGAACATACGTTGTTGTGGGCGTCGATTTTGTCAATTCACTTGCCATTACTAGTCTTATCTTGATTCAGCGGCATCGTGGGATGAAGCGGCCCGGACTGACCTTATACGTATGCTTACGTGAGACAGGTTCCACCGACTGACATGCACTAGTTGCATAAGGTGGCTAGCGGGTGTCTGTCTGTCCCACTTTAGTCGGATCGGATTCAATGAAAAGGGTCCTTATGAAGGGTAAATAGTAATTGGCATATCACATTGTGGTTTTTGGCATAGGTAAGAAACATTCTTGCTAGAAACCTATAGCAGCCACGTAAAAACTTGCAATAACAATTAGAGGACGTCTAACTTGTTCTTGCAGCATATGCCGTGTGATGTGATATGGCCAAAAGGATGTGATGAATGATATATGTGATGTATGAGATTGATCATGTTCTTGTAATAGGAATCACGACTTGCATGTCGATGAGTATGACAATCGGCATGAGCCATAGGAGTTGTCTTATTTTATGGTATGACTTGCGTGTCAATGAAAACGCCATGTAATTACTTTACTTTATTGCTAACCGTTAGCCATAGTAGTAGAAGTAACAGTTGGCGAGACAACTTCATGAAGACACGATGATGGAGATCATGGTGTCATGCCGGTGACGATGATGATCATGGAGCCCCGAAGATGGAGATCAAAAGGAGCAAAATGATATTGACCATATCATGTCACTATTTGATTGCATGTGATGTTTATCATGTTTTACATCTTATTTGCTTAGAACGACGGTAGCTTAAATAAGATGACCTCTCACTAAAATTTCAAGAATTGTGTTCCCCCTAACTGTGCACTGTCGCTAAGTTTCGTTGTTCCGAAGCACCACGTGATGATCGGGTGTGATAGGCTCTAACGTTCGCATACAACGGGTGTAAGCCAGATTTACACACGCAATACACTTAGGTTGATTTGATGAGCCTAGCATGTACAGACATGGCCTTGAAACACGGAAGACCGAAAGGTCGAACATGAGTCGTATAGAAGATATGATCAACATGGAGATGTTCACCGTTGATGACTAGGACGTCTCACATGATGATCGGACACGACCTAGTCGATTCGGATCATGTATCACTTAGATGACTAGAGAGATGTCTATCTGAGTGGGAGTTCATTAAATTTGCTTAGATGAACTTAATTATCATGAACATAGTCTAAAAATCTTTACAATATGTCTTGTAGATCAAATGGCCCACGCTAGTTTTGCCCTCAACTTCAACGTGTTCCTAGAGAAAACCAAGCTGAAAGACGACGGTAGCAACTATACGGATTGAGTCCGTAACTTGAGGATCATCCTCACAGCTGCCAAGAAAGCATATGTCCTTGAATCACCGCTAGGTGACACACCCATTTTCCCAGCAACTCCAGACGTTATGAACGCCTGGCAATCGCGTAGTGATGATTACTCCCTGGTTCAGTGCGGCATGCTTTACAACTTAGAATCAGGGCTCCAAAAGCGTTTTGAGCAACACGGAGCATATGAGATGTTCCAAGAGCTGAAAATTGTTTTCCAAGCTCATGCCCGAGTCGAGAGATATGAAGTCTCCGATAAGTTCTACAGTTGTAAGATAGAGGAAAACAGTTCTGTCAGCGAGCATATACTCAAAATGTCTGGGTTGCACAACCGCTTGTCTCAGCTGGGAGTTAATCTTCCAGATGACGCGGTCGTTGACAGAATCCTCCAGCCGCTCCCACCTAGCTACAAGAGCTTTGTGACGAACTACAATATGCAAGGGATGGAGAAGCCCATTTTCGAGTTATATTGAATGCTGAAATCAGCGGAGGTGGAGATCAAAAAGGAACATCAAGTATTGATGGTGAATAAAACCACTAAGTTCAAGAATAGCAAGGGTAAGAAGAACTTCAAGAAGGACGGCAAGGGAGTTGCCGCGCCCGGTAAGCCAGTTGCTGAGAAGAAGCCAAAGAATGGACCCAAGCCTGAGACTAGGTGCTTTTATTGCAAGGGAACGGGTCACTGGAAGCGGAATTTCCCCAAATACTTAGCGGATAAGAAGGCCGGCAACGTCAAAGGTATATGTGATATACATGTTATTGATGTGTACCTTACCAGTGCTCATAGTAGCTCTTGGGTATTTGATATCGGTGCAGTTGCTCACATTTGTAACTCAAAGCAGGAGCTTCGGAATAAGCGGAGACTAGCGAAGGACGAGGTGATGATGCGCGTCGGGAATGGTTCCAAGGTCGATGTGATCGCCGTCGGCACGCTACCTCTACATCTACCTTCGAGATTAGTTTTAAACCTCAATAATTGTTATTTAGTACCAGCTTTGAGCATGAACATTGTATCTGGATCTCGTTTAATGCGAGATGGCTACACATTTAAATCTGAGAATAATGGTTGTTCTATTTATATGAGAGAAATGTTTTATGGTCATGCCTCGCTGGTCAATGGTTTATTTTTTTTAAATCTCGAACGTGATGTTACACATATTCATAGTATGAATGCCAAAAGATGTAAGGTTGATAATGATAGTCCCACATACTTGTGGCACTGCCGCCTTGGTCATATTGGTGTCAAACGCATGAAGAAACTCCATGCAGATGGACTTTTGGAGTCTCTTGATTATGAATAATTTGACACGTGCGAACCATGCCTCTTGGGCAAGATGACCAAGACTCTGTTCTCCGGAACAATGGAGCGAGCAACCAACTTGTTGGAAATCATACATACTGATGTGTGCGGTCCGATGAGCGTTGAGGCTCACGGTGGTTATCATTATGTTCTCACCCTCACTGATGACTTAAGTAGATATGGGTATGTCTACTTGATGAAACACAACTCCGAGACCTTTGAAAAGTTCAAGGAATTTCAGAATGAGGTTGAGAATCAACGTGACAGAAAAATAAAGTTCTTACAATCAGATCATGGAGGAGAATATTTAAGTCACGAATTTGGCACACACCTAAGGAAATATGGAATTGTTTCACAACTGACGCCGCTTGGAACACCTCAGCATAACGGTGTGTCCGGATGTCGTAATCGTACTCTGTTGGACATGGTGCGATCTATGATGTCTCTTACCGATTTACCACTATCATTTTGGGGTTATGCTCTAGAGACTGCCGCATTCACTTTAAATAGGGCACCGTCCAAATCCGTTGAGACGACACCGTATGAATTATGGTTTGGGAAGAATCCTAAGTTGTTGTTTCTAAAAGTTTGGGTATGCGATGCTTATGTCAAGAAACTTCAAGCTGAAAAGCTCGAACCCAAATAAAAAAAAATGCGTCTTCATAGGATACCCTAAGGAGACTATTGGGTATACCTTCTAACTCAGATCCGAAGGAAGGTCTTTGTTTGCAAGAATGGATCCTTTCTGGAGAAAGAGTTTCTCTCGAAAGAAGTAAGTGGGAGCAAAGCAGAACTTGATAAGGTGGTTGTAACCCCTCTTGAACCGGAAAGTAGCGCATCACAGGAATATGTTTCTGTAGTGCCTGCACCGACTAGAGAGGAAGTTAATGATAATGATCATGAAACTTTGGATCAAGTTACTACTGAACTTCATAGGTCCACGAGGACACGTTCCGCACTAGAGTGGTACGGCAACCCTGTCCTGGAAATCATGTTGTTAGACAACGGTGAACCTTTGAACTATGAAGAAGCGATGGCGGGCCCGGATTCCAACAAATGGCTTGAAGCCATGAAATCCGAGATAGGATCCATGTATGATAACAAAGTATGGACTTTGGTTGACTTGCCCGATGATCGGCAAGCCATAGAAAATAAATGGATCTTTAAGAAGAAGACTGACGTGGATGGAAATGTGACCATCTATAAGGCTCGGCTTGTCACTAAGGGTTATCAAAGAGTTCAAGGAATTGACTACGATGAGACTTTCACTCCTGTAGCGATGATGAAGTCCATCCTAATCATGTTAGCAATTGCCACATTCTATGATTATGAGATATGGCAAATGGACGTCAAAACGGCATTCCTTAACGGTTTCCTTAAGGAAGAATTGTATATGATGCGGCCAGAAGGTTTTGTTGATCCTAAGAATGCTAACAAGGTATGCAAGCTCCAGCGCTCCATCTATGGGCTGGTGCAAGCATCTCGGAGTTGGAACATTAGCTTTGATGAAGTGATCAAAGTGTTTGGGTTCATACAGACTTATGGAGAAGCCTGTATTTACAAGAAAGTGAGTGGGAGCTCTGTACCATTTCTCATATTATATGTGGATGACATATTATTGATGAGAAATGATATAGAACTTTTGTAAAGCATAAAGGCTTACTTGAATAGTGTTTTTCAATGAAGGACCTTAGAGAAGCTGCTTACATATTAGGCATCAATATCTATAGAGATAGATCGAGACGCCTCATTGGTCTTTCACAAAGCACATACCTTGACAAGATATTGAAGAAGTTCAATATGGATCAGTCCAAGAAAGGGTTCTTGCCTGTATTGCAAGGTGTGAGATTGAGGACAACTCAATGCCCTTCCTCAGCAGAAGATAGAGAAAATATGAGTGTCATCCGCTATGCCTCAGCCATAGGTTCTATTATGTATGCAATGCTGTGTACCAGACCTGATGTGAACCTTGCCATAAGTTTGGTGGGGAGGTACCAAAGTGATACAGAATGGAACACTGGACAGCGGTCAGGAACATCCTGAAGTACCTGAAAAGGACTAAGGATATGTTTCTCGTTTATGGAGGTGACAAAGAGCTCGTCGTAAAGGGTTACATCGATGCTAGCTTCGACACAGATCCGGATGACTCCAAGTCACAAACCAGATATGTGTATATTTTGAATGGTGGGGCAGTCAGCTGGTGCAATTGCAAGCAAAGCGTCGTGTTGGCATCTACATGTGAAGCGGAGTACATAGCTGCTTCCGAAGCAGGACATGAAGGAGTCTAGATGAAGGAGTTCATCACCGACCTAGGAGATATTCCAAGCGCGTCGGGCCCGATGACTCTCTTCTGTGACAACAGTAGAGCTATTGCCATTGCCAAGGAGCCCAGGTTTCACAAGAAGAACAAGCACATCAAGCACCGTTTCAAGTCCATTCGTGGTTATATTCAAGATGGAGACATAAATATTTGTAAAGTGCATACGGATCTGAATGTCGCAGATCCGTTGACTAAACCTCTTCCACGAGCAAAACATGATCAACACCAGAACTCTTTGGGTGTTCGATTCATCACAATGTAACTAGATTATTGACTCTAGTGCAAGTGGGAGACTGTTGGAAATATGCCCTAGAGGGAACAATAAAATGGTTATTATTATATTTCCTTGTTCATGATAATCATCTATTGTTCATGCTATAATTGTGTTAACCGGAAACCATAATACATGTGTGTCGGATCTAGGGTTCCGGCAAAACCCTTAAGGTTCAAACACTAGGGTGCGCACGAAGATCTCTCCTTCCGCCCTAGCTCGTCTACTCAACAGCCCTAAGCCTAGCTCGTCAGATCCGATGAACAAGAGACACAAGATTTATACTGCTTCGGGCTACCGTTGTGGTGTAATACCCTAATCCAGTGTGGTATGATGGATTTCCTTGTAGGCTGAGGAAGAACTAGTACATGGATGAACTGCCTCCTGAGGAGGGGTGTTCTTGAGCTTGGGTGACCTTGTGGTGTGTGGCCTTCTATCGGATCAACTCGGCCGAAGATCCTCCCAATGGTGGTGGCTAGTCCTATTTATAGTGGCTAGGGTCCTCTTCCCAAATATTGAGTGGGAAGGAATCCCACAACGGCCAAATTTGAAGGGAGACGGCTAGTACAAGCTATTCTAACAAAAGGTGGTCTTCGGCTGCCAAAGGCTCTGGTGGTGACGTGATAACCCACAAGTGTAGGGGATCGCAAAAATTTTCGAGGGTAAAGTATTCAACCCAAATTTATTGATTCGACACAAGGGGAGCCAAAGAATACTCTTAAGTATTAGCAGATGGGTTGTCAAATCAACCACACCTGGAAACTTAGTATCTGCAGCAAGGTAGTTTAGTAGCAAAGTAATATGGAGATAGCAGTAACGGTAATAAAAGTAACGGTAGTGTTTTTGTAGTTTTTGTAACAGTAGCAGCGGAAAAGTAAATAAGCAACAAGCAATATGTGAAAAGCTCGTAGGCATTGGACCGGTGATGGGGAATTATGTCGTATGCAATTCCTCATGTAAAAGTTATAACCTAGGGTGACACAGAACTAGCTCCAGTTCATCAATGTAATGTAGGCATGTATTCCGAATATAGTCATACGTTCTTATGGAAAAGAACTTGCATGGCATCTTTTGTCCTACCCTCCCGTGGCAGCGGGGTCCTATTGGAAACTAAGGGATATTAAGGCCTCCTTTTAATATAGTACCGGACCAAAGCATTAACACATAGTGAATACATGAACTCCTCAAACTACGGTCATCATCGGGAGTGGTCCCGATTTCTGTCACCTCGGGGTTGCCGGATCATAACACATAGTAGGTGACTATAGACTTGCAACATAGGATCAAGAACACACATATAATCATGAAAACATAATAGGTTCAGATATGAAATCATGGCACTCGGGCCCTAGTGGCAAGCATTAAGCATAGCAAAGTCATAGCAACATCAACCTTAGAACATAGTGAATACTAGGGATCAAACCCTAACAAAACCAACTCGATTACATGATAAATCTCATCCAACCCATCACCATCCAGCAAGCCTATGATGGAATTACTCACGCGCGGCGGTGAGCATCATGGAATTGGTGATCGAGGAAGGTTGATGATGACGATGGCGATGATCTCCACTCTCCGGAGCCCTGAACATTCTCCAGGTCAGCCCTCCCGAGAGAGATTAGGGCTTGGCGGCGGCTCCGTATCGTAAAACGCGATAAATCTTCCTCTCCGATTGTTTTTCTCCCCGAAAGTGAACATATGGGGTCCGGGGATACATCAGTGGAGCGTCAGGGGGCCCACGAGGCAGAGAGCGCGCCCAAGGGGTGGGGGCGCGCCCCCACCCTCGTGGATAGGGTGTGGGCCCCCTGACGTAGATCTTTCCGCAGATATTTTTTATATTTTCCAAAATAATTCTCCGTGGATTTTTAGGTCATTCTGAGAACTTTTTATTTCTGCACAAAAACAACACCATGGCAATTCTGCTGAAAACAGCGTCAGTCCGGGTTAGTTTCATTCAAATCATGCAAGTTAGAGTCCAAAACAAGGGAAAAAGTGTTTGGAAAAGTAGATACGTTGGAGACGTATCAACTCCCCCAAGCTTAAACCTTTGCTTGTCCTCAGGCAATTCAGTTGATAAACTGAAAGTGATAAAGAAAAACTTTGAGAAACTCTGTTTGCTCTTGTTGTTGTAAATATGTAAGCCAACATTCAGGTTTTCAGCAAAGATCATGAACTAACCACATTCGCAATAATTTTCAGGTCTCATGTCTACTCACATCAATGGCATAATCAACTAGCGAGCAATAATAATAAACCTCGGATGACAACACTTTCTCAAAACAATCATAATATGATACAACAAGATGGTATCTCGCTAGCCCTTTCTGAGACTGCAAAACATAAATGCAGAGCACCTTTAAGGATCAAGGACTGACTAGACATTGTAATTCATGGTAAAAGAGATCCAGTCATGATCATACTCAATGCAAATTAATAGTTATACATGCAAATGGCAGAGGTGCTCTCCTACTGGTGCTCTTTAATAAGAGGATGACAACTCAACATAAAAGTAAATAGATAGGCCCTTCGCAGAGGGAAGTAGGGATTTGTAAAGGTGCCAGAGCTCGATTTTTAAATAGAGATGAATAACATTTTGAGCGGTATACTCTCATTGTCAACATAACAACCAAGAATCTCGATATCTTCCATGCTACACACATTATAGGCGGTTCCCAAACAGATCGGTAAAGTTTATACTCCCCCAACCACCAACAAGCACACTCCACGGCTAGCCCGAAACAACGTGTACCGTCCAAACAAGCAACAGTCCTGGGGGAGTTTTGTTTAATTATTATGATTTTGAGCATGGGACTGGGCATCCTGGTTACCAGCCATTTTCTCATGAATGATGAGTGGAGTCCACTCATCATGAGAATAACCAACCTAGCATGGAAGATATAGACATCCCTAGTTGATACATGAGCTGTTCGAGCATATAAAACAGAATTTCATTTGAAGGTTTAGAGTTTGGCACATACAAATTTACTTGGAACGGCATGTAAATACCGCATATAGGAAGGTATGGTGGACTCATATGGAATAACTTTAGGGTTTATGGAAGTGGATGCACAAGCAGTATTCCCGCTCAGTACAGATGAAGGCTAGAATGAGACCGGGAAGCGACCAGCTAGATAGCGACAACAGTCATGAACATGCATTAAAATTAATCAACAATGAATGCAAGCATGAGTAGGATATAAATCACCATGAACGTAAATATCGTGGAGGCTATGTTGATTTTGTTTCAACTATATGCGTGAACATGTGCCAAGTCAGACCACTTGAATCGTTCAAAGGAGGATACCACCCTATCTTACCACATCACAACCATTTTAATATCATGTTGGCACGCAAGATAGACCATTATTAACTCTTAGCTAATTAAGCATGGCATAAGCAGCTATAATCTCTAATTGTCATTACAAGCATGTTTCATTCATAACAAGCTAAATCAGGAACGATGAACTATCATATTTACAAAAACAAGAGAGGTCGAGTTCATACCAGCTTTTCTCATCTCAATCAGTTCATCATATACCATCCTTATTGCCTTTCACTCGCACGATAGAACGGTGTGGATAATAATAATAGTGCACGTGCATTGGACTAAGCTGGAATCTGCGAGCATTTTAATACAAGAGAGAAGACAAGGTAATATGGCTCAAGGTTAAATCAACAATAAAGCATACGAGAGCCACTAAGCATTTTCAATCATGGTCTTCTACTCTTGACCCCCAAAGAAAAGAAACTATTTACACGGGAAATCTCCCAATAAGCAAAAGAAGAACGAGAAATATTTTTGGGTTTTCTTTTAGTTACTACCACTGCAAGCAAAGAAAGTAAACTAGCTAAAAGCTACAACTAATATTTTTTGTTTTTCTTAAGGTTTTTTTAGCACACGAGAAAAAGACTAAGAAAAAGAATTGAAACTAAGCATGGATGGTACAATGAAAGAGTGTGAGCACCGACAACTAGAATAAGTGTGTGAACATGAATGTAAAGTCGATGAGAAACACGTACTCCCCCAAGCTTAGGCTTTTGGACTAAGTTGGTCTATGGCGAGTATTGGCCCGATGGATATCCAAAGTCGTAGTTGGGGTTGTACTGGGATGCAGCAGCTACTGCCTGCTGAGCTGCAGCTTGAAGGCAGGCTGCTTCCATCATATTATGATACTCATTTGCCTCCTCCCTGGTTATAGTGTATCTCCCTTTTGCCTGAAAGTCAAACAAAGTAGGGACAGGAAGAGTAATAGGGATGGCATGACACCTGTTAAAGATTAGTCGATATTTGAGGGATTGTTCATCCCTCTCTATAAACCGGTGAATGATCATGGCATTGTAATCCAAATGAGCAAGGGGTAATGGTTCGTCATTTTCATGTATAGGAACACCAAGACGGCGGGCTATGCGAGTGGCATAAATGCCACCAAATAAATCTCCATGCAAACCATTATGATGTAGTCTACGTGCAACAATGGCTCCCAAGTTATATTGTCTATCACCTAATACAACACTCTTGAGGACACTAAGATCAGGGACACACATGTGGCAAGCCTCATCTTTACCGTTTATGCATCTACCAATAAAGAGAGCAAAGTAATGAATAGCAGGAAAATGAATGCTCCCTATGGTAGCATGTGTGATTTCTCTAGATTCCCCTACGGTGATACTAGCAAGGAAATCTCTATATTCAGATTTGCGAGGATCACCCATACCGCCCCACTGCGGGAGCTTACAAGCATCATTAAAATCCTCTAAGTCCAAAGTGTAAGATTTATCATAAAGGTCAAACAGGACAGTGTGAGAATTACGTGTAGAAGAAAATTTAAACCTTCTCACAAAGGTATCAGTTAGGCCACGGTATTGAGGGCACTTATCTTGTATGAAGCCCTCGAGGTCAGCGTTGCGTACATATGCGTCAAATTCCTCCTTAATGCCAACCTGAACCATAAAATCGTCCGACGGCCATTCACAAGGCCGCACTTCAGCTTCCCTCCGTAGTTCATCGTCCGGCTCACGAAACGCGAGGCTCTGTTCTTGCTTCCTTGAAGAACCACCTTGGAAGATTTTCCTATGCATTTTTCTGAAATTTTCTGAATTTTTTAGTAACTCAAAATAAATTTAACTGAACTCAACAAGATTGATAGCAACAACTCCCACAAGTGCCTAGAGACTATATCATGCATTAGAACTACTTGTGACCAAGGAATTTGACATGCAAGCTCAAGAACAAGGTCACCACAACAGCAAAAATTTGCAATAAATAAAGCACTAGAACAAAAACTAATTGGACCAATGGAGGAGTCACATACCAAGGAAAAATCTCCCCAAACAGTTTGGTGAATGGTGCTTTGAGCAAGGAGATCAAAAATGGCAGCAAGATGAGCTAGAACTCGTCCTTGAGCTGGTTGGTGATTTTTTTGGGAGGAAGAAGAAGGGAATGGGTGCAGGAATAAGTGGAGGGGGGCCACGTGGGGCCCACGAGGCAGGGGGCGCCCTCTGGACCCTCGTGGCCAGGTGCTGGCTCCCCTCGCTGTGTTTTCTGTGCCATATACTCTCAAATATTCTAGAAAAAATCAGATTAATTTTCAGGGCATTTGTAGAACTTTTATTTTCGAGGTATTTTTTATTGCATGGATAAGTTTGGAAACAGACAGAAAATAATATTTTTGCTTTATTTAATATAATTAACATAAAGTAAAAGGGGGATACAGAAGGTTGTGCTCTCTAGATTCACCTATCTCATGCTCATCAAAAGGAATCCATTAACAAGGTTGATCAGGCCTTGTTAAGAAACTCTTTCTGAATAACATGAAACCGGAGAATTTTCGAATAACACTAGGTTACCTCAATGGGGATATGTATGTCTCCAACAATAAGAATATCATATGTCTTCTTGACAGTAGGAAGGGGAAATTCAAAACCTCCAATAGTAATAGTTGCAATTTTTCCAATATAATTGATACTGTGGACCTGAGGTTGTTTCCTCGGAAAGTGTGCCGTATGCTCATTACCATTGACACGAAAAGTGACATTGCCTTTGTTGCAATCAATAACAGCCCCTGCAGTATTCAAAAAGGGTCTACCAAGGATAATAGACATGCTATCGTCCTCGGGAATATCAAGTATAACAAAGTCTGTTAGAATAGTAACATTTGCAACCACAACAGGCACATCCTCACAAATACCGACAGGTATAGCAGTTAATTTATCAGCCATTTGCAAAGCTATTTCAGTAGGTCTCAACTTACTCAAGTCAAGTTTATGATATAAAGAGAGAGGCATAACACTAACACCGGCTCCAAGATCACATAAAGCAGTTTTAACATAGTTTCGTTTAATGGAGCAAGGTATAGTAGGTACTCCTGGATCTCCTAGTTTCTTAGGCATTCCACCTTTAAAAGTGTAATTGGCAAGCATGGTGGAAATTTCTACTTCAGGTATCTTTCTTTTATTGGTAATAATATCTTTCATATACTTAGCATAATGATTTGTTTTAAGCACATCAGTCAAACGCATACGCAAGAAGATAGGTCTAATCATTTCAGCAAAGCGCTCAAAATCCTCATCATCCTTTTTCTTGGATGGTTTCGGAGGAAAAGGCATGGGTTTCTGAACCCATGGCTCTCTTTGCCTACCGTGCTTCCTAGCAACAAAGTCTCTCTTATCATAACGTTGATTCTTTGGTTGTGGGTTATCAAGATCAACTACAGGTTCAATCTCTACATCATTATCATTGCTAGGTTGAGCATCATCATTAATATTATCACTAGGTTCATGTTCATTACCAGATTGTGTATCAGTATCGGAAACAGATATATCTTGGGATTTTCAAGTGTGTCGGCTACAGGTTCACTAGAAGCATGCAAAGTTGTATCATTTTTCTTTCTCTTCTTCTTAGAAGAACTAGGTGCATCTAAATTAGCTCTCTGAGAATCTTGCTCAATTCTCTTAGGATGGCCCTCAGGATACAAGGGTTCCTGAGTCATTTTGCCACCTCTAGTAGCAACTCTAAGAAGATAGTCATTATTCTTACCTTTTAATTCATTGAGCAAATCATTATGAGCCTTAAGTACTTGTTCTACTTGAGTGGTAACCATAGAAGCATGTTTACTAATGAGTTTTAGTTCACCTTTAACTCTAAACAGATAATCACTCAAGCATTCAATCATATAAGCATTATGTTGCAATTGTCTACCAACATAAGCATTGAAGTTTTCTTGTTTCACAATGAAATTGTCAAACTCATCTAAGCATTGGCTAGCAGACTTATAACGAGGAATATCACCTTCATCAAATCTACAAAGAGAATTTACCTTTACTACATGTGTCGGGTTATCAAGACCATGTATTTCTTAAATAGGTGGTAAATTCTTAACATCTTCAGCTTTAATACCTTTTTCTTTCATAGATGTCTTTGACTCTTGCATATCTTCGGGACTGAGAAATAGAACACCCCTTTTCTTTGGAGTTGGCTGAGGGGCTGGTTCAAGAAGTGTCCAATTATTTTTATTGGCCAGCATATTATTCAATAGTAATTTAGCTTGATCAACTGTTCTTTCCCTGAAAACACAACCAGCACAAATATCGAGGTGGTCTCTGGAAGCATCGGTTAGTCCATTATAGAAGACATCAAGTATATCGTTCCTCTCAAGAGGTTGATTAGGCAAATCATTAAGTAATTGGATAAGCCTCCCCCAAGCTTATGGGAGACTCTTTTCTTCAATTTGCACAAAGTTATAAATTTGCCGTAAGGCAGCTTGTTTCTTATGAGCGGGAAAATATTTAACAGAGAAGTAATACATCATATCCTGGGGACTACGCACACAACTAGGATCAAGAGAATTAAACCAAGTCTTAGCACCACCCTTTAACGAGAACGGAAATAACTTAAGGATATAGTAATAACGAATCTTTTCATCGTTGGTAAACAGGGTGGCTAGATCACTCAACTTAGTAAGATGTGCCACAACAGTTTCAAACTCATAGCCATGGAAAGGATCAGATTCAACCAAAGTAATTAACTCAGAATCAACAGAGAAATCATAATCCTTATCAGTAACAAAGATAGGTGAAGTAGCAAAAGCAGGGTCATGTTTCATTCTAGCATTCAAAGACTTTTCTTTCAACTTAGATAATAATTTCTTAAGATCATATCTATCATTGCAAGGAAGAAAGTCTCTAGCAGTTTCTTCATCCATAACATAACCCTCAGGAACAATAGGTAGTTCATATCTAGGGGGAGAAGCTTCATCATCACTTTCATAAATATTATCAGTTTCAATATTTGCATTCTCCCTAACCTTAGCAATTTGTTCATCTAGAAATTCACCCAATGGCACATTATTATTAAGCATAGAAGTAGTTTCATTATACATAGCAGAAATGGCATCATCAAGAACATACGACATATCAGATTCAATAGCAGGAGTAGGTGTCGCAAATTTACCCATAACAGATGGTGAATCAAGTGCAGAGCTAGATGGCAGTTCCTTACCTCCCCTCGTAGTTGAGGGTAAAATCTTGGTTTTTGAGTCCTTCAAGTTCTTCATAGTGATCAACAGATATAAATCCCAAGTGACTTAAGGAATAGAGCTATGCTCCCCGGCAACGGCGCCAGAAAATAGTCTTGATAACCCACAAGTGTAGGGGATCACAACAGTTTTCGAGGGTAAAGTATTCAACCCAAATTTATTGATTCGACGCAAGGGGAGCCAAAGAATACTCTTAAGTATTAGCAGCTGAGTTGTCAATTCAACCACACCTAGAAACTTAGTATCTGTAGCAAGGTAGTTTAGTAGCAAAGTAATATGGAGATAGCAGTAACGGTAATAAAAGTAACGGTAGTGTTTTTGTAGTTTTTGTAACAGTAGCAGCGGAAAAGTAAATAAGCAACAAGAAATATGTGAAAAGCTCGTAGACATTGGATCGATGATAGAGAATTATGTCGGATGCAATTCATGATGTAAAAGTTATAACCTAGGGTGACACAGAACTAGCTCCAGTTCATCAATGTAATGTAGCCATGTATTCCGAATATAGTCATACATGCTTATGGAAAAGAACTTGCATGACATATTTTGTCCTACCCTCCCGTGGCAGCGGGGTCCTATTGGAAACTAAGGGATATTAAGGCCTCCTTTTAATAGAGTACCGGACCAAAGCATAAACACATAGTGAATACATGAACTCCACAAACTACGGTCATCATCGGGAGTGGTCCCGATTTCTATCACCTCGGGGTTGCCGGATCATAACACATAGTAGGTGACTATAGACTTGCAAGATAGGATCAATAACACACATATATTCATGAAAACATAATAGGTTCAGATATGAAATTATGGCACTCAGGCCCTAGTGACAAGCATTAAGCATAGCAAAGTCAGAGCAACATCAATCTTAGAACATAGTGGATACTAGGGATCAAACCCTAACAAAACTAACTCGATTACATAATAAATCTCATCCAACCCATCACCGTCCAGCAAGACTACGATGGAATTACTCACGCACGGCGGTGAGCATCATGGAATTGGTGATGGAGGAAGGTTGATGATGACGATGGCGATGATGTCCACTCTCCGGAGCCCCGAACGGACTCCAGATCAGCCCTCCCGAGAGAGATTAGGGCTTGGCGGCGGCTCCGTATCGTAAAACGCGATAATTCTTCCTCTTTGATTTTTCTCTCCCCGAAAGTGAATATATGGGGTCCGGGGATACGTCGGTGGAGCGTCAGGGGGCCCACGAGGTAGGGGGCGCGCTCAGGGGGAGGGGGCGCGCCCCCCACCCTCGTGGACAGGGTGTGGGCCCCATGACGTAGATCTTCCCGCATATATTTTTTATATTTTCCAAAATAATTCTCCGTGGATTTTCAGGTTATTCCGAGAACTTTTTATTTCTGCGCAAAAACAACACCATGGCAATTCTGCTGAAAACAACGTCAGTCCGGGTTAGTTCCATTCAAATCATGCAAGTTAGAGTCCAAAACAAGGGCAAAAGTGTTTGGAAAAGTAGATACGTTGGAGACGTATCATGACGCCGCTGTGGGCTCCGCGATGACCTCTGTCCTGCCATTCTGCTGGTCTTGGTCTTGTTGCACCGATATGGAAACCTTTGCCCGATGCCTCGTGACTCCTCGCCTGCACCTGCTCCTTTAGCACCAAAGAGGAAACTGGCACTCTGCGCCCGCTGGCGCCCGCCTGGCATTGGTCGTCACTGCTCACATCACGAGGACCTCGCGAGGTGCCCCTCGCCTTGATATCTCCGATCCCCACGAGCCGGCCTGGCGAGGACACCGCAGGGGATGCCTTGCGTCATCCGCCTCGTGAGGCTTGGCCCCTCGCGAGGGTCTTGAGTTGTTGATGAGGATGCCGGGCCGTACCAGGCCGCCTTGTGAGCCACGCCCTAGGCCGCAGGCAGACAAGTCTGGGTACCCCCATTCCCAGAATGTCGACAGTAGCCCCCGGGCCCAAGGTGCGCTCGGGCTTGGCTTCACGGCGAAGAAAAGGGCCAAGTGCGAAGCGCCGCGGGCCCCAAAGCCTGCGGCCTTGCTTAATGTGTGGTGCTTAATGGGACGTGGGCGCCCCCACTTCCCTACTTAGCCTCGGCGACTGCGTGACTGGACAAGTCCTTACATGCATAGCAATCCATTATTACCTATGATTTCAGAGGCCGGCGGTTGGCCTTCTCCTGGCTATAAATAAGGCGGCGAGTGGAGCCCCTGCCGTCCATCTTCTTCCTTTGTTCCTCTCGCCTCTTCTTCCTTGCACTACAAAAAAATACACTTCCGTGATGATACGTGTTTGTCACAATAGGTCAGGTTTTCTATCATGCATGTACATCCATGAAAATTTTATGACAGAATCAAGATAGTCATACTTGTGCTGTCGTAGAAGTGTTCCATGACATTACCAAAATTATCATCACAGAAGTGTCCACTTCCATGACGATAAATCTCGCGTCACAGAAGTGCTTTCGTCAAGGGTGACCGACACGTGGCATCCACCGTAACGAAACACCGTTAAGCTATCGGGTCCGGTTTTGGATCCGATAACCCGTTAACAGCCCGAACCAATGGGGATTTTCCATGTGTAAAATTCTGATTGGCTGACGAAAACACGTGTCAGCTCCGCGTTGGCACGGGTGTCACTCGTCCAATGGGCGAGATGCGCCTAGGATATGTTGACATGTGGACCGGCCCAAAAGTGGCCCATAAAGTTTAAATGGGCCGGCCCAACTAAAGGCCCGCAAGATTTTGCGGACCATAATGGGCTGGCCCAACTAAAGGCCCACAGGATTTTGCGGACCATAATGGGCTGGTCCATCTAAAGGCCCACAAGATGTTGCGGGCCATAATGGGCCGACCCAGGTAAAGGCCCACAAGATTTTTGCGGGCCATAATGGGCCGGCCCAGGTGAAGGCCCACAAATTTTTTGTGGACCATCATGGGCCGGCCCAGCTAAAGGCCCACGAGATTTCGCCAACATTAATGGGCCAGCCCAGCTGTAGGCCCACAAGATTTTGAGGACCCAAGTAGGCCGGCCCATTAACTTGCTGCCATGTTTTGGGCCAAATGCCGACCCATATTTGATCCGGTCCATTAATGGCCTACCACATTCCGGGCCTAATAATGGCCCATATGAGACCCAACCCGTTAAAAGCCTACCACGTTCTGGGCCAAATTACGTCCCAGATCAGGTGCGACCCTTTAAGAGGCTTTGGGCTAAATTATGGCCAATATCAGATTCGGCCCGTCAACTGGACGCTATGCTTTTGGGCCCACTTGCTAATGGCCCGTTTAGCAATTCAGCCTGATATAAGTTTCAGCCTGTTAAGGGCCCGTTTAACATTTCGGTCCTATATTAATTTTGGCCTGTTAAAAGCCCATCATATAGTTGGGCCTAACTACGGCCCGATTTGCATCCGGCCTGCTCGCAGCCGATAATCTGATTGGGCCAAACAAGGACTGAGACAATTTTGGCCTGTTATAAGCCCATGATTTGATTGCCACATTCATGGGCCGGGGTGTATATCGGCCTGCTGCCGGCCCGTGAGCTGTGCGGCACGTTTCAGGCCCAACCTACTTTTCAGCCTCCTAAAGGCCCATTGAGTTTTCTTGGGAAAATAGGGCCGGCGGTTTACTCGGCCTTTTAAAGGGCTGAATCTACTAGTGGGCCAGTTTACATTTAGGCCTATTGACGGACCAAGATGATGGGGCCCATGATGCGGATCATGTTGGGGAACGTAGCATAATTCAAAAAATTTCTACGTCTTCACCAAGATCCAACTATGGATACATCTAGCAACGAGCAAGTAAGAGTGCATCTACATACCGTTATGTAGATCGTGTGCGGAAGCTTTCAACGAAGTGGGGATGAAGTAGTCGTACTCTTCACGTTCTTCGTCACCGATGATCTAGCGCCGAACGGACGGCACCTCCGCGTTCAACACACGTACGGTGCAGCAACGTCACCTCCTTCTTGATCCAGCAAGGGGGAGGAGAAGTCGTCAGAGATCCGGCAGCACGACGACGTGATGACGGATGCAGTGGAGATCGCAGCAGGGCTTCGCCGGGCGCCCTGCGTTGGGAGTATGGAGGTGTGACGGGAGTGGGAGAGGCGCCAGGGCTTGGGTGCAGCTGCCCTCTCCCCCCCACATATATATAGGGGGCCAGGGGGGCGCCAGCCCCCTGCAGATCCAATCTGCAAGGGGGGGGGGCGGCGGCCAGGGAGGAGTCCCCTTCCCCCAAGGCAAGTGGTGGCCCCCCTCCCCTTAGGGTTTTAACCCTAGGCGCATGGGGAGGTGGGCCACCTTGTGGCGCGCCAGTCCAGAGGGCTGCACACATCCCCTCGCGGCCTAGGGGCCCCACCGGGATGGGTGGCCCCACCCGGTGGACCCCCGGGGCCCCTCCGGTGGTCCCGGGACGCTCCCGGTGACCCCCGGAGATCACCCGTTGGCCGAAACTGGACTTCCCATATATCAATCTTTACCTCCAGACCATTCCGGAACTCCTCGTGACGTCCGGGATCTCATCCGGGACTCTGAACAACTTTAGGGTTTCCACGTGCATTTATCTCTACGACCCTAGCGTTACCGAACCTTAAGTGTGTAGACCCTACGGGTTCGGGAGACACGTAGACATGACCGAGACCACTCTCCGGTCAATAACCAACAGCGGGATCTGGATACCCATGTTGGTTCCCACGTGTTCCTCGATGATCTTCATCGGATGAACCACCGTGTGAAGGATTCACTCAATCCCGTATGTTATTCCCTTTGTCCATCGGTACGGTACTTGCCCGAGATTCGATCGTCGGTATTCCCGATACCTTGTTCAATCTCGTCATGGCAAGTCTCTTTACTCGATCCGTAATCCATCATCCCGTGACTAACCACTTAGTCACTTTGAGCTCATTATGATGATGTATTACCGAGTGGTCCCAGAGGTACCTCTCCGTCATACGGAGTGACAACATCCCAGTCTCGGTTCGTACCAACTCAACAGACACTTTCGGAGATACCCGATGCGTACCTTTATAGCCACCCAGTTACGTTGTGACGGTTGGCACACCCAAAGTACTCCTACGGTATCCGGGAGTTGTACAACCTCATGGTCTAAGGAATAAATACTTGACACCGAAAAGCTTATGCATTACGAACTATACGATCTCGTGTTATGCTCAAGTTTGGGTCTTGTCCATCACATCATTCTCCTAATGATGTGATCCCGTTATCACTGACATCTCATGTCCATGGTCAGGAAACCGTGACCATCTGTTGATCAACGAGCTGGTAACTAGAGGCCTACCAGGGACTCATTGTGGTCTGTGTATTCACACATGTATCGCTGTTTCCGTACAATACAATTCAAGCATGAATAACAGACAATTATCATGAACAAGGAGATATAATAATAATGCTTTTATTATTGCCTCCAGGGCATATCTCCAACAGTCTCCCACTTGCACTAGAGTCAATAATCTAGTTACATTGTGATGAATCGAACACCCATAGAGTTCTGGTGTTGATCATGTTTTACTCGTGAAAGAGGTTTAGTCAACGGATCTGCGACATTCAGATCCGTATGCACTTTACAAATATCTATGTCTCCATCCTGAACATAATTCCGGATGGAGTTGAAACGGCGCTTGATGTGCTTGGTCTTCTTGTGAAACCTGGGCTCCTTGGTAATAGAAATAGCACCAGTGTTTTCACAGAAGAGAGTCATCGGGCTTGACGCGCTTGGAATGACTCCTAGGTCGGTGATGAACTCCTTCATCCAAACTCCTTCCTGCGCTACTTCAGAAGCAGCTATGTACTCCGCTTCACATGTAGATGCTGCCACCACACTTTGTTGCAACTGCACCAGCTGACTGGCCCTCCATTCAAAATATACACGTATCCGGTTTGTGACTTAGAGTCATCCAGATCTGTGTCGAAGTTAGCACCGACGTAACCCTTTATGACGAGCTCTTCGTCACCTCCATAAACGAGAAACATATCCTTAGTCCTTTTCAGGTACTTCAGGATGTTCTTGACCGCTGTCCAGTGTTCCGTACCGGGATCACTTTGGTACCTCCCTACCAAACTTATGGCAAGGTTCACATCAGGTCTGGTACACAGCATGGCATACATGATAGAACCTATGGCCGAGGCATAGGGAATGACACTCATCTTTTCTCTATCTTCTACCGTGGTCGGCGACTGAGCTTTGCTCAATCTCATACCTTGCAAAACAGGCAAGAATCCTTTCTTTGACTGATCCATATTGAACTTCTTCAGTATTTTGTCAAGGTATGTACTTTGTGAAAGACCAATGAGGCGTCTCGATCTATCTCTATAGATTTTGATGCCTAATATGTAAGCAGCTTCTCCAAGGTCCTTCATTGAAAAACTTTTATTCAAGTAGGCCTTTATATTTTCCAAGAATTCTATATCATTTCCCATCAGCAATATGTCATCCACATATAATATGAGAAATGCTACAGAGCTCCCACTCACTTTCTTGTAAATACAGGCTTCTCCATAAGTCTGTATAAATCCAAACGCTTTGATCACCTCATCAAAGCGAATATTCCAACTCCGAGATGCTTGCACCAGCCCGTAAATCGAGCGCTGGAGCTTGCATACCTTGTTAGCGTTCTCTGGATCGACAAAACCTTCCGGTTGCATCATATACAACTCTTCCTTGAGGAAGCCATTAAGGAATGCTGTTTTGACGTCCATTTGCCATATCTCATAATCATAGAATGCGGCAATAGCTAACATGATTCTGACTGACTTCAGCATTGCTACGGGAGAGAAAGTCTCGTCTTAGTCAATCCCTTGAACTTGTCGATAACCCTTAGCGACAAGCCGAGCCTTATAGATGGTCACATTACCATCCGCGTCTGTCTTCTTCTTAAATATCCATTTGTTTTCTATGGCGTGCCTGTCATCAGGCAAGTCCACCAAAGTCCATACTTTGTTTTCATACATGGATTCTATCTCGGATTTCATGGCTCCAAGCCATTTATTGGAATCCGGGCCCGCCATCGCTTCTTCATAGTTCGAAGGTTCACCGTTGTCTAACAACATGATTTCCAGTACAGGGTTGCCGTACCACTCTGGTGCGGAACGTGCCCTTGTGGACCTTCGAAGTTCAGTAGTAACTTGATCTGTTTCTTCATGATCATTATCATTAACTTCCTCCCTTGTCGGTGCAGGCACCTCAGGAACAGTTTCCTGCGCTGCGCTACTTTCCGGTACAGGAGGGGTGACTGTCACCTCATCAAGTTCTACTTTCCTCCCACTCACTTCTTTTGAGAGAAACTCTTTCTCCAGAAAGCATCCATTCTTGGCAACAAAGACTTTGCCTTCGGATCTGTGGTAGAAGGTGTACCCAATTGTTTCCTTTGGGTATCCTATGAAGACGCATTTCTCCGATTTGGGTTCGAGCTTTTCAGGTTGAAGTTTCTTGACATAAGCATCGCAACCCCAAACTTTTAGAAACGACAGCTTCGGTTTCTTGCCAAACCAAAGTTCATACGGAGTCGTCTCAACGGATTTCGACGGAGCCCTATTTAAAGTAAATGCGGCAGTCTCTAAAGCATAACCCCAAAAAGATAGCGGTAAATCGGTGAGGGACATCATAGATCGCACCATGTCCAACAGAGTACGATTTCGATGTTCGGACACACCGTTACGTTGAGGTGTTCCGGGCGGTGTCAATTGTGAAACAATTCCACAACTTCTAAGGTGTGTGCCAAATTCATGACTTAATTATTCACCCCCACGATCTGATCGTAAGAACTTTATTTTCTGTCACGTTGATTCTCAACCTCATTCTGAAATTCCTTGAACTTTTCAAAGGTCTCAGACTTGTGTTTCATCAAATAGATATACCCATATCTACTCAAGTCATCTGTGAGGGTGAGAACAAAACGGTAGCCTCCGCGAGCCTCAACACTCATTGGACCGCACACATCGGTATGTATGATTTCCAACAAGTTGGTTGCTCGCTCCATTGTTCCGGAGAACGAAGTCTTGGTCATCTTGCCCAAGAGGCATGGTTCGCACGTGTCAAATGATTCATAATCAAGAGACTCTAGAAGTCCATCCGAATGGAGCTTCTTCATACGTTTGACACCAATATGACCAAGGCGGCAATGCCACAAGTATGTGGGACTATCATTATCAACTTTACATCTTTTGGCATCTACACTCTGAATATGTGTATCACTACGTTCGAGATTCATCAAAAATAAACCATTGACCAGCGGGGCATGACCATAAAACATATCTCTCAAATAAATAGAACAACCATTATTCTCCGATTTGAAAGAATATCCATCTCTCATAAGACGAGATCCAGAAACAATGTTCATGCTCAAAGCTGGTACTAAATAACAATTATTGAGGTTTAAAACTAATCCCGAGGGTAGATGTAGAGGCAGCGTGCCGACGGCGATCACATCGACCTTGGAACCATTCCCGACGCGCATCGTCACCTCATCCTTCTCCAGTCTCCGTTTATTCCGCAGCTCCTGTTTTGAGTTACAAATGTGAGCAACTGCACCGGTATCGAATACCCAGGAGCTACTACGAGTGCTGGTAAGGTACACATCAATAACATGTATATCATATATACCTTTGACGTTGCCGGCCTTCTTGTCTGCTAAATATTTGGGGGAGTTCCGCTTCCAGTGACCTATTCCCTTGCAATAAAAGCACTCAGTCTCAGGCTTGGGTCCATACTTTGGCTTCTTCCCGGCAACAGGCTTGCCAGGCGCGGCAACTCCCTTGCCGTCCTTCTTGAAGTTCTTCTTACCCTTGCCTTTCTTGAACTTAGTGGTTTTATTGACCATCAACACTTGATGTTCTTTCTTGATGTCTACCTTCGCTGATTTCAGCATTGAATATACCTCGGGAATGGACTTCTCCATCCCCTGCATATTGAAGTTCAGCACGAAGCTCTTGAAGCTTGGTGGGAGCGACTGGAGGATTCTGTCAACGACCGCTTCATCTGGGAGATTCATTCCTAGCTGAGACAAGCGGTTGTGCAATCCTGAAATCTTGAGGATGTGCTCACTGACAGAACTGTTTTCCTCCATCTTACAGCTGTAGAATGCGTCGGAGACATCATATCTCTCGACTCGGGCATGAGCTTGGAAAACCATTTTCAGCTCTTCGAACATCTCATATGCTCCGTGGTGCTCAAAACGCTTTTGGAGCCCCGATTCTAAACTGTAAAGCATGCCGCACTGAACCAGGGAGTAATCATCACTACGCGAATGCCAGACGTTCAAAACGTCTTGGTCCGCATCGAGAGCAGGTGCATCACCTAGCGGTGCTTCTAGGACATATGATCTCTTGGCAGCTATGAGGATAATCCTCAGGTTACGGACCCAATCCGTATAGTTGCTACCATCGTCTTTCAGCTTGGTTTTCTCTAGGAACGCGTTGAAGTTGAGGGAAACTGGAGCGTGGGCCATTTGATCTACAAGAGATATTGTAAAGAATTTAGACTAAGTTCATGATAATTAAGTTCATCTTAATCAAATTATAATGAACTCCCACTCAGAATGACATCTCTCTAGTCATCTAAGTAATAGACGATCCGAATCGAGTAGTCCGTGTCCGATCATCACGTGAGACGGACTAGTCATCAACGGTGAACATCTTCATGTTGATCATATCTTCTATACGACTTGTGTTCGACCTTTCGGTCTTCCGTGTTCCGAGGCCATGTCTGTACATGCTAGGCTCGTCAAGTGAACCCTAAGTGTATCGCGTGTGTAAATCTGTCTTACACCCGTTGTATGCGAACGTTAGAACCTATCACACCCGATCATCACGTGGTGCTTCGGAGCAACGAGCTTTAGCAACGGTGCACAATTAGGGGAAACACAATACTTGAAATTTTAGTGAGAGATCATCTTATTTACTACCGTCGTTCTAAGTAAACAAGATGCAAAAACATGATAAACATCACATGCAATCAATTAAAGTGACATGATATGGCCAATATCATCTTGCTCCTTGGATCTCCATCTTCGGGGTACCATGATCATCTTGTCACCGGCTCGACACCATGATCTTCATCATCATGATCTCCATCATCGTGTCTTGAAGAAGTCGTCACGCCAACTATTACTTCTACTACTATAGCTAACGTTTAGCAATGAAGTAAAGTAATTACATGGCGTTATTCAGTGACACGCAGGTCATACAATAATAAAGACAACTCCTATGGCTCCTGCCGGTTGTCAAGTTCATCGACATGCAAGTCGTGATTCCCTATTACAAAAACATGATCAATCTCATACATCACATATATCATTCATCACATCTTCATTCTTGGCCATACCACGTCACATAGCACATGCTGCAAAAACAAGTTAGACGTCCTCTAATTGTTGTTGCAAGTTTTACGTGGCTTCTATAGGATTTCTAGCAAGAACGTTTCTTACCTACGCCAAAACCACAACGTGATTTGTCAACTTCTATTTACCCTTCATAAGGACCCTTTTCATCGAATCCGATCCGACTAAAGTAGGAGAGACAGACACCCGCCAGCCACCTTATGCATCTAGTGCATGTCTGTCGGTGGAACCAGTCTCACGTAAGCGTACGTGTAAGGTCGGTCCGGGCCGCTTCATCCCACAATACCGCCGAATCAAGATTGACTAGTAACGGTAAGAAAGTTGAACAAGATCATACGCCCACAACTGCTTTGTGTTCTACTCGTGCAAGATGCTACGCATAAAACCTAGGCTCAGATGCCACTGTTGGGGAACGTAGCATAATTCAAAAAATTTCTACGTCTTCACCAAGATCCAACTATGGATACATCTAGCAACGAGCAAGTAAGAGTGCATCTACATACCGTTATGTAGATCGCATGCGGAAGCTTTCAATGAAGTGGGGATGAAGTAGTCGTACTCTTCACGTTCTTCGTCACCGATGATCTAGCACCGAACGGATGGCACCTCCGCGTTCAACACACGTATGGTGCAGCAACGTCACCTCCTTCTTGATCCAGCAAGGGGGGAGGAGAAGTCGTCAGAGATCCGACAGCACGACGGCGTGATGACGGATGCAGTGGAGATCGCAGCAGGGCTTCGCCGGGCGCCCTGCGTTGGGAGTATGGAGGTGTGACGGGAGGGGGAGAGGCGCCAGGGCTTGGGTGCGGCTGCCCTCTCCCCCCCACATATATATAGGGGGCCAGGGGGGCGCCAGCCCCCTGCAGATCCAATCTGCAAGGGGGGGCGGCGGCCAGGGAGGAGTCCCCTTCCCCCAAGGCAAGTGGTGGCCCCCTCCCCTTAGGGTTTTAACCATAGGCGCATGGGGAGGTGGGCCACCTTGTGGTGCGCCAGCCCAGAGGGCTGCACACATCCCCTCGCGGCCTAGGGGCCCCACCGGGATGGGTCGCCCCACCCGGTGGACCCCCGGGGCCCCTCCGGTGGTCCCGGGACGCTCCCGGTGACCCCCGGAGATCACCCGTTGGCCGAAACTGGACTTCCCATATATCAATCTTTACCTCCGGACCATTCCGGAACTCCTCGTGACGTCCGGGATCTCATCCGGGACTCCGAACAACTTTCGAGTTTCCACGTGCATTTATCTCTGCGACCCTAGCGTTACCGAACCTTAAGTGTGTAGACCCTACGGGTTCGGGAGACACGTAGACATGACCGAGACCACTCTCCGGTCAATAACCAATAGCGGGATCTGGATACCCATGTTGGTTCCCATGTGTTCCTCGATGATCTTCATCGGATGAACCACCGTGTCAAGGATTCACTCAATCCCGTATGTTATTCCCTTTGTCCATCGGTACGGTACTTGCCCGAGATTCGATCGTCGGTATTCCCGATACCTTGTTCAATCTCGTCATGGCAAGTCTCTTTACTCGATCCGTAATCCATCATCCCGTGACTAACCACTTAGTCACTTTGAGCTCATTATGATGATGTATTACCGAGTGGGCCCAGAGGTACCTCTCCGTCATACGGAGTGACAACATCCCAGTCTCGGTTCGTACCAACTCAACAGACACTTTCGGAGATACCCGATGCGTACCTTTATAGCCACCCAATTACGTTGTGACGGTTGGCACACCCAAAGTACTCCTATGGTATCCGGGAGTTGTACAACCTCATGGTCTAAGGAATAAATACTTGACACCGAAAAGCTTATGCATTACGAACTATACGATCTCGTGTTATGCTCAAGTTTGGGTCTTGTCCATCACATCATTCTCCTAATGATGTGATCCCGTTATCACTGACATCCCATGTCCATGGTCAGGAAACCGTGACCTTCTGTTGATCAACGAGCTGGTAACTAGAGGCCTACCAGGGACTCATTGTGGTCTGTGTATTCACACATGTATCGCTGTTTCCGTACAATACAATTTAAGCATGAATAACAGACAATTATCATGAACAAGGAGATATAATAATAATGCTTTTATTATTGCCTCTAGGGCATATCTCCAACAGATCATACATGGTGATTTGCATGAGGGCCCGATTATGTACCGTAATTTTACGATTTGGCCGGTTTACTGGGAAGACATGATATATATATATATACAGTAAAATAACTGCAGCATCGTGAATAAGAAAAAAACATAGACTATACAATAAAGAAATTACGGCATATTACATCCACTGGGCATTAAATTTCACCACTATGATAATAAAGCACAAGCAGACAACATATTACATACACTGGGCATCAAAGATCGCCACCAGTGCAACTAAACACGCCGACAAAATAATATACAAAACCGACGACACTTCAATAGAGTTCAAGAAAGGTTAGCCCTGTTCGGGAGCTGCAGCGCAAGCAGCTGAGCAAGCTGGTGAGACTACACTTGTTTGACACTTATATCCTCCTCACTCTGAAAGATAAACAAGCAGACGGATGACAGGTTTTGCACATATAAGTATCAGTGCTGATAATTCATCATATTTCTTACTAACGAATAAAGTGACATAGTTTAAAATAGCATTAACACGATATGGTATTGTTCAGATCAAGACATGGCAGGAAATGACATTGTGAAGGAGTTGGCAGCTTCACGACACCACTGGATTACAGATCGAGAACTCATAAGTATCAATGGTTAGTGTGCTGTCAATTTGTCCCATTTTAGATTGGCAAAATAAGATCACTTGCTGTGTATAGTTTAATTTACATGGTATGAAGAAGGAACTTGGTTGTACAACTGAAATCTTAAATTGAGAAGGACAAACTTTTGTTTATGAACTGGAGTATATAATAAACTTTAAACATGCAATTTGATGCAAACACCAAAAATAAACAGCTGTTGCAGTCTTGCCTAGCCAATTATACACAACAAAGTTTGAAGGCTTGAGAAGGACAAACTTACATTATTGATGAAGGCGGGCTCTATAAAGCCCTTGTCCATGTGTTGACGCTGAAAAGTGGCACAATCGTCAAAGTTGCTTTAATCTATGTCAAGATTACTTCAAACTTATGATTGGAAGTCACCATGAGATGGCTTTCTTTGAGAAGATCAAGATGGATATGAAAGTGGTCTAAAACGGAGTCGGGATGCAAAAGTTATGACAAGTTCAGAGATGCTCATGGTGACACCAGATTAAAGAATGGCTTAAAACCCAATTAATATGACTTCAAATGGAAAAAAAATCAACATGAAAGTTGTGCGTCTCGTTGAAACGGTCGATTTTGGTATAGAAATCGTCTCAATCCGAGTTTGTATGCAAAAGTTACAGCCATCCGAACACAGCCCTGTCACAGAGCCATAAGTGGCGCGCCCCACCAGCCACATGAGTGATGGGTAGCGCGAATAACAGCCTGTATTACGTGACCGTTTTGGCATAGAAGATGGCTTCAAATCGAAAAACTTTCAACATGAAAGTTGTTCGTCTCGTCGAAACGGTCAAGATTTCTTTTGGGCTCTTTTCCATCCGAGATCGTTTACCACCTCAAAAATTACCCGCAAGGTATAGTCAGTTTAAACCGAACAGTTTTGGAAAGTTCGGACAAAACCAATCCGAATTTGGCTAGGGTTTTGGACGTGAATCCAAGCCTTTTCCTTGCATGGGAAGTCCAGCCGCCTCTTATATACCTAAGGGGTGACGACCGATTAAACAACACACAATCGATCAATTCATCTACCACTTTTTATCTTTTATCTTTTCTCCTTAACCCTTGTTCTTCTTCTTCCTCGTTCTTCGTTTGTTCTTGTTGTTGCAGGGCGGCGAACCTCGAGGCCCTAGGGGCGATCAGGTCGACTAGGGCAGCCCATAGCCGCCGCGCGTCCAGACAGGGTCCCTCCCGGACGTGTGGGGTTTCGGGTCTTCAAAAGCGCCCGCCGGATTGCTTGCGTACCGCGCTTCCGGACGGGTCTCCTTCGACGTGAGCTGCGGTGCATCACTCTCGGCGTTGGAGGTTCACGGTGACGTGTTCGTGTGTCAACACACTTTTTGGTGACTCCGCTGGGGACGAAGCTTTGAATGGTCTCCGGCCCGTTCTTGCTACGAAGAGATCGTCATCTAGGGTTTGCAATCTACAAAGGTAATATGAATACCCAATTCACATATGTAGATGCAAATAATACATATGTTGTTGCTAGATCATCTAATGAGCATAATGTATCGGCTAGCCCTAGCTTTATCAATCATGCATCTAATTATGTGCAAGGACCGATGCAACAAAATCTCCATGATTCTACTTCATATAATTTTAGCAAAATGCAACATATGTATCCCAACTCCCATGCATCAGCAACCCCACAAATCCATATGCCGATGAACAACATGATGAGTTCGGTTAATCAAGTTGAAACACCTCATGTAGGATCTTTCAATGGCATGCAACATAGTGTTTCATCTTTTTATTCATCGGCAACTAATTTGCAACATGTTAATCCAAACATGCTGGTGGATAGGGGAATTGGCCATGCTACTACTAGTTATTCGGCCAATTACCCTCAAACATCATATGCTACACCTCATGCTACTAGTTTTTTTGGCACCATACGCTACTGTTGATGTCCATAATTCGGCTCCGCACCTTAATGGTCATGGCCGAATAAGTGAAACTTCTGCAGGAGCACAAATGCCTTCACCTACTACCGTGGCATATCTTGTCCCCCTACACAATTATAGAATTTTGACAACATCTCATTGCCGAAAGAGTCTAAAAGCATTGGGGGGCAACCATATCCAGACTGGGTAATTGAGAACAAGCTTACATTCTCTTGGGACTTGTGCAACTCTTTTCGCCAGGAACTAATAGAAGGCGGAAAGCCTCATGATTTTGCTGCTGTAAAAGCTAGAGTTATGCAAATGATGCAGTTGCCCAGTGCTGTACCATCCAGTGTACCAGCTAAAGAATCGCAAAGTTTCGGCACCTCATTGCCGAAAGAGTCTCAAAGTATTGGGGAGCAATCTCATGATGAGTGGATGGAAATTGAGATTAAAAAGTTTAAAGCTCGCCAAGCTGAGATGTGGGCTAAAATTAGACGAGAGCGAGAAGCCTTGCAAATTCAAAAAGATAAAGTTGTTGATTCAGGTAACAAAGAAAATTAGGTTATTAGAAAAGCCGAATCATGTAGTATATATTCTGAATCCATCAAATCCAAAGAGGCAAGCATTATTGAGAAAGGACATGGAAAGCATAGGAAAACAGTCATACTTGATTTTTCCGAAGTCAATGGAACCTACTTCCTGCCCTATGAGTTCCGTGCCATAGAAATTGACAAGCCTCAAGGACAAGAACAAGTAGCCGAACAAAGTTCGGCTGACATGGATCTTCAAAGCAATGATGCACAGAATCAAGAAAAATATGATGAAAAGGTGTTGGGGAGCCATCCAAAGACGGAGCAAGATGTACTTCAAATGACACCACCATCATGTTCTCCCAACATATTTGAAGAGGTATGCATAGAGAGAAATTTACCTATTTTCAGATTTGGTCGCGACTTCATTATTGATGCATCTATAAGAAATATTCTCATAAGTAATTTTGAAAGACCAATGAAGAAGGGTAATTTACTTGTTGGCAATAAACTTGTTATGGAACATATCGGTCAACCCATTACGCCATTTATTGTAACGCCCAATATGGGATTATACCTCCTACGTGTCGAGGCACGACTTAAAGGTATAAGCCCATACTAGAATGATCTCAGGTATGGTATCAATGCACGACTCATGTAAAAATAGGGATGAAATTGCAAAAGGATAGTTGGCTTACACTCGCCACGTCACACAATACATTACATAAGCAAATCATCATCCAACTAAAATCACAGTCCGACTACGGACGAAGATCCAAATGAAATATACCAAATAAATAAAGCCACAAGGTCCGAATCGCCCCTAGTAGAAGCCACTACTGATCAGCGGGATAGTGCACATAGTATCGACTACGTTCTTCATCGAACTCCCAGTACAGCTCGGTGCCGTCACCTATGTAGTCCACCATAGTACCTACATGTGGTGTGGTGTAGAATCTGTGAGCCACGGAGGACTCAGCAATCCCGTTCCCGGGTAGCAAAACTATCTAAGCCTTGGGTGTGGAACAAGGCTGAAGAAAGATAAAGGTTGCAGCTGCACTAGCACTAGCTTACGTGTTTAGTACGAGAAGATAAGTGCCACGGGCGTTAAGGTGATCACGAAGTGATCCTATCTAAGCACGTCAATCATAACCCCACCGTGTTCACTTCCCGAACCCCTTTCAGAAAATGACCGTCACGGTTACTCACGCTGGTAGTGTGTTCTGAACATGGTGTCAAGTTTTCTACAACCGAATATTAACGAAATCCCATCTGCCACATAACCGCGGGCACGGCTTTCGAAAGTTCAAAACCCTACAGGGGTGTCCCAACTTAGCCCATTACAAGCTCATGATCCGCAGAGTCGCAACTCCAAGGTGGGAAGGCCCGAGTATTCTTGGAATCCCGTGCTCAAGATATTCCGACATAGGTAAACTAATCCAGCAAGACCTCCCGGCGTGCCGACACCCTGACAGTAGCCGCGCGTATCTAGTCTCAGGCCACGACCAGATAGGTCAGTCTACAGGAAAATACCAGCCCTCGGGTTCCCCCATGGTGGCCCTGCAGTCCGCCCATTTTGGACCAACACTCAACTCGAGCACTGGCCCAGGGGGGGTTGATTAATTAATCCTCGGGTTAATTACTCCCTCGGCAAGTTTTAGTTGTTAGGAAAATGGAGTACCAATGTTGGGCCTTGCTGGAAAAGGTTTAGCGCTAAGCGGGTTATCGAGGGGGTCCCATAACCCCAACCGTGTTAGGAACGCATAATCAAGGAATATAACACTGGTTTGTATGGTTCCTAGGGTGGCATGAGTGGAACAAATCACCAAGCGAGAGGCTTAGCCTTCCACCCATTGCCAAGTATATAGATGATTTAGTTAAACAGATTATATAGTGTGATATCCCAACAATAACTTCAACATGAAGCAAGAATCTTCAAATCTTCTCCTGCAACTAGCAATGCTATAAGAGGGGCTGAGCGAATCTTACGTAGCCAAACAAAGGTTTGCTAGGATGGGTGGTTAGACAGGTTCATGGTTATAATAGGAGGCTGACAAACAAACATGGGCATCGAGGCAATAAGCTAAAGAGCGAGACATCTACCAATAGGCAAAGATAGTAATGATATCTGGGTCAGGTCATCTTGCCCGTCGAGTCGTCGATGGGATCGTAAGACGGCTCCTCGTACTCAACCTCGGTAGTAACCTCGTTCTCGTACTCGGTCTCGGCTCCCGGCTCTACTCAACACAAGAACACAACATGGCACAATATCAAACAAGGTGCAATGCACAATCAACATGATGCAAGTATGATTCATTTCATGGCAAGGGATGAATCACACAAGAACAACACAAAACAACAAGTTTAAATGAGGCCGGAATCAACATATAGCTAATCCGGTAAGTCCTCATATGCATATGTTGAAATCGGTCCAGATCTGAACAAACCTTAAGTTAAAGTTTTTAAAAAGCAAGTTAACATGCACCATGATGATCTACATGAAATTCTAGTCAAGTTTCATATAAAGTTTGCTTAACTCGGAGCTATGGTCTAGAAGATATGACCAAAACAAGACAAGCATGGCAACGGTGCAAGATGCACTCAAACATTAAGCAAACACACTCCAAACATGTAAACAAGATGATATTATGATTCTACATGCAAAATCACACAAGTTTCCTATATGGCACACTCAAAACGGAGCAACGGTTCAACACATACACACGAAACAAGATACAAAGCAAAGCTGAAATTAACAGCCACATAGCAATTTTGGAGCAAGAAATATATACTCTACAACACCCACACATGATGACAATAAGCATGAATATGAAGTAGACATATCCTACAGCAAACAACTCCATTGGAGCAACTCCATAGGAGGCATGGATCAATAGCAACAAGCTACACCAAATTGATCATGCTGTTAAAAACCTGACAGTTATAATTTATAGCAACTTGAGAGCAAGAAATAAATAAGCTACAGCAAGCCATATGTGCAAGTGAGGGCATGGATGGATAGACAATAACATGGACAACAAGGAATGATCATTGGCCACTCCAAAACATGCATGAATTTAACTAGGGCATCAAGCAAACATAGCATCAGGTTATGACAGATTCAGACTTAACAGAAATTTCACTAAGTATAAAACAGTTATGTTGGCATGGCATGTTTACAAGCATGTTTAAGTCACCTCAAGGCATATCATGTAAAGTGGTTTGCACCACAGCAAAGACCATATGATGGAGATTCTAAAACATATTAACATGTGACATGGAGACAAACACATCAATAACAACGAGCACTTCAAATTAGCATCTCATAACATGTTTCATAACTTAACAGCCACATACACTTTTGCAACCAAGTTTAACATGGCAATATGAACCCTAACATGAATGCTACAGCAACCATCATGTAGAGCATCTCACAATGAACATTTTGACATATCATTTGCTTCATTTGGATAAACATGCACCAAGTTATCACATATCAAACATGGCATGAAAATATCAAGTTACAATAGTTTATAACAAGTAGCACTCCTGTCACGGAGATTAATACCTCTAGATGAACTCAAACAAGCATGCCACAATGGAACAAAATGTAGAGCACATCACCACGATCATTTTGATATATCATATGCACAAAACAGATCTACGAGCACAAAGTTACGGGCATGCAAAGGAGGCAACAAAATGTTACAGATCTGGGACTTAGTGGTTTTTATACCTCCAAAAGTCAAACGTGGATGGATCCGTGCGGGATGGAGGGATCCGGGCTGCGGGGCGGTGTTTGGATGGAGGGAGTGGTGGATCTCGTCCTGATCCAGAATTCACCGGAGTTGGCGCCGGAGACGGGGAAGATGGCCGGAGTTGACGGGATGACGACGGGGCGGCGAGGAGATGGACGGAGGCGGCGCTCCGGTGCGGCGGCGCGGCCCGAGGCGGCCGAGGCGGCCGGCGGGACTCCGTGGAGGCGCGCGGCGGGGCGGTTGAAGTGCCGGCGGTGGCGCATTGAAGGTCGGCGGCGGCGGCGTTGAAGGCCCGCGGAGGTGGCTGCGTTGATGGAGGCCGGCGGCAGAGCTACGCGCGCGGCGACGGGTGGCGTGCCGGCGAGCGGCGGCGGTTGGTGCGGCGACGGCGCTGCGGTGGTGCGGCGGCGGGGTAGGCGCGGAGGCCGGCGGCGCTGTGGTGCTGCTCTAGCGAGGTGGCGGCGAGGTCCGGCGATGGCGGCGGCGAGTTCCGGCGAGGTCGCCGCGGCGGTCCGGCGAGGTTCCGGCGGTCGGCGCGGTGGTGCGGTGAGGTGGCGGCGGTTGGAGTGGGATGAGGTGGCGCGGCCAATGGGGGGTCGCCACGTGGCGGTGGAGGTGACGTGGCGGCCTCTGGTTGGTTGGAGTGAGGTGGCCGCGGGTCGGACGTGTCCGGGCGCGTCCGGACGTGTCCGGCGGCGCGGATGGACGGAAAATTAGGGTTGCACCAGGATTTCAGGGATGGGGACTGTTTTATAGTTTCTGGGAGCTAGGAAAATCCAAATGAGGAGCGGTTTTCGGCCACGCGATCACAATTCGACGACCGAGATGATGGGAGTGGTTGTTCTGGGTTTGTGGGCTGTTGTGGAGGGGGTCTTGGGCCTTAAAGAAGAGGTTCTTTTAGCCCACTAGGTTAACCGTTGGAGTACCAAACGAACTCCAAACGCGACGAAACTTGACAGGCGGACTACACGTGCCAAAACAACAACGCACGACAAGTCTCACGTCATTCCGGAAACATTACACGGCCACACATGAAAGAAAGACTCGGGGGTGCCACGGGCACGTGTGTGAGCGTCGGAACTCGAAACGGACAACGGGAAGAGACGAGTGGGACCGGGTGCAAGTGACAACACAAATGCAATGCAATGCACATGACAACATGGCATAGATGAAATGCACACACGCACACAACAAAACGAAGAAACTCGAAATGAAAGAAGAGCCCAGAATGGAATTGATGAAGTCAAAGTTTCATATATTGCCAAATTTGTAAAGTGTTACATCTGGGGCATTACAAACTCTCCTCTACTACGAAAAGATCTTGTCCCGAGATTTAGGACTGGAATAAGGAAGGATACTTGGAACGAAGGTGATCTTCTCGTTCCCATGTAGCTTCTCGGTCGGTATGGTGTGACCACTTAACTTTCAAGAACTTGATTGACTTGTTGCGGGTCTTGCGCTCGGTTTCTTCAAGAATAGCAACGGGGTGCTCACGGTAAGACAAGTCTTGTTGAAGATCAATCTCCTCAAACGGAATGGTGCGTTCAGGTGTCTTGAAGCACTTGCGGAGTTGAGACACGTGAAACACATCATGAACATTTGCAAAGTTGGATGGAAGCTCAAGTTGATAGGATAGGTCGCCTATTTTGCCAAGAATGTTGAAAGGGCCCACATATCTCGGAGCAAGCTTCCCTTTGATACTGAATCTTTGGGTTCCTGTCATAGGAGAAACACGGAGATAGACATGGTCTCCAATGTCGAAAGCCAAATCACGATGCTTGCCGTCATAGTAGCTCTTTTGATGCGACTGAGCGGCCTTGAGATTCTCACGTATGACTTTGCACATTTCTTCGGCTTCTGAGATCAAGTCATTGGAAAGAACTTGACGTTCACCAGTCTCGGACCAGTTGAGAGGGGTACGACACTTTCTGCCATAGAGGATTTCAAACGGAGCTTTGCCGGCACTTGCTTGGAAACTGTTGTTGTAAGAGAACTCGGCAAACGGGAGACAATCTTCCCACTTCATGCCAAAAGAGATGACACAAGCTCTGAGCATGTCTTCAAGGATCTGGTTCACTCTTTCGACTTGACCACTACTCTAAGGGTGAAACGTAGTGCTGAAACGGATCTTAGTGCCCATGGCTGACTGGAAGGAGTCCCAGAACTTGGATGTGAACAAACTTCCACGGTCTGAGGAGATAACTTGAGGAATGCCATATAACGACACAATTGTGGAAGTGTACAACTCTGCCAACTGAGCTGCATTGATGGATTCTTTGACTGGAAGAAAGTGAGATACTTTGGTTAGCTTGTCAATCACAACAAAGATAGCATCATTCCCCTTCTTGGACTTGGGAAACCCAGTGATGAAATCCATTTCAATGTGGTCGAATTTCCACTCGGGAATAGGAAGAGGTTGGAGGAGATCGGCTGGACGTTGATGCTCTGCCTTCACTCTTTTGTAGACATCACATTCATTCACGAATTGGGCAATATCCCTTTTCATGCGAGTCCACCAGTAAGATTGCTTGAGGTCTTGGTACTTCTTGGAACTTCTGGGATGAATCCAGAGGAGGGAGTCATGTGCTTCGTTCATTATGAGCTTCATGAGATCACCCCTGGGAACCACAAGTCTGTCCTTAAAGAACAAGGTGTCTTTCTCATCAACGCGATAGCACTTGTATTTGGGAGTACCCTTAGCAATACCATGTTTCATTTTCTGCACCATAGCATCACTGAGTTGGGCCTCACGGATCTGATCTTCCAAGGTAGGAGCAACTTGAAGGTTTGCAAGAAAGCCTTGCGGAACAACTTGGAGGTTGAGCTTCCTGAATGCTTCACAAAGCTCAGGCTGAAACGGCTTGATAAGGAGACTGTTGCAATATGCCTTTCTGCTCAAGGCATCTGCAATGATATTGGCCTTGCTAGATGTGTATTCGATGCTTGGATCATACTCTTGGATCATTTCAACCCAACAAGTCTGGACAAGGTTCAGGTTCGGCTGTGTGAAGATGTACTTCAAGCTCTTGTGATCGGTGAAGATGTCCACTTTTCTGCCCAACAGAAGGTGTCTCCACGTGATCAAGGTGTGTACCACTGCTGCTAGCTCAAGATCATGTGTGGGGTAGTTCTTCTCATTTGGCTTCAATTGACAAGAAGTGTATGCCACAATCTTCTTCTCTTGCATGAGAACACCACCAAGTCCTTGAAGAGAAGCATCACAGAATACTTCGTAGGGCTTGGACTCATCCTGAGGAGTAAGAACCAGAGCAGAGATGAGCTTTTCTCTGAGAGTTTTGAATGCCACATCACAATCCGGAGACCAGTTGTACTTGACATTCTTTTGTAGCAAGTTGGAGAGAGGCTTGGCAATCTTGGAGAAGTTCTCAACGAACCTTCTGCAATAGCTAGCGAGACCAAGGAAGCTTTGGAGTTGCTTCACGTTCTGCGGGGATTCCCAGTTGACAATCGCTTCAACTTTCATGTGGTTGACAGCAATACCGTCAGCAGAGATGATATGTCCAAGATATAAGACCTTATCGAGCCAAAATTCGCATTTAGAGAACTTGGCATAGAAATTGTGTTCACGGAGTCTGTCGAGAACCAAACGGAGGTGCTTGGCATGATCCTCTTCATTCTTGGAGAATACCTAGATGTCATCCAGATATACGAGCAGAAATCCGTTGGTGTAGGGGTTGAATATGTAGTGCATCATCCTCGAGAAGGTGGGTGGACCATTTGCGAGGCCAAAAGACATGACTGTGTATTCATAGGAGTCGTAGCTTGTTCTGAATGCAGTCTTGTGAATATCTTCTTCTTGGATACGGATCTGGTGATAACCCATCCGGAGATCGAGCTTTGAGAACACTTTTGCTCCTTTGAGCTGCTCGAACAATTGAGTGATGTTGGGGAGCGGATACTTGTTCTTTATTGTCTTCTTGTTCAATGGCCGGTAAACAACGCAAAGGCGCTCCGTGCCATCCTTCTTCTTGACAAATAAGACACCACAGCCCCAAGGAGAAGTGCTAGGCCTGATTAGACCAATACGCTCTTGCTCATCGATTTGTCTCTTCAGCTCCTTCAACTCATCAGGGGAAAGCTTGTACGGACGCCCGCATGCTGGCTCGGTACCGGGCTCGAGTTCAATGACGAATTCAACTTGATGATGCGGAGGCATGCCTGGAAGCTCTTCAGGGAAAACATCTTCATATTCATTGACCACCGGAATTTGAGAGATGGCATCAATCTCGCCCTTGTCATTGAGAGAGAATAGTCTGATTGTGTTATCTCGAAAGGCAAAGATAATCACGTCTTCGTCAGGATGAGTAAGCTTGACTTCCTTATTTGCACAATCAATGTGGGCATCATGCTGGGAAAGCCAATCCATCCCAAGAATAAGATCAATGTCGGAGTTGCCGAGAACAACCGGAGAAGCTAGAAAGCAGTAATCACCCATACGAATAGATACATCCGGCGCATACAAGCTAGAATTCATGTGCTTGCCTGGAGAAATAATTGATAACTCCTTGTCCAAGGGTGCCTAAATGAAATCATGCTTGGTAAAGAATGGTCTTGACATGAAGCAAAGTGATGCACCAGAATCAAACAATACTTTAGCAGGAATAGAGTTAACTGAGAGGTTACCCAATATCACATCAGAAGAATTCTCCGCTTGAGCTGCATTCATCAGATTTACTCTTGCATGCTTGGGATTGTGCTTGACAATAGCAGTGCTAACAGGTGGAGGAGGCGGAAGGCGCCTTGGGTTGGGGCACTTGTTAGCATAATGACCCTTCTGAGTGCACTTGTTGCAAACCACTTCTGAGAGAGGACGGTGATAAGGAGCACTTGACTTCGAAGCTTGAAAGTGATTCTTTGACTGATTGCTTGGGTTGGGTGGGTGGGATAAACCACGGCTATCAGAATGCTTGTTGTTGTTGTTGGAAGGTCGGATCACTTGAGGAGGTGGAAGCCAAAACTTCTGCTGCTTTGCGATCACTTGGGAAGAAGAGGAGTGAACAACGTCTCTGATCCTCTTTTTGGAAGCTTCCATCTTGAGCTGGGCTGCCTCTTGCTTAAGTGCTATGTTATAGAATTGATCAAATTCATCCGGCTCAAACAAGGTGAGAGCTAGTTGGAGTTCATCCTTCAGACCACCACGGAACTGATAAATCTTGCTCTTGGCATCTGGGATGTCTTGCTTGACATAGCGGGCAAGGTTCTGGAACTTGACATTGTATTGATAAACAGACATGGAGCCTTGCTTCAGGTTGCGGAATTGCTCACACATACCTTCGATGACACTTGTTGGAATGTGGTGGGAGCGGAAATCCTTGCAGAAGTCAGTCCACGAGATTTCACGCCCTTCTCTGGAATCTTTGTACTGATGCCACCAATCAGCGGCTTGGTCCTTGAGTTGGAAGGCGGCAAACTTCACATAGTCCTCAGGTCTCACGTTACTGCACTCGAAATGCTTCTTGATATCTGTTATCTAGTCTTCAGCATCTAGAGGGTCCACACAGTAACTGAATGCCTTTGGTTGGTTTGCCAGGAACTGGTTGAGTGTAGCAAAGTGAGGTTGGTTGAACAAATTGCCTTGGCCTTGGTTCCCATGGTCACCTTGATTTGCTTGAATGTTCTGCATCATTTGCATAAGCATCTGGGTGTTCTGGTTCGTCGCTTGCATAGTTGCTCTCCAGGCCTCAGACGGAGGAGGAGGGGAAGGAGGACGATCAGGAACTTCTTCACCCTCTGGGTTAGCGTTGGGAACCCTTTTAGGAGCCATCCTGAATGAGATGACAACTATTAGCCATTGATTGAGAGAATATATAAGCTGAATCAACGGCTAGAAATTGCAACATAAGTCTTCACAAGAACATTCGAACAAAATGAACGCATGTAATCTACAGTTAAATGGTACAACAATCTTCTTGATAAGCCACTTGGGAACCAAAGGTAAATAAAACAACAAGGAGCAGATAGAACAAATACAAGATAGAAGCTTCGTTCGACATATTCGTGCTGAAAGCTTATGGAACGTGTTACAAAAGGGTTTTGCAATCCCCGGATCAACATAGCCAAGGACCCTTTAAGATGCAACTCCCGATCGAAACAACGCCCATAAAACTACTTCACTCAATGTATAACCCCGAACTCCATATCATGCATTCGTTGGAAGAATGCCTACAAGCTACTAGATGAACCCACCTATTAATTTCTGAAAGTTTCCATTTATGCAATCAGGTGTTGGGGATATAGGGGAAGCATCGCGCACTCAACTCTAATCCTACATCCAGCTGTATCCATCCTTCAACACATAACCAGTTATTTCTGGAAACCGTTTACCTCGGACCTTCGAAACGCGTCTACTATACAAGCTATGGCAATACTCCCGAACTACCTCCCCAGTACTGGGTGATGTCGGGGTTATCTTGCCACTAACCGCATAGGAGAGTTTTCGATGTTGGCCGTCTTAAGTATTCAAGAACTGCTGCGATATATTTGTGACGACAACACCTCGAAGCTCAACTCCCCGGGACACTGCCACAACCCCTAAATGACAGGAGGCATCGAGAACAATGTTCTCGTCACAAAGACATCGGAACAATCCAAACAATACTCGCGTGATCCTAAATTTTTTTGTGAAATTTTGAGAGTAGAAGAGAAAAGTAATCGTCAGGAGTCCTCACCAGAGTGAAAAGAGATGAGGAGCAAAAGAAATCCTAATCTCCGATATATATATAGGACTCAAAACATTTTGAAGTGTGTGCCTAGACTCAACCGTCAACGATTCGATCAATCAATGGGGGCTTCTAGGTCGAAGAAGGCTCTGATACCAACTTGTAACGCCCAGTATGGGATTATACCTCCTACGTGTCGAGGCACGACTTAAAGGTATAAGCCCATACTAGAATGATCTCAAGTATGATATCTTTGCACGACTCATATAAAAATAGGGATGAAATTGCAAAAGGATAGTTGGATTACACTCGCCACGTCACACAATACATTACATAAGCAAATCATCATCCAACTAACATCACAGTCCGACTATGGACGAAGATCTTAATGAGAGATACCAAATAAATAAAGCCACAAGGTCCGAATCGCCCCTAGTAGAAGCCACTACTGATCATCGGGATAGTGCACATAGTATCGACTACGTTCTTCATCGAACTCCCAGTTCAGCTCGGTGCCGTCACCTGTGTAGTCCACCATAGTACCTGCATCTGGTGTGGTGTAGAACCTGTGAGCCACGGAGGACTCAGCAATCCCGTTCTCGGGTAGCAAAACTATCTAATCCTTGGGTGTGGAACAATGCTGAAGAAAGATAAAGGTTGCAGCTGCACTAGCACTAGCTTACGTGTTTAGAGCGAGAAGAGAAGTGCCACGGGCGTCAAGGTGATCAAGAAGTGATCCTATCTAAGCACGTCAATCATAATCCCACCGTGTTCACTTCCCGAACCCCTTTCGGAAAATGTCCGTCACGGTTACTCACGCTGATAGTGTGTTCTGAACATGGTGTCAAGTTTTCTACAACCGGATATTAACAAAATCCCATCTGCCACATAACCGCGGGCACGACTTTCGAAAGTTCAAAACCCTGCAGGGGTGTCCCAACTTAGCCCATTACAAGCTCATGATCCGCGGAGTCGCAACTCCAAGGTGGGAAGGCCCGAGTATTCTTGGAGTCCCGTGCTCAAGATATTCCGACATAGGTAAAACTAATCCAGCAAGACCTCCCGGCGTGCCGACACCCTGATAGTAGCCGTGCGTATCTAGTCTCAGGCCACGACCGGATAGGTCAGCCTACAGGAAAATACCAGCCCTCGGGTTCCCCCAAGGTGGCCCTGCAGTCCGGCCATTTTGGACCAACATTCAACTCGAGCACTGGCCCAGGGGGGTTGATTAAGTAATCCTCGGGTTAATTACTCCCTCGGGAAGTTTTAGTTGTTAGGCAAATGGAGTACCAATGTTGGGCCTTGCTGGAAAAGGTTTAGCGCTAAGCGGGTTACCGAGGGGGTCCCATAACCCCAACCGTGTTAGGAACGCATAATCAAGGAACATAACACCGTTTTATACAGTTCCTAGGGTGGCATGAGTGGAACAAATCACCAAGCGAGAGGCTTAGCCTTCCACCCATTGCCAAGTATATAGATGATTTAGTTTAACATATTATATAGTGTGATATCCCAACAATAACTTCAACATGAATCAAGAATCTTCAAATCTTCTCCTGCAACTAGCAATGCTATAAGAGGGGCTGCGCGAAGCTTACGTAGCCAAACAAAGGTTTGCTAGGATGGGTGGTTAGACAGGTTCATGGTTACAATAGGAGGCTGACAAACAAACATGGGCATCGAGGCAATAAGCTAAAGAGCGAGACATCTAGCAATAGGCAAAGATAGTAATGATATCTGGGTCAGGTCATCTTGCCTGTCGAGTCGTCGATGGGATCGTAAGATGGCTCCTCGTACTCAACCTCGGTAGTTACCCCGTTCTCGTACTCGGTCTCGGCTCCCGGCTCTACTCAACACAAGAACACAACATGGCACGACATCAAAGAAGGTGCAATGCACAATCAACATGATGCAAGTATGATGCATTTCATGGCAAGGGATGAAGCACACAAGAACAACAAAAAACAACAAGTTTAAATGAGGCCGGAATCAACATATAGCTAATCCAATAAGTCCTCATATGCATATGTTGAAATTGGTCCAGATCTCAACAAACCTTAAGTTAAAGTTGTGAAATAGCAAGTTAACATGCACCATGATGATCTACATGAAATTCTAGTCAAGTTTCATATAAAGTTTGCATAATTCGGAGCTACGGTCTAGAAGATATGAGCAAAACAAGACAAGCATGGCAACGGTGCAAGATGCACTCAAACATCAAGCAAACACACTCCAAACATGTGAACAATATGATATTATGATTCTACATGCAAAATCATACAAGTTTCATATAGGGCATACTCCAAACGGAGCAACGGTTCAACACATACACACGAAACAAGATACAAAGCAAAGCTGAAATTAACAGCCACATAGCAACTTTGGAGCAAGAAATATATACTCTAAAGCACCCACACATGATGACAATAAGCATGGATATGAAGTAGACATATCCTACAGCAAACAACTCCATTGGAGCAACTCCATAGGAGGCATGGATCAATAGCAACAAGCTACACCAAATTGATCATGCTGTTAAAAACCTGACAGTTATAATTTATAGCAACTTGAGAGCAAGAAATAAATAAGCTACATCAAGCCATATGTGCAAGTGAGGGCATGGATGGATAGACAAAAACATGTACAACAAGGAATGATCATTGGCCACTCCAAAACATGCATGAATTTGACTAGGGCATCAAGCAAACATAGCATCATGTTATGACAGATTCAGGCTTAGCAGAAATTTCACTATGTATAAAACAATTATGTTGGCATGGCATGTTTACAAGCATGTTTAAGTCACCTCAAGGCATATCATGGAAAGTGGTTTGCACCACAACAAAGACCATATGATGGAGATTCTAAAACATATTAACATGTGACATGGAGACAAACACATCAATAGCAACGAGCACTTCAAATCAGCATCTCATAACATGTTTCATAACTTAACAGCCACATACACTTTTGCAACCAAGTTTAACATGGCAATATGAACCCTAACATGAATGCTACAGCAACCATCATGTAGAGCATCTCACAATGAACATTTTGACATATCATTTGCTTCATTTGGATAAACATGCACCAAGTTATCACATATCAAACATGGCATGAAAATAACAAGTTACAACAGTTTATAACAAGTGGCACTCTTGTCACGAAGATTAATACCTCTAGATGAACTCAAACAAGCATGCCACAATGGAACAAAATGTAGAGCACATCACCACGATCATTTTGATATATCATATGCACAAAACGGATCTACGGGCACAAAGTTACGGGCATGCAAAGGAGGCAACAAAATGTTACAGATCTAGGACTTAGTGGTTTTTATACCTCCAAAAGTCAAACGTGGATGGATCCGTGCGGGATGGAGGGATCCGGGCTGCGGGGCGGTGTTTGGATGGAGGGAGTGGTGGATCTCGTCCCGATCCAGAGTTCGCCGGAGTTGGCGCCGGAGACGGGGAAGATGGCCGGAGTTGACGGGATGACGACGGGGCGGCGAGGAGATGGACGGAGGCGGCGCTCCGGGGCGGTGGCGCGGCCCGAGGCGGCCGGAGGCGCGGCGGTCGAGGCGGCCGGTGGGACTCCGTGGAGGCGCGCGGTGGGGCGGTTGAAGGGCCGGCGGCGACGCGTTGAAGGCCGGCGGCGACGGCGTTGAAGGCCCGCGGCGGCGGCTGCGTTGATGCAGGCCGGCGGCGGAGCTGGGCGCGCGGCGGCGGGTGGCGTGCCGGCGGGCGGCGGCGGTTGGTGCGCCGGCGACGCTGCGGTGGTGCGGCGGCGGGGTAGGCGCGGAGGCCGGCGGCGCTTGATACGTCCAAAATGCATCACTATTTTATATTGTAATTCATCCTTATTCATTGATATATTTCACATTACGATGATGTTCTTATGTTGTTTTGGCCTATTTTACACAGTTTGCAAACTTTCCGGTGCCGAAGCAGCAGACGCAGGATTCATCAGTAAAAAGTGGACGCTGAGTTGCTGAAGAAGAATACCTCCAAATTACCTGAAAATCGACGGAGGGTATTTTCCAGAAGGATCACGAAGATACGCAAAAGAGCAACCAGAGGGGGGCCACAGGGTGCCCAGGCGGCCACCTGGCGCGACCCCCACCCTGGCCGCGCCGGGAGGGCGCCTGGAGCCCCTGGCCCACTCCAGGCTCCCCCCTCTGGCCTATATACTCCTCGTCATCCAGAAACCCTAAAAGGGAGAGAGTTTACGGAGTTCCGCCGCCGCTCCGTGGCGGAAACCTACAGATATGAAAAGCCATCTCCGGCGGGCAGATTCCACCGGGGAGATCACCTCCCGGAAGGGGAGATCATCGCCATTGTCATCACCATCGTCACGGGCATCATCGAGATCATCATCAACATCATCCCCAACATCAGCACCATTTCCATCTTCATCCAATCTCATCTCACAATTGCAACTTGTGTTGTAATCCGTACTATCTATCCTCTCTACCCTATCGGTGTTGATTACTACTTTGTGGTGAATGCTATTGAGTTTTGTTGGAGAAATATCATTGTGTCCAGATTGTTTATCATCCATCTATCTCCACTGATCATGATCTCTTTTATGTCTTGTGAGTAGTTACTTTAGTTCTTGAGGACATGTGAGAAGTCTTGTTGTTAGTAGTCATATGATGTTGAAGTAATATGTCTTGTTTGATACTTAAGTTGTGTTGTTATTTTCCTAGTGGTGTTGTGTGAGTCGAACACTCAACACTTCGTCTTATTAAGGACCTAGGGAAATACATTGTGTACAAAGAATGCTTACGGTGGGTTGCCGGAGTGACAGAAACCTGAACCCCAGTTTGCACGCTTTTGCACAAGGGAACAATGGATCATCGATCGTATTGCTATGGTTAGGCTTTTGCCTTAAATACTATCTTGTATTTGCGGATGCTTGCAAGGTGTTTAATCATAAGAGTGCACTCTTCTTAGTCTAGAGGGTGTACTAGCATAGATCCACCCACTCAACACTTATCAATACATCACATAGTACCGATACGGAATATGGCGAAAGCACATGACTACCTCTCCCGTGTGTCCTCAAGAACACTTTAGCCTTTATAAGTTTAGTTGCTAGGCCTCTCCTTTGCTTAGAAAGGATTGGGCCACTTATTACTCTCCAGTGCCTTTTACTTTGCTCGCTTTTACTTTCCTGTTGCTTATATCAAGAAAACCCCTAAAAAGTTATCTTTCAGTGCTTGAAGTTATTCCTTGCTCAGAATCACTTATCAATACCTTATGCTCCTCGTTGGGTTCGACACTCTTACTTATCGAAAACGCTGCAATAGATCCCTTACGGTTGTGGGTCATCAGCGCTGCGGTGGTGCTCTAGCGAGGCGGCGGCGAGGTCCGGCGATGGCGGCGGCGAGTTCTGGCGAGGTCGCCGCGGCGGTCCGGCGAGGTTCCAGCGGCCGGCGCGGTGGTGCGGTGAGGTGGCGACGACTGGAGTGGGATGAGGTGGCACGGCCAATGGGGGGTCGCCACGTGGCGGCGGAGGTGACGTGGCGGCCTCTGGTTGGTTGGAGTGAGGTGGCCGCGGGTCGGATGTGTCCGGGCGCGTCCGGACGTGTCCGGCGGCGCGGAGGGACGGAAAATTAGTGTTGCACCGGGATTTCGGGGATGGGGACTGTTTTATAGTTTCTGGGAGCTAGGAAACTCTAAATCAGGAGCGGTTTTCGACCACGCGATCACAATTCGACGACCGCGATGATGGAAGTGGTTGTGCTGGGTTTGTGGGCTGTTGTGGAGGGGGTATTGGGCCTTAAAGAAGATGTTCTTTTAGCCCACTAGGTTAACCGTTGGAGTACCAAACGAACTCCAAACGCGACGAAACTTGACAGGCTGCCTACACGTGACAAAACAACAACACACGACAAGTCTCACGTCATTCCGGAAATGTTAAACGGCCACACACGAAAGAAAGACTCGGGGGTGCCACGGGCACGTGTGTGAGCGTCGGAACTCGAAACGGACAACGGGAAGAGACGAGTGGGACCAGGTGCAAGTGACAACACAAATGCAATGCAATGCACATGACAACATGACATGGATGAAATGCACACACGCACACGACAAAACGAAGAAACCCGAAATGAAAGAAGAGCCCAGAATGGAATTGACGAAGTCAAAGTTTCATATATTGCCAGATTTGGAAAGTTTTACATCTGGGGCATTACATTGATAAAGACTGATATTGACTTATTGTTATAGCCAAAGCTTTCCCCGTTGCTTTATGTAAAGTTCATATCTAGTTGGGTAGCTTTGCTTATTTCGTACTTGGCTTGCACTTGGTCTCAACTGAGACATGTATGTTCTAAATATCTTCGTTTCAGAAATTTAAAGCCAATGTTAAATTCTATTGAGAAAACTGATGCTAATATAATATCTTATCCAAAGACATCGGAGATAGAGTGGAAAAAACAATGCATAGCCGAATGGGGAGACTACAAATCTGAACCATTCGTTTGCTTATCTCCAAAGCCGTTCAAACAGCAAGATCGGCTAGAGAATAAAAAGTTTACCTTCAATTCAAGAATGTGTGAGCAAATATTTGATTTGTTGCTGAAAAATAATTACATAAGAATTCTTGATCACCATGTCAATCTATCAATTCAAGGACGAATGTATTGTAGGTTGCATCATTCGTTCAAACATAATTTTGAGGTTTGCAATATGTTTCGTCAAATAGTTAAATCGGCCATTGAAAAAAGACGATTGAAATTTGCTGAAACACGAAGAGATGACCAGTCTATTCCGATTGGTCCCGATGGCAAAAAGTTTTTGCATCGGCTGCTTCAAGCCGATCCATTTAAAGAGAAGATAAAAACTGCAGGTGATGGGATCAAGCTTTCAAGTAAAGAAGTTGTTGAAGAGCATAATGAACATAATCTTAAGGGCGAGAATTCCATCGACGCTACAATGGAGACGCCAAGGACTGGGGGGCAACAAGAAAATCCAATGATCGATTAAAGCAAACCAAAAGAAAGCAAAGGCCAAAATAAGCGCAAGTGTAAGAGATCAAAAATCACTTTCGCTGAACTATTAGATAAGTATCAAAAGAAGAGTGAAGAGAAGAATGCTTATCGGCCAAATCATGCAAATAAACCAAGATCACCCCCAAGGCGCGAGTATGAGGATCGGTATTGGCAAAGTGACAATTTTTATGCAACATATTCATATCCTTATTTTGGGCCGCCAATGCCAATGCCGTGGATGCCTCCCTATGCTCAAGTAGATCCATATCCATCATGGGACATGTATGATACAAGGGCGCATTCTCCATCTTATTTTAGACCATCTCACCAATATTATGCAGCTCCGAGAAGATCAACATTTGAACAATCACATGTTAAAGACCGTTTCAATCAGAAGGAATCGGTCCGGAGCTCAAGGAAGAATAAAGAGGTGGTCAAGCAAGTTTACCGTGTTAAAAGAGATGGTCGTAAGAGTGCAACTTCAGATTTGATCTCAAATGAAAAAGAGCCAATTAAAGTGTTGACATTGGCTACTAAAGGCAATGAGATGAAGCAACCAATTATTGAGAGTCAAAGTGCCAAATCTTAAGAAAAGAAGTTGAGAGTGCACAAGGCCAAAAAAGGATTGCCATTGGCCAAGACAAAATCGCAACAGGGGTGCCCACTCGGCTTATCATATTGGCAAAATAAGAAATTACAAAAACTTACTGCACAAGAACTTGAAGAAAGAAACATGGCATGGGTTCCCAAAGGAAGTGCTCAAAATAAGAATTATGTGCAAGCTTCCATTACAAGAAGTGCGGCAAAGGTGAAGAAGGAAAAGAGTGAAAACTATGAAGGACGAAGCCGAAGGTTTCAGCATCTTCAGTCTACACATTATCCATATTCTTCAACTATGCCACTAACGCCCGTGCCATGGAATTCGTCATCAGGTATGATTGGTAACCCTCAATGGGCTTATTTTAATCCATGGATGCCATATAATTTCTTACATCATGAAAGGGTATTACCAAGTCACTATACGTTTGATTAGCTACAAGTTTGTTGCTGATCCAAAGGGCCGAAATACTTGATTTGTCATTTAATTTGTTTATTTCGGCTATATGCGCTTTGAATGATGTCTACATGGTAATGGCCAATATTTATCTATCGTCCTAAGAATATGTCAATGCATGGCCGGTGTAGTATTCTAGCATCGTCCTTAGTTCGAATGGAGAGCGAGACAAAGTATGTGCTCATGAAAATTCATATGTATGCCTATATTATGATTGAATGGAGTTGAAACATCATGGCTGATGTCATTGAGTATACGTTGCATAGACCAATTCATAGTGCAGAATTGGCTAGTGGGCTTATACTTTGTTTGGATATGATTTGGCTTATGCATCTTTGAGATCTGTAAGAGGCCAAATCATAGCTGATTTTATTACCGAACTTCGGTTTAATGACATGCATAATATTGATGTTAGCCTTGTCTCTCTAGTACTATGGAGATTATGTTTTGATGGTTCAATTCGTAGCAATGGCCAAAGTGTTGGTGTTGTTTATATATCTCCTTATGGTACTATTTTTTGAAGCCTCAAGCCGCTTAGAATATTTTTATGCATGATTAATCAAACCCGAATATGCATTGTTATTCGGATTGACTCTTTTACTTGCTATAGGTGCTATACATATTGAGGCTTTTGGTGATTCGTTATGAGTAGTACAACAAACATCCAAGGGTTATCAATGTTTTGACGAATCACTTATATTTTATCTTGAGATATGTCTAGATGCAAAATTTACCTTGGGTTGCTTTAAAATTGTTCTTATATTTAGACATGAAAATTCAAAATAGTTGGCACAGCAAGCATTCGACTACTACGTTAATCATGGTGTATTGCATTTCTCTCAATAGCCGATGCTTCGTCTCGTCAACATAGGTAAGGCCGAACCGAAGTTCACAACTTCAGCCACTAATGAATTTTGATGCAGGTGATAGTAAGGATTGGAGAGAGTTTATTGTTGAGTATCTACAAAATCCTAGCAAAAGGGGGAACAATATGGTTCGGAGGATGACCTTGAGATACATATCTATGGAACTTTATCATCGGATTGTTAATGAAGTTGAGAAGGTTTCGCCCAAGTTTGCACCAAGGGTTCAAGAACAATAATGGCTGATATATAATTATCGTCCTAAGCATATAAATGGCCGATGGGGTGTTGACATCGTCCTTGGAACCAACATGGTACAAATTATTTTTCGGCACGCTTCCTTTGCCGAAAAACAGGGGGGCATGTGTTGACGCTCAAAAGTGGCACAATCGTAAAAGTTGCTTTAATCTATGTCAAGATTACCTCAAACTTATGATTGGAAGTCACCATGAGATGGCTTTCTTTGTGAAGATCAAGATGGATATGAAAGTGGTCTAAAACGGAGTCGGGATGCAAAAGTTATGACAAGTTCAGAGATGCTCATGGTGACACCAGATTAAAGAATGGCTTGAAACCCAATTAATATGACTTCAAATGGAAACAATTTCAACATGAAAGTTGTGCGTCTCGTTGAAACGGTTGATTTTGATAGAGAAACCATCCCAATCCGAAATCGTATGCAAAAGTTACAGCCATCCGAACACAGCCCTGTCACAGAGCCATAAGTGACGCGCCCCACCAGCCACATGTGTGATGGGTAGCGCGAATAATAGCCTGTATTACGCGACCATTTTGGCCTAGAAGATGGCTTCAAATCGAAAAACGTTCAACATCAAAGTTGTCTGTCTCGTCAAAACGGTCAAGATTGCTTTTGGGCTCTTCTCCATCCGAGATCGTTTACCACCTCAAAAATTACCTGCAAGGCACAGACAGTTTAAACCGAACAGTTTTGGAAAGTTCGGGCAAAACCAATCCGAATTTGGCTAGGGTTTTGGACGTGAATCCAAGCCTTTTCCTTGCACGGGAAGTCCAGCCGCCTCTTATTTACCTAAGGGGTGATGGCCGATTAAACAACACACAATCGATCAATTCATCTACCACTTTTTATCTTTTATCTTTTCTCTTTAACCCTTGTTCTTCTTCTTCCTCGTTCTTCGTTCGTTCTTCTTGTTGCAGAGCGGCGAATCTCGAGGCCCTAGGGGCGATCAGGTCGACCTAGGGCAGCCCATAGCCGCCGCGCATCCAGACGGGGTCCCTCCCGGACGTGTGGGGTTTCGGGTCTTTAAAAGCGCCCGCCGGATTGCTTGCGTACCGCGCTTCCGGACGGGTCTCCTTGGACGTGAGCTGCGGTGCATCACCCTCGGCGTTGGAGGTACACGGTGACGTGTTCGTGTGTCAACACCATGCTGATGGGGGGCAATTCAAGAAGTTTACCACATAATCTTCTTCATAAGCATTGCCTTTATTCTACATTTTGTTAAGAGTAAATATAGATGTGACAATATAAGAAAAAATGGAGAATATTTAAGATAAGATGAAGAGTGATGCTACATAACCAAGTAGCTATAAATGTAAGTACAGCGATACAGGCAAAAGGTACAACCTAGAGCAGTGCAAAGCTAAACTTCTTTAGTACCAACTGTGTTATCCAACCTTATGGTAAGAGTAAATATAGATCTTATGTGTAGAAAATGGAGGGCAAAGCAAAATAAGCTGTAGAGTGATGGTACATGAACAACTACCTATCAATATAAGTACACTGATAAAGGACATCAGGTACTTACAAGAACAATGCAGAGCTAAAAAATTTCATTGGCATTGGATATATTCTACACTAATGTAACCATTCATACAGATCAAATAATTTGGAGCAAACAACTGATAAGCAAGCTATCATGCATACTACTGTCACATAATGAACCAGGTATGTATGCAAGTACAGTGATATAGGACAAACATGTACTAACAAGAGCAAAGCAGCGGCATCATATTTGCGATATCCTGTCGGTCTTTTCAAACCGGAATTCTTTTTCGATCATATTTCCTGCAAAAAAGATCCATAAGGCACATGCGGAAAAGTAGAAGTTCACATTGTCATGCGATATCATAGACAATACCTCATCCTCGGAACGAGACCAGTGCATAACAAGGTTTTTCCATTCAATGTCTTCTAAATTTAGCATAGGAGACTTCACCAGAAATTCGTTTATGGACTTGCCATCAAAGTGTGATTTCCTCAGGTAACACCAATACTGCTGCAATGCTTCCTTGAAAAGCGCAAGCAAGCTTTGCTCGTCATGACTATCTATATTGACCCTCGCCTACTTACAACAATGTAATGTAAATCATTGATGTGTTCAATCAGCAGAAAACAGGAAAATAATCACCATGAATAATAGCACTTACACGTAAGTGGGACAGGAAGATGTGAAAATGGTGTTTGTCTTCACTATAATCTTCCAATGATGGGAATATATGCACGTAGTACCTAACAACATTGAAAGCATTGCCTTTTAAACTGGGAATAATTGGAATGGGGTTCCAATATGTAGGAATTGGCTGTCTCTAAAGTTGGGATAGGTCTTCGGCCGGTGGACTTGCTGTACTTTTTGCTGGAGTGGGATTATTCTATGGTACGGCTGGTGCTATGGCAACTGAAATCGGCATACCTTTTGCTGGAGTGCAGGTCCTGTGTGGTGGGGCTAGTGGTGTGGCCAGTAAAGTATGGGTATAGTCTGCTGGAGTCGGTCCTACGTTTTGTGCCACTGATTGTACAACCAATATAAGTGGGGTGCTGTCTGATTTCTCCGGCACAACCACGTTTTTCAAGGACTTCGCTAGTGCTCCTTCGGGTTTGGCAATCACCCTCTTCCTTTTTGATGTCTGATGCACAAGAACAACATTTGAGTGAAAAAACATGGTATGATGACAAATGGAATATGTATTGATAATGGATGGGCATGGCATCTCAACATATATGATGAGTAAACTAAGCAGATGGCGGTGCAACAAAGTAGGAAAAATGCAAGACAACATATGCAAGATACGCACAATCAATAAAACCTTGCCAAATTAGAGCAGGCACCTTGATGGGTGAACATGACAGGCCATCTGCCTTTGACTCCTCGAGGTTAGAATAGTCATTAGGATCATATTCTGAACAAGAATCTACATGTGGGGAGCGTATGAGTTTCATTGCATCCATATTGGCACTCAATGCCTTGATGCCAATTTTGTAAGTCATTGCAGTGTTCCACAATATTCTTCTGATGCACGGATTGTGATATTCATTGTAATTATTTATAATATCTGAGAACCATGAAAACATAGATAGTTGTGAGATTATCTTTGTAATGTACATGATATTCTAATATAGGGGCGCCCCTGTAAACACTTGTGTGCTATCACTGGATTCTGATGAGAGAGCTCATGTGTGCTGTAATATGGTGCGTGCATTTATATAATCTGGCACAAGTACACACAAAAAAGGCTCCAGAAGTAAGGATAGTTGGCAGATGATAGGTTTAAAATATACTGTATAGAGAGTTTATTGCCAAACCATGATAACAAGAGCACACAACAACTAGGAAGATCATAGTGTACATAAAATGGGTACACCATAACCACGATATATAAATCAGGTAAGTGGAACTGGCTTGAAAATACGGTGTTGTATTGCCGCTAGTAATTGAAAGCCTATCGATCAAGTACATGCCAACTCTATCAGCTATTGAGTGCAGATGTCCCTGCTCCCCTTCCTGACAAGGAACATACTGTACGTACTAAATACAGAATAACAAAAGAGGAACATGTTAAAGAACAGAAGAGGAAGCATATTCTTAAGGTTCCGCTTAATTGTATACAATGTTGGTTGCCCACTCATGATGAATCACAACGCCCGACAAAATGCAATTCCATGTTGTCTCTATATGTGGCAATTTTGAACAAGAGTCATTAGGATCATATTCCGAACAAGAGTCAACAGGTGGGGAGCATATGAGTTTTATTGCATCCAGAATGGCACTCAATGCCTTGGTGTCAATTTTGTAAGCCATTGCGGTGTTTAGCTTCAAGAGTGGACCGCTGCTAGTGCGACACAAAGCAGCTACACAGATCATAGTGTAGATATAACGGGAAAACCATAAGCATCAGAGTAAAATCAGCAAAGTGGAACTTGCTGGAATATATGTGCTAGTATTTCCGGCTAGAAAGGCTTCGAATACCAACTCTCTTCAACTGAAGGTGCGGTACTGTTAATATCAGTGTAACTCTCAAAGGCGACACAACTCCCTGCATTTCCTTGCTATTCTTATAGGATTCAAGTGGGCAGGCCACTACAAATCCTATTCCCATGTTTACAAAATCCTACGAATCAAAGAGGCCCGAAGATTTCAAAGTGTCCATACCAACCGACCGTATAGACCTCTACACTGCAAATGTCCCAGCTCATCTTCACTACAAGGAACATACTGTACTACTATCGTACTCCCTCCATTCCAAAATATAAGTCTTGGTAGATATTTCCACTATGGATCACATACAGATGTATCCAGATACATTTTAGAGTGTAGATTCACTCATTTTGCTCCATATGAAGTCCATGGTGGAATCTATACAAGTCAGGAACGGAGAGAGTACTTATTAAAGAAGAACGGAAGAGGAACATGCTAAAGAAGAGCAAGCAGATTTTGGATAATAAAATGTTCGTTGCGCAGTGCCCACACATGATGAACCAGAGCGCATTAAGAAAGCAACTCCCTGCTGTCTCTCTATATGCGGTGCACGTGCTTTTTTGAAAGTAAAGTAGGAACATTAGCTAACCAATTAAATATTATCTGTTTTAGTAATATCAGCATCATATTAGATTTAACTAGTGGCACATTGTTTAGCTTGATGGATTAAGGGGCAGTGCTTAGCAGGTACGATGATGGTACTGAATATAAAGGCATGTCTGCATGCAAGTCGCGTGACTTTTGTCATTTGGGTCAGTCGACCATTTCAGGCGGTTGGCTGAAGATCCTACGTCTCCTAACCCTTCTTCTTCGTCGTCTCTGATTCTTCCCATACAGAACACCGCACGGGCCGCTGGTCGGACCATCGGCCACCACCGCCTGTGTTTCTCCGCCATCCCCACCCCCACCCGCGTCGAGTTTTCTTCGTTCGGCGAGGCCCCACCACCACTCCCACAACCATAGTCCCCACCCGAGCCCCTTCATTCGCGCCGGCGAACTCCGGCGAGCTCTGAAAAATCGACTGACCCAATTTTGAAATTTAGTCTACTGTGATTTAACTTGTGTGGAATATAAAAGGCAAAAACCATAATCATTGGGAGTATAGTGTTGAGCGTGCCATGGCGGATCTAAAGGTGTGATACATCTCCAACGTATCTATAATTTTTGATTGTTCCATGCTACTCCCTCCGTCCCAAAATAATTGCCTCAACTTTATACTAGCTATAGTACAAAGTTGTACTGAGCTTAAGACACTTATTTTGGGACGGAGGGAGTATTATTTATGATGTTTTGGATGTTTAATGGGCTTTGTCATACACTTTTATATTATTTTCCGGACTAACCTACTAACCCAAAGGCCCAGTCCAAATTGTTGTTTTTTGCCTGTTTCAGGGTTTTACAGAAAAGGGATATCAAATGGAGTCCAAACGGAATGAAACCTTCGAGAGAGATATTTTTGGAGAAAATCACGCACGGGAGACTTGAGAACCACTGAGTAGGGCATACGTGGTGCCCACGAGGGCGGGGGCGCGCCCTAAGCGCCCCCCTGCCTCGTGGGCCCCACGTTTGGCCCCCGGTGCCCTCCTTCCTCCTATATATGCCTACGTACCCCGAAACCATCAGAACAACAGAGAAAACCCTAGTTCCACCGCCGCAACCTTCTGTTCCCATGAGATCTCATCTTGGGGCCTGTTCCGGAGCTCCGTCGGAGGGGGGATCTACCACGGAGTGCTTCTACATCATCATCATCGCCTCACCATGAGTTATGAGTATTTTACCACAAACTTTCGGGTCCATAGCTAGTATCTAGAGGGCTTCTTCTATCTCTTTGGATCTCAATACAAAGTTCTCCTCGGTTTTCGAGGAGATCTATTCGATGTAATCTCTTTTTGCGGTGTGTTTGTCGAGATCCGATGAATTATGGGTTTATGATCAAGATTATCTATGAGAAATATTTGGTTCTTCTCTGAACTGTTTATGTATGATTATAATAACCTTGCAAGTCTCTTCAAATTATTGGTTTGGTTTGGCCTACTAGATCTATAGTTCTTGCAATGGGAGAAGTGCTTGGCTTTGGGTTCAATCTTGTGGTGTCCTTTCTCAGTGACAGTAGGGGCAGCAAGGCACATATTGTATTGTTGCCGTCGAGGATAAAAAGATGGGGTTTATATCACTAAGTTTGAGTTTATCCCTCTAAATCATGTCATCTTGCTTAAGGCGTTACTCTGTTCTTATGAACTCAATACACTAGATGCATGCTGTATAGCGGTCGATGTGTGGAGTAATAGTAGTAGATGCATAATCGTTTTGGTCTACTTGTCTCGGACGTGATGCCTATATTCAATGATCATGCCTAGATAGTCTCATAATTATTCGCTTTTCTATCAATTGCTTGATAGTAATTTGTTTACCCGTCGTAGAATATCGCTATCATGAGAGAAGCCACTAGTGAAAACTATGGCCCCGGGTCTATTCTCAACATATCAATCTACAATCTACTTTACTTTTTTGCTTTTACTTTATGTTCTTATAACCAAGCTAACAAAAATATCAAACTATCACCTCTATCAGATCTCAATTTCAGGGTTTGACAACCCCTTATCGCGTTGGCTGCGAAGTTCTTATTTGTTTGTGCAGGTGCGAGGGACTTGCGCGTGGTCTCCTACTGGATTGATACTTTGGTTCTCAAAAACTGAGGGAAATACTTACGCTAGTGTGCTGCATCACCCTTTCCTCTTCAAGGGAATACAACGCAAGCTCGAGAAGTAGCAAGAAGAATTTCTGGTGCGGTTGCCGGGGAGGCTTACGCAAAAGTCATATACCAAGTACCTATCACAAATCCTTATCCTTCGCATTACATTTTTTGCCTCTCGTTTTCCTCTCCCCCACTTCACCCTTGCCGTTTTTTGCCCTTCTTCTGCCGTGTGTTTATCGTCCGCTTGCTTCTTGTTTGCTTCCTTGCCCTCATGTTTGAGATGGGGGATGATTTTATCGAGAACGGTAGTAATGTCGAGGGCAACGTCTATGTTGACCCCCCGGATGAAACTACCACTTTACATATTAGGAAGTTCCGGGTTGGTAGTGGTAATATCATTGGAAAAGGAGTTCTTCAAGACTTCTTTACTTGTGCTGGTGCTCTGCCCACTATGGGTGGCTCTATTCTTCACAAAACTAGTAGCCTTGCGGATGTTGTATCTATGCTTATAGTTGAAATTGAAAGGCAATTTATCCATATGCATCCCTGTATCCAGAGAATCTTTTTGGAGTTTTCCAGTATTGAGAATTCTTCTGTTAAGTGTGCAGCTACTATCTTTTTGGCTCATGAATTTAGATTTATCACGAAAGAGGCCAAATAAATCTTTGCTCATTACGGAGTAGATGCCGGCCGATCTCCCATAGAGGCTATCTTATTTAATCAAGAAGACATAATGCGGTTGCGATCTTCTGATCATGTTGCTTTTAATGAAAACCTTAGAAAAAAGGTTCCTACCGATATCTTGGTTGATAGAATTTCTGAGATGAATGATGATTTTGCTATTCAAAACAATGGGTTAGACTTCTCCCTTGAGCGAAGGCTTATAACCTTCTGCCAAAAGAACGCCTATAAGGATGAATTGGTTGTTCATTACAAAGGGCCAAAAGAGGAACCTATTCCTCCTGAGATTGATGTGGGACACTTTTGTCCCATTAAATTTAGCCCTTTTGATTACTTTTGCTTGCCACAAAGGAAACTTGCTGCTGAACGTAGGGAATATGAGATGAGCTTTCGCGATATATCGTATCATTATGGCAATACCTAGATCTATCCATGTATCATGCCTAGCTAGGGGCGTAAAACGATAGCGCTTGTTGGGAGGCAACCCAATTTTATATTTTTTTGTTTTTGCTTCTGTTTAGGAATAAATATTGCATCTATCCTCTGTTTAGATGTGGTTTTGTGTTTTGTTTAGTGTTTGTGCCAAGTAGAACCTTTGGGAAGACTTGTGTGAAATTTATGTGATCTTGCTGTGAAAAACAGAATCGTTAGCGATCGCTAGAATGGTCATCAGATTTTACTGGAGCGTGATATTTAGTTGATTCTTTTTGCAGATGATTAATAGACAAATTCCTCACGTTTACCAATTTAGTTTGATTTTTTTGGAGTTACAGAAGTACGCGAAACCTGCAGATTACTACAGACTGTTCTGTAAATGACAGATTCTGTTTTCCGTGTGTTGTTTGCTTATTTCGATGCATCTATGAGTAGTATTGGGAAGTATGAACCATAGAGAAGTTAGAATACAGTAGGTTTAACACCAATATGAACAAATAATGAATTCATTGCAGTACCTTTGAGTAGTGGTTTGCTTTCTCATACTAACGGAGCTCATGAGATTTTTGTCTAAGTTTTGTGTTGTGAAGTTTTCAAGTTTTGAGTATTGCTTTGATGGACTATGCAACAAAGAGTAACAAGGGCCTAAGCTTGGGGATTCCAAAGTCACCCCAAGAAAAATTCAAGGACAACCAAAAGCCTAAGCTTGGGGATGCCCCGGAAAGGCATCCCCTCTTTTGTCTTCATCCATCGGTAACTATACTCGGAGCTATATTTTTATTCACCACATGATATGTGTCTTACTTGGAGCGTCTTGTATAATTTGAGTCTTTGCTTGTTAGTTTGCCACAATCATCCTTTCTGGACACACCTATTTGAGAGAGTTAAATATGGCCTAGGAATTGATAGAACACTCTATGTGCTTCACTTATATCTTTTGAGTTGAATAGTTTTTGCTCTAGTGCTTCACTTATATATTTTAGAGCACGGTGGTGATAATATTTTGAAGAAATTGTTGAACTCTCATGCTTCACTTATATCCATTTGAGAGTCTATTAAAACAGCATGGTAATGTGCTTAGGCTATAAAACTAGTCTTCACATGATAGACATCCAATATCAATGTAGTAAAAACTTTCACACTAAGTGCATTGAATAGGATGAGAAGTTGGATGCTTGATAATTGTTTTGAGATATGAGGATAGTGATATTAGAGTCATGCTAGTGGATTTATCGTGAAATTGAGAAATTCTTGTGTTAAGGTTAGTAATTCTCGTAGCAAGCACATATGGTGAACCGCTATGTGACGAAGTTAGAGCATGAGGTATTTGTAAAGTGTCAACCTTTGTGTGGAGGTCGGGGGCGCGCGATGGTTAACTCCTACCAACCTCCCCCTAGGAGCATGCGTTGATTGCTTTGTTTTGATGACTCGAATATTTTTTGCAATAAGTATATGTGTTCTGATGACTAATGTTGAGTCCATGGATTATACACACTCTCACCTTTCCACCATTGCTAGCCTCTCTTGTATCGCGCAACTTTTGCCGGTACCATACACCCACTATATATCCTTCCTCAAAACAACCACCATATATTTTCCTCAAAACATCCACCATACGTACCTATCATGGCATTTCCATAGCCATTCCAAGATATATTGCCATGCAACTTCCCACCGTTCCATTCATATGACACGCATCATATTGTCATATTGCCATGCATGATCATGTAGTTGACATCGTACTTGTGGCAAATCCACCATGCATAATTTTTCATACATGTCGCTCTTGATTCATTGCATATCCCGATACACCGCCGGAGGCATTCACATAGAGTCATACTTTGTTCTAGTATCGAGTTGTAATATCGAGTTGTAATGAAAGTGTGATGATAATCATTATTAGAGCATTGTCCCATGTGAGGAAAGGTTAAATCAATAAAGCCCCTCCAAAAAAGGGAAATAAAAAGAAAAGAAAGAACAAAGAAAAAAAAGAAAGGCCTAATAAAAGAAAAAAAAGAAAAGAAAAAGGGACAATTACTACTATCTCTTTCCACACATGTGCTTCAAAGTAGCACCATGTTCTTCATGATAGAGAGTCTCATGTTTAGTCACTTTCATATACTAGTGGTAATTTTCATTATAGAACTTGGCTTGTATATTCCAATGATGGGCTTCCTCAAATGCCCTAGGTCTTCATGAGCAAGCAAGTTGGATGCACTCCCACTTGTTTCTTTTGTTGAGCTTTCATATATTTTTAGCTCTAGTGCATCCGTTGCATGGCAATCCCTACTCACTCACATTGATATCTATTGATGAGCATCTCCATAGCCCGTTGATACACCTAGTCGATGTGAGACTATCTCCCTCCTTTTTGTCTTCTCCACAACCACCTCTCTATTCCACCCATAGTGCTATGTCAATGGCTCACGCTCATGTATTGCGTGAACGTTGAAAGGTTTGAAAGAATAGAGTATGAAAACAAGTGCTTGGCTGAAATCGGGGTTGTGCATGATATGAATATTTTGTGTGATGAAGAGGGAGCATAGCCAGACTATATGATTTCGTAGGGAAAACTTTCTTTAGCCATAGTATTTTGAGAAGACATGATTGCTTTGTTAGTATGCTTGAAGTATTACTATTTCTTATGTCATAGACTTTTGTATTGAATCTTTCAGATCTGAACATGCATGCCACAATCAAGAGAATTGCATTGAAATACTATGTTGCCTTGCATTCCGCATCAAAAATTCTGTTTTATCATTTACCTACTCGAGGACGAGCAAGAATTAAGCTTGGCGATGCTTGATAGATCTCCAACGTATCTATAATTTTTGATTGTTCCATGCTATTATTTATGATGTTTTGGATGTTTAATGGGCTTTGTCATACACTTTTATATTATTTTTGGGACTAACCTACTAACCCAAAGGCCCAATCGAGATTGCTTTTTTTTGCCTGTTTCAGGATTTTACAGAAAAGGGATATCAAACGGAGTCCAAACGGAATGAAACCTTCGAGAGAGATATTGTTGGAGAAAATTCCACACGGGAGACTTGAGAACCATGGAGTAGGGCATACGTGGTGCCCACGAGGGTGGGGGGCGCGCCCCCTGCCTCGTGGGCCCCATGTTTGGCCCCCGGTGCCCTCCTTCCTCCTATATATGCCTACGTACCCCGAAACTATCAGAACAACAGAGAAAACCCTAGTTCCACCGCCGCGACCTTCTGTTCCCGTGAGATCCCATATTGGGGCCTATTTCGAAGCTCCACCGGAGGGGGGATCTACCACGGAGTGCTTCTACATCATCATCATCATCATCGCCTCACCATGAGTTGTGAGTAGTTTACCACAGACCTGCGGGTCCATAGCTAGTATCTAGATGGCTTCTTCTCTCTCTTTGGATCTCAATACAAAGTACTCATCGGTCTTCGAGGAGATCTATTCGATGCAATCTCTTTTTGTGGTGTGTTTGTCGAGATCCGATGAATTGTCGGTTTATGATCAAGATTATCTATGAGAAATATTTGGTTCTTCCCTGAACTCTTTATGTATGATTATAATATCCTTGCAAGTCTCTTTGAATTATTGGTTTGGTTTGGCCTACTAGATCCATAGTTCTTGCAATGGGAGAAGTGCTTGGCTTTGGGTTCAATCTTGCGGTGTCCTTTCCCAGTGACAGTAGGGGCAGCAAGGCACGTATTGTATTGTTGCCATCGAGGATAAAAAGATGGGGTTTATATCACTAAGTTTGAGTTTATCCCTTTACATCATGTCATCTTACTTAAGGCGTTACTCCGTTCTTATGAACTCAATACACTAGATGCATGCTGGATAGCGGTCGATGTGTGGAGTAATAGTAGTAGATGCAGAATCGTTTCGGTCTACTTGTCTCGGACATGATGCCTATATACAATGATCATGCCTATAGTCTCATAATTATTCACTTTTCTATCAATTGCTTGACAGTAATTTGTTTACCCATCATAGAATATCACTATCATGAGAGAAGCCACTAGAGAGAACTATGGCCCCCGGGTCTATTCTCAACATATCAATTTACAATCTACTTTACTTTTCTGCTTTTACTTTCTGGTCTTATAACCAAAATACCAAAAATATCAAACTATCATCTCTATCAGATCTCACTTTCGTAAGTGACCGTAAAGGGATTGACAACCCCTTAACGTGTTGGCTGCGAAGTTCTTATTTGTTTGTGCAGGTGCGAGGGACTTGCGCGTGGTCTCCGACTGGATTGATACCTTGGTTCTCAAAAACTGAGGGAAATACTTACGCTACTGTGCTGCATCACCCTTTCCTCTTCGAGGGGAATACAACGCAAGCTCGCGAAGTAGCTAGAAGAATTTCTAGGACAACCCTGGACAAATTCTTATATAAAGGAAAGCGCTCCCAAGGACACATGGGAATTATCGTCAAGCTAGTTCTCATCACGATCATCTGATTCGCGTTCGGTACTTTGATAATTTGGTATGTGGGTGGACCGGTGCTTGGGTGATGTCCTTACTTGGACAGGCCTCCCACTTATGATTAACCTCTAATGCAAGCATCCGCAACTACAAAAGAAGTATTAAGGTAAACCTAACCATAGCATGAAACATATGGATCCAAATCAGCCCCTTACGAAGCAACGCATAAACTAGGGTTTAAGCTTCTGTCATTCTAGCAACCCATCATCTACTTATTTCTTCCCAATGCCTTCCTCTAGGCCCAAATAATGGTGAAGTGTCATGTAGTCGACGTTCACATGACACCACTAGAGGAGAGACAACAAATATCTCATCAAAATATCGAACGAAGACCAAATTCACATGACTACTAAAAGCAAGACTTCTCCCATGTCCCGAGGAACCAAAGTGTCGGTGTACTAAAGTAGGGGTACCTTAGTATCCCGAACTTGTGCACGGGCAGTTGTAGCGTCCCAAGGCGGGGCTTGCCGCGCGACCGCCAAGGCTCACTGTGGTTCCTTTGGAGCCATTCAAGAACAAAGTATTCAATTTAAAGAGACAAGGCCCCGGCAAGAGGAGCTTGCCGGGAAGGCCACTCAAGGCTCAAGACCACTTCTTTGGTACAGGACCCTGGCGAGAGGAGCTTGCCGGGAAGGCCCAAACATGGCATTTCAAGAGACTTGCCGCGACGCGCCACGCGTCCCGGCAAGGCCCGGAGAGCGACAAGCTTCCGGGCGTGACAAGACAGCAGCCGCGGCAAGGCGCTTGCCGCGGCAAACTTCCACTAAGTACCCACGCTCCAGCTCATCCACCCACGCGTCGCCCTGGGACCTTTCCAGGCACACATGGTGTAAGGCTATGCAGCCTGGGGTACACGGTGGCAAGCTGCGATGACAAGGCCACCGTCGTGGCGGACGGTGGCGCCCTGACGGACGCTTTTTGCACTGTTTGGAGCGACGGCGACGGGCATTTAATGCCCTTGTCCCCTGCCGTCAGGGTTAGGTATAGAGCACTATGCATACACTGTTCCAACTACCACCATTTTTACATTTTTACCCTTGACTGCGTTGCCACCTGTCGGTGACCCCTTTGACCTATAAAAGGAGGCCCATGAGTAATGTAGAGGGGGTTCCGATGATCGATCACTCGCACGCTCGGTCCTAGCGATCAGTACTGTAGTTCTTCTCGCTCCCGAGCCCAGAACGCAATACAAACCAAGGCAGGAGTAGGGTTTTACGCATCCGTGCAGCCCGAACCTGGGTAAACTGCTCGCGTGTTCTCCTCGATCTGCTCTTCGTGCATCCTCCGCCCCCCTTGCCGTACCGAAAAGGGGCTTCGGTCCCATAGGTGTTCATGGGCGATCAGTTTCCCCGACATCTTTGGCGCGCCAGGTAGGGGGCGCGTCGAGGTTGTGTGAACCTGATCCGGCGTTCACGCGAGCGAAATCTCCATCAGCTTCGTCAGCTTCATCGACATGCCGCCGAAGAAGAAAGCTTCGGAGGTAGCAGGCCCGTCCGCGTCGATCCCACCGCCACCGGAGCCAACGACCGGTGGGGTAGACGCCGGCGGGAGGACGGACGTCGGCGAGGAAACTCACGGCGCCGCCAAGTCCAAGGACAAGACGGACGACCGAGCGCACTCCAAGACCTCGGCGTCCGTGCACGCACCGCGCCCCTCTCAAGAGGCGCGGGACCGGCAGCGACGTGGTACACAAGGTACCATACGCCTGCTGGGTCAAGGTCAAGCTGGCGGTTCGCGGGACGCTCAAGGCCAACACGCTGGCACGAGCAAGGCGTGGTCGCCGGGACGAGATGCTGCTCCTTCTAACGCAGTTAGAAGTCCGAGCATATCTCGCTCCTCGCACCGCTCGCCACCGCTCCCCGCCACTCCAGCAGAAGCTCTAGCTCGAGCTCAGCTACTTCTCGACTTCCCTCTAGCGGCAGACAAGGCCGACGACTGGAGGGCCACCATCCAGAGCCTCATCGCCTTCGCCAACAACGACACTCTGCAGCAGCCGACGACGTCGCGGCCGCGGCAAGTTAGCCAGGCGCGGGCTGATGGTGACAAGACTGCCGGGGGTGCAACCATCGTGCACTCCCCGCCCCGAAGGCCAAAATCGCCGACTCGTCGGATCAACCTCGACGACGACTCCACAGCGTCGTCAGATCCGCGAGCTCGTCGCGATCAACGCCAAGTCCTTGACGACCGACGGCAAGAGGACGCTCGAACCCGCATCGAGCGTCAAAGAGAAGCGCGGCGTCAATCTGACCAGCGCGCTGGGCCCGCTGTTGACGTGCACGCGCCCGGGGGACCAGGCGACCTGCCGTACGCGGCAGGATGCCCTGCGTTCACCCGTGAGCTGCGGCAAGTCCAGTGGCCCAGCATGAAGAACTTCAAGCCCGACGTACCCGAGAAGTACGACGGCAAGACTCATCCGTCGGAGTTCCTCAGCATCTACACCATCGCGGTGCAGGCTGCCGGGGGACGAGACGAGAAGATACTCGCAAACTACTTCCCACTGGTGCTCAAGCCAAACGTCAGATCTTGGCTCATGCACTTGCCGGAGAACTCCATCTCTTCTTGGGCCGACCTGTGCCATCAGTTTGTCGGCGCCTTCACGGGTGGCCACAAGCCCCATGGCCAGGAGAGCGACCTTCACATACTTGCCCAGAAAGAAGGAGAGTCCCTGCGAAAGTACATCCAACGATTCAGTCGCGTCCAACACAACATCCCAGACGTCCACCCTGCCGCAGTTATTAGCGCATTCCACCAGAACGTGCGTAACCGCAGAATGAGGGAAGAGATGGCGATGTGCAAGATCTGAGACGTCAGTGAGCTTTATGCCCTGGCCGACAAGTGCGCACGCGCTGAGGAGGGGAGGAAACTCCCCGAGGACGATACTGGAGCAGGCGGATCAGATAGCGAGGACGCCGCCCCGGCAAAGAAGAACCGGCGGCGGAACAATAGAAAGAAGAAGAACAAAGAAGTGCTGGTCGTTGAGCAGTCCGGCAAGGAGGCCGGCGCCAAGAAAGCCCAGGCTGGCAGCTCCGGCAAGGAGACTGTGGCAGCCGCCGACAAGCAGGACGGCTCTGACAAGCAATACTGCAAGATCCACCGCACCAAGGGCCACGACCTACAAAACTGTAAAAGGGTCGAGTACCTCGTCGAGCAGCAGAAAGCTGAGTACGAGTGACGCGACAAGGAGAAGGCCCAGGGAGGTGGTGGAGAGTCCGGCAAGAAGCGGCCGTTCAACGGCCGGGGAGGACACCGCGGCTAGGCCAAGCAGCGGCAAGGAGACAGACCTCCCCGCGGTCGCGACAAGGACTAAGACGAAGACGACGACGAAGACATGGATGACGGAGATAACTGCGAGCAGGAGTTCCAGAAGGCCACATAAGTTTTGTGCGTTGACGGAGGTGCTTCTCTGCATACTTCCCACCGCCAACTCAAGCAATGGGTGCGGGAAGTTAATGCAGCTGAGCCACCCATCGAGTCGCGCAAGCTTCTGAAGTGGTCCAGCACGCCTATCATCTTCGACAGTGAGGACCACCCTGATCGCACCACTGCGTTCGGGTGTTTGCCGATGTTGGTTTCACCAACCATCCGCAACCTCAAGGTCACGAAGATGTTAGTTGACGGCGGGGCCGGCCTGAACCTGATCTCCTCTGCTGTGGTCTGGAAACTCCGGATCCCCGACAGCGAGCTCGAAGAAACCGGCACATTCCAAGGGATCAACCCGGGAAGGAGCAAGCCGAAGGGGAAGATCACACTGCCAGTGACATTTGGCGGAGAGCTGAACTTCAGGACCGAGAGGATCACCTTTGACGTTGCCGATATCCCATTGCCTTACAATGGGATACTTGGTCGTCTAGCGCTCGCCAAGTTCATGGCAGCCTCTCACTATGCCTACAACATTCTCAAGATGCCAGGCCCGATAAGCGTCATATCTGTCCCTGGCGACAAGAAGGACGCCCTTATCTGTGCCGACAAGATTTACCGGGATGCAGCAGCCGCAACAGATAGCAAAACACTTGCCGCTGAAGCTCCCAGGGGGAAGAACAAGACCAAGTCCGGCAAGAGCTCTGGGGCCCACTCTGGCAAACGCACCTCTTCGGAGTGCTGCGCCGCCGTCTAGGACGCACCATCGAGCTCCACCGGCAAGTGCAAGAAGGCGATGGCAGCTCCACCCGCAACCAAGAAGGTGTCCGCCAAGGAGGACGACACTGGTGGTACTTTCACCATCAGTGCCACGCTCGATCCTAAATAGGAAAGCGTGCTCGTTGCTTTCCTGCGGGCGAATGTCGACGTGTTTGCATGGCAACCGTCTGATATCCCCAGTGTTCCCAGGAAAGTGATTGAGCACAAGCTTGCCGTTTGTTCTCACGCGCGGCCCGTCAAGCAGAAAGTTAGAAAACAAGCGGTGGAGCGCCAAGAGTTCATAGCAGAAGAAATCAAGAAGCTGGAAGCGGCAGGCCTTGTCAGAGGTGTACTCCATCCCACGTGGTTGGCCAACCCTGTTGTCGTGCGCAAAGCGAACGGAAAGTGGAGGCTTTGTATTGACTTCACCGATGTGAATAAAGCTTGTCCCAAAGATCCATTTCCCTTGCCGCGCATTGACCAGATCGTTGACTCCACGGCCGGGTGTGAGTTGCTTTCATTTCTTGATGCATATTCAGGATACCACCAGATATTTATGGCTGAATAAGATGATGAGAAGACCGCATTCATCACTCCATGTGGCACTTATTGCTTCATACGCATGCCCTTTGGATTGAAGAATGCTGGTTCAACTTTTGCAAGGGTAGTCCACACTGCTTTTGAGCCACAAATACATAGAAATGTAGAAGCTTACATGGATGATATAGTGGTCAAGAGCAAGGACAGAGCTACTCTGATTCAAGATCTAGATGAAACCTTTGCGAATCTGCGCAAGATCCAACTCAAGCTCAACCCCGAGAAGTGCGTGTTTGGAGTCCCCTCCGGCAAGCTTCTCGGGTTCTTTGTATCCCAGAGAGGGATTGAAGCCAATCCCGACAAGATCAAAGCCATCGAGCAGATCGAAGCTCCGAAGCGCGTCAAGGATGTAAGAAGACTCGCCGGCTGCGTGCAACAGGTTTATCTCTAAGTCAGCGGAACGCGCCCTGCCGTTTTTCAAAATTTTGAAAAAGGCGGGTCCAATGAAATGGACTCCGGAAGCGGAGGCAGCGCTGCAAGACTTGAAGAGGTACCTGTCCTCCACTCCAATACTTGTCGCACCTAAGCCACAAGAGAAGTTGCTGCTATACTTAGCAGCAACCAATCAAGTGGTTAGTGCTGCGTTAGTAGCGGAAAGGGAGGCAGATGATGAGCCAACAGCCCCGGCAAGCACATCCAGCGACAAGCAGTGGGCTTCTCCGACAAGCTCTGGTCCCGACAAGGATGGAACTGCGCAGATGCAAGAGGAAGTGCGGAAGAAGATGGTGCAGCGCCCAGTCTACTTTGTCAGCTCCCTTCTGCAGGGGGCTAGATCAAGGTACTCTGGTGTGCAGAAGCTGCTTTTCGGCCTTCTCATGTCCTCGATAAAGCTGCGCCACTACTTCCAAGCACACTAGATAACAGTGCTCACTCGCTTTCCGCTGAAGAGGATACTGCAAAATCCAGAAGCAACAGGCAGGATTGTCGAATGGGCACTGGAGCTGTCAAGCTTTGGCCTCAAGTTTGAAAGCACTTCAACTATTCAGAGCAGAGCATTGGCAGAGTTCATCGCAGAATGGACGCCAACGCCAGACGAAGAAATTCCAGAGACGAGCATTCCCGTCAAAGAAGCAAGCAAAGAGTGGATAATGTACTTTGATGGTGCCTTCTCGCTGCAAGGCGCCGGTGCCGGCGTGTTGCTTGTCGCGCCCACCGGGGAGCACCTCAAGTACGTCGTCCAAATGCACTTTCCCAAGGAGCAAGCAACGAACAATACTGCAGAGTATGAAGGTTTGCTTGCCGGCCTTAGAATCGCAGCAGAGCTTGGGATCAAGAAGCTGATTGTGCGGGGTGACTCGTAGTTGGTCGTCCGCCAAGTGAACAAGAGCTACCAGAGTCCGTTGATGGAAGCATACGTCGATGAAGTGAGAAAGCTGGAAGAGCACTTTGAAGGTTTACAGATGGAGCACGTTCCAAGAGCTCAGAACGACATCGCAGATGGCCTGTCAAAGTGTGCTGCACTAAAGCTACCCGTGGAACCGGGGATCTTTGTGCTCAAGCTAACTCAACCATCCGTAGCACCATCGACTGGACAAAGTAAGAAGAGAAAGTTGGTTTCTGGTGACTACTTGCCGGCAGAACTTCCCGAAGCCGCTGCCAACAAAGTCCCCAAGATCAACAACAAGATTGCTGAGGAGCAGTCTGCTCCTGCAAGCCCTAGGGTTTGTACAGTTGAAGCAAACGCTCCCGACAAGTTTTGCTCCGGCAAGCTTGCCGGGGAACGCCAAGCTCCGGCTGAACCGCATGTTCTTGCCGTAGAAGCTAACGTTCCCGCAGCAGCACATATGCCTTTAGTCCTTGTTGTCGAGCCGCAGGCTCCGGCATGGGCGCAGCAGATTGTCCATTTCCTTCAAACAGGAGAACTTCCCGAAGAGCCAGAAGAAGCAGAAAGAATAACCCGGCAGTCAAGTATGTATCAGTTTGTCGGCAACGAACTGTACACAAGAAGACTCAACGGCGTGAAATTGAAATGCATATCCCGGGAAGATGGACAAAAGCTGTTGGCAGAGATACACGGAGGCATATGTGGCCACCACATTGGCGCCAGAGCACTTGCCGGAAAAGCATTCCGGCAAGGTTTCTTTTGGCCAGAAGCCCTCCAGGACGCAACTGCGCAAGTAACCAAGTGCGAAGCATGCCAGTTCCATTCCAAGCAGATACATCAACCAGCTCAAGCTCTCCAGACGATCCCTTTATCCTGGCCATTTTCGGTCTGGGGGCTCGACATCCTCGGCCCCTTTCCCCGCGCAGCCGGGGGCTTCGAGTACTTGTACGTCGCCATCGACAAGTTCACAAAGTGGCCGGAAGTGGAACCAGTGAGAAAGGTGACCGCACAGTCAGCAGTCAAGTTCTTCAGGTCAATTGTTTGCCGTTTCGGAATCCCTAACAGGATCATCACCGACAACGGCACACAATTCACAAGTCGCACCTTCATGCAATACGTCCAGGACCTTGGCGCCAAGGTCTGCTTCGCTTCTGTTGCTCACCCGAGGAGCAACGGTCAAGCGGAGAGGGCAAACGCTGAAGTGTTGTGCGGACTCAAGACGAGAACTTTCGACAGGCTGCACAAGTGCGGAAGAAACTGGATCGAGGAGTTGCCAGCGGCTCTTTGGTCGATCAGGAAGACACCAAATCGAGCCACTGGACAGACACCCTTTGCTCTTGTCTATGGAGCAGAGGCAGTTCTCCCCACAAGTGTCGCGCCCTTACTTCCTTTTCGAGCTCGCTCAACAGCTTAAGTGTGCTGCAACTAGCTACGACAAGGTTTCTTGTCGGCAACGGCATTGCCAGTAGGCTGCTGAAGTTCCGCACTCAGCGCTCGCGGCAAGGGTCCCTACGCCGGCAAGATCCCTAAAAGAGTAGGGTGAAAACATACAAAGCGAGGAATTCAAGTAAAGGAAATAACATTGCATTGACTACCCAAAATAAAGTTATATTACAAAGCAACTTGTCGCGGTACTAATAGACTATTGTTCATAACGTAGTTGGCAGCGACAAGGAAAGAAGAAAGTAAACAAGACTAATCCGCGCGGTCGCCCTCGACCCTTTTGATGCCGCCCACCTTGTTCACAATAGGCGCGACAAGGGCCTTGAGCGCCTCCTGATCAACGTCCGGCGGCAAGGTCCTGAGGACGTTGGTGAGGTTGAGGCCTGGGTTGCGGTGCACTATCTTCATCAACACCTTCTCGAGGGCCCCCGCGCAGAGCCTGCGCGACTCGTCCGCCAGCTGCTTTGGGATCCTTTCCCGGAGCTGCTGGAGGGCCGGCGCCACCCCCTGAAGAACAAGCTCAACTTGGCGCTATGGGGAAGATTCTCGTCGGTGGAGTACCCGAGGTGCTCCGCCCCCAGCTCCGCCAGCTCCTTGTCGACGTCGGCGGCGGCGGCAACAAGACCCTTTGTCCAGTGCTCCACCGTCAGCCTGAAGTTGTTTTGGGAGATGGCGGCACTCTCCAACATCGCCTTCTCGGCCCTGAGCTCCTCCTTCAGGTCTGTCTCTCGCCCTCTGGCTCCGTCAAGTGTCGTGGTGAGGGTGGACAACTTCAGCTCCAGATCGGCGATGGAGTCCTTGGCGATGGCGAGCTCCTTGCCCTTGTCGGAGAGGCGGACCTGCAGCTCGGAGTGGCTGTGGGCGTCCTTCTCCCTCTCAAGCACAAGCGCGGCAACCTTCTCGTCGCTCGTCTTCAAGTTGGCCTCCAGTTGCGCCACCCTCGCCTCCAAGTCCCTCTTGGCGGTCTCGGCGGCCGCAGCAGCATCCTTCGCTTCCTGCAGAGCTCCGCCAAGAGACTGTTCGCGCGCGGCAAGATCATCCTCGTGGATGTCGAGGTCGACCTTCCGCTGCGTCAGTTCGTCTTCTCGCCGGGACAACTCCTCGGCGGCGAGCCGTTGCTGCTCCTCCGCTTTGGCCTTCTCCAAGATAAACGCCTGATGCGCCTCGGCGAGCTGCTCCCGCTCCTCCGCCAAGGATCGGATAGCCGCCTGGTTGGCGGCCCGGAGCTCTTCCGCGCGCTTCTCCAAGTCAGCGCCCGCCTTGGCGGCCAGAGCCTCTCGGGACTCCAGCTTGGCCTGCCTGGCGCGGTACAGAGACAGAAGCCTCCACAGAAGCCGCTCCTCCTCGGGCTCGCTGCTGCTGCTTGGCGCGTCGACTAACTTTAATCCGGCGGAGGCAAGAACCTCCCCATCGAAGACCTCTCCCTCCGCAGGCGCCCTCGACATGGACACCCATGGGAGCTGGATGAAGACTCCATTGCCGGCTTCCAGATAGGCGCCTGGCTCGGCCGCGATAGTAGAGGGATCGGCAGCCGGCGCAGCGTCTGACGCTCCTACGGCCTCAGGGCCGTCAGTACGACTGCCGGTCCCCTCCTCAGCTGCCGCGCCAGCGGCCTTGGCTGCCTCTTCGGCGGCGGACTCGTCGGCACCGGCCTCCCCCTCAGTAGTTGCGGCGTTGCCGGTGTTGCCACGCGCGTCCTCCTCCGCGGCGACCTCCGTTTCCATCGGTTCTGCGGCGGAAGGATCTGAAGACAAGGAAAAGAAGAGAAGAACTATCAAGCAAATATCCAAAAATAAAGATTCAAGAGAAGAAAAGTCCAAGGGTTACCTGCGCGGGCCTCCTCTTCGGTGGGGTTCCCTGCCGGGGAGTTCTCCCTCGGCGGCGTGGTGGTAGCTCCCGCCGGCGGAGGGTCGCTGGCGCCGTCCCTTGGCGGCATGCTCGCCCTTGGCGGAGTACTCGCCCTTGGCGGGGTGCTCGCCCTTGGCGGGGTGCTCGCCCTTGGCGGAGTGTCCTCCCTTGCAGGGGAGCTCCCCCTTGGTGGTACGGTCGAGACGTGCGGCGTGTCGGGGGCGGCCTCCTGGCGCTCCTGATGCTGCTGCTCTGCTTTTGCACAAGTCAACAAACAAACAAAACATCAACAAGGATAGAAGGCCCACGCGCGCCCGACGAGCGGAGAGTGGACAGAAGACTTACGCTGGGGGCTGCGCTGGGGGCTGCTCCGGGGAATAGCTGCTGGGTCCGGCAAGCTTGTCGCAGGCGCACCCCCTGCTGCGGCGGCGGGCTCGTCCTCAATGACGATTACTGGGACTTTGGCCCTCTTCGCCGCCCTCTGGGCCAGAGTCCTAGAAGAGAGACAGGATCAGAATCAGGCAAAAAAGATACAATGCAAGAGTCAACAGAAAGCCAGAGAGAAACAAGAATCGCGAAGACTTACTCTTCTTCCTCCTCGTCGTCGGAGCTGAGCGCCGAAAAGTCAAAGTCCGGTGCGCGTGTCCCGGCGCGGGGTGCTGGGGGAGTGGGCTCCCTTGGCCGCTTGGCGGGAGCCGGGAGGGTGGTCTGAGAGGACCCCGCTCCGGTTGCCGCCGAAGCGCGAGGGGCGACGGGCACAGGGGCGCCAGTCCGGGAATATCCCCCTCCTGTTGCCGCTGAGGCACGGGGCGCTCCCTTGGCGGCCTTGCCCGTCGCGGTGGCGCGTGTCGGGCGGCGCTGCGGCTGCTGGGTCGCCTGCCGCCCCGTCACGTCCGCGGCCTTGCGAAGGCGCCTTTTCGGCGCAGTTGGAGGGCTCGCTGGTGGCGGTGAGCTACCCGAGGACGAAGAAGAGGAGTCGAGGCCCAGCGAGCCGCCCGAGTCCTCGGCAGGGTCGCTTGACCCGACGCCCTGCTCGGCGGGCCCGCTCGACTCGGCGCCTTGCTCAGTGGGCTCGCTTGTCTCGGCAAGTCGCCCGGCAAGCTTTCCCGCTTTGCGACGCTCTTCCTCCTCGGCAAGGCTTGTCGCCTCTGCTGCCTCCGCTTCTTCCACAATATACCCAAACTCACCCGCGGCCCTGGCTGTAGCTGCCTCTTCCAACCTGGTGGCAATATATGCCATCTCCTCGTCGGTGGTGTCGCGGGTGAGTCCCCTCTTCTCGTCGGCGTTGATTGGCGACTCCACCAGGTTGTCAAAGAACGTCTGCACGGTTTCTTCGGAAGGCTCCCGCCAAGTGGGGTTGATCCCGTGAGAATCACACAATGGCATCGCCGCGCGGATGGCACTCAGCGCAGAGCTATTGCACAATGGAACTACGCCTGGCGGCAGCGCAAACCACTCTGGATGGGCGGAGTCGTACTTAAATAGCGCTTGGAGCATTGCATTGAGCTCCAGGACAGTGAAGTTGTAGTTAAGGCCCGGGCGCAATCTCATGTTGTCTGCCGCGTTCCTGAACTCCCAAGCAGCCCTCTTCCTCTCCTGTAAGGGAGCGATGCGGCGGCGGAGAAAGTCTGCCCCGACGGCACCTACAGTGAGCCTGGCTTGCCGGAGACGAAGGATCCGAGTGGTGGCTATATTCAGCTTGTCGTCCTCAGGGGCCAGGTCACTCCAGTCATTGCCGCGTACTGCTACGACTTGGCGCCGGGAAGTAAACGGCTGCGGGTCATCCTCTATGATCCAACACCAGTTGGCCCTCCACTCGTCCCACTTGCCACGGAGCTCCCCCGTCAAGTACGCCTCTTTCTTATGGAGCCTAAAGATCCAAGAGATCCCGCCAGACAGAGGTGATCCCGACTCGACTCGAGGTATGAAATAATGGCGAAAGAGAGCTACATTGGGGTAAACTCCGACGAAATTTTCGCACAGATGTGCGAAAATGGCCATGGTCAAGACGGCGTTTTGGGTGAAGTCAAGGAGATGAAACCCGTAGTTATTCATGACGTCGCAGAAGAACTCCGAAAAGGGCGGGCAGAGCCCGCAGTAGAAGAACAGAGCAAAAAAGGCATAGCCATCCGGAAACATCTCGCAGGCCACGGCGGGGAGTACCTTGGTGCGCGGATGCGCCTTTGTCTCCCTCGACCAAAAGAGGTAGAAGACGTCTTTCAGCTCCTCCGCACTAAGCTGTGGCGGGAAGACCGCCATCCTCTTCCGCATTGCTGCTAGCCGCAGCGCCTTGGCAGTCTTCGCGGCCTTCGCCTTCTCGCCCTTCGGGGCCATGGCGGGGACGATGGAGGAAGTCTACGGCGCTGGTGATGCTGGCGGCGGCGGAAGGGAGGGCGGAGCGCTGCTCTCTTTCGACCTTCGGGGAGGAGGGGAGTGGCGGGGGTTTCTGGAGGATGAAGAAGCAACGGGCGAATGTAAGGAACTCCCCCTGTTTCCCCTGCTTTTAAGGGGGGAGGGGGAGACGTTCCGCATTTCCCCATTAAAGAAACAGGCCACGATCTCTCCCACGACGCCACGATCGACGCGTGCCGTTAGGGAGGGGCACGGTGGATACGGAGTGGGATACGGCGTGTCGCGGGCCACGCGTGCCCGTGCACTATTTTGGGCCTGGCCCAACAATGCTCGGCACCGTGTGTGGCCCAGGCCCGAGGGCTCTTGTCGGTGTACTGAAGTAGGGGTACCTTAGTATCCCGAACTTGTGCACGGGCAGTTGCAGCGTCCCGAGGCGGGGCTTGCCGCGCGACCGCCAAGGCTCACTGTGGTTCCTTTGGAGCCATTCAAGAACAAAGTATTCAAGTTAAAGAGACAAGGCCCCGGTAAGAGGAGCTTGCCGGGAAGGCCACTCAAGGCTCAAGACCACTTCTTTGGTACAGGACCCTGGCGAGAGGAGCTTGCCGGGAAGGCCCAAAATGGCATTTCAAGAGACTTGCCGCAACGCGCCACGCGTCTCGGCAAGTCCCGGAGAGCGACAAGCTTCCGGGCGCGACAAGACAGCAGCCGCGGCAAGGCGCTTGCCGCGGCAAACTTCCACTAAGTACCCGCGCTCCAGCTCATCCACCCACGCGTCGCCCCAGGACCTTTCCAGGCACACGTGGCGTAAGGCTGTGCAGCCTGGGGTACACGGTGGCAAGCTGCGATGACAAGGCCACCGTCGTGGCGGACGGTGGCGCCCTGACGGACACTTTTTGCACTGTTTGGAGCGACGGCGACGGGCATTTAATGCCCTTGTCCCCTGCCGCCAGAGTTAGGTATAGAGCACTATGCATACACTATTCCAACTACCACCATTTTTACATTTTTACCCTTGACTGCGTTGCCACCTGTCGTTGACCCCTTTGACCTATAAAAGGAGGCCCATGAGCAACGTAGAGGGGGTTTCGATGATCGATCACTCTCACGCTCGGTCCTAGCGATCAGTACTGTAGTTCTTCTCGCTCCCGAGCCCAGAACGCAATACAAACCAAGGCAGGAGTAGGGTTTTACGCATCCGTGCGGCCCGAACCTGGGTAAACTGCTCGCGTGTTCGCCTCGATCTGCTCTTCGTGCATCCTCCGCCCCCCTTGCCGTACCGAAAAGGGGCTCCGGTCCCATAGGTGTTCGTGGGCGATCAGTTTCCCCGACACAAAGTAACTACTCACAAGACATAATATTGTTCATGATCAGAGGGGTATTAATATGCCTAATGGATCTGAACATATGATCTTCCACCAAATAAACCAACTAGCATCAACTACAAGGAGTAATCAACAATACTAGGAACCCACAGGTACCAATCCAAGGTTTGGGTACAAAGATTGGATACAAGAGATGAACTAGGGTTTGAGAGGAGATGGTGCTGGTGAAGATGTTGATGAAGGTAGCCTTCCCCAAGATGGGAGAGTCATTGGTGATGACAGCGGTGACGATTTCCCCCTCCCGGAGGGAAGTATCCCCGGCAGAACGGCTCCGCCGGAGCCCTAGATTGGTTTCCGCCTTGGTTCCGCCTCGAGGCGGTGGCGTCTGGTCCCGAAAGCCTCCTTATGATTTTTTGTAGGTCAAAACACCTCATATAGCAGAAGATGGGCATCGGTGGACCTTCGGTGGGCCCACGAGACAGGGGGGCGCGCCCAGAGAGGGGCGCCCCCCACCCTCGTGGATAGCCGGTGGCCCCCCTCGTGAACTTCTTTCGCCAGATATTTTTTATATTTTTTGAAACAGAGTTCTGTGGACTTTCAGGACTTTTGGAGTTGTGCAGAATAGGTTCCAGAGTTTGCCCCTTTTCCAGCACAGAATTCCAGCTGCCGACATTCTCCCTCTTCATGTAAACCTTGTAAAATAAGAGGGGAAAAGCATAAGTATGGTGACAAAACAAGTAATAACAGCCCATCATGCAATAAATATCAATATATAAGCATGATGCAAAATGGACGTATCAACTCCCCCAAGCTTAGACCTCGCTTGTCCTCAAGCGAAAGCCGATATCGAAAAATATGTCCACATGTTTAGAGATAGAGGTGTCGATAAAAATAAAATACAGACATGAGGGCATCATGATCATTCTTATAACAACATCATATATATATATATATATATATATATATATATATATATATATATATATATATATATATATATATATATATATATATATATATAAAGTAACAATTCATTCACAATATCAAGCATGAATCATAAACTTCATTGGAAACTAACAAACTTTGATCTCGGTCATTGAAGCAATTGCAATTTATCGTAACATCGAAAATAGTCAATATAAGAGCTTTTCAGCAAGCCTACATACTCAACTATCATATAGTCTTTCACAATTGCTCACACTCACGCAATACTTATGGTTATGGAGTTTTAATCAGACACAGAGAAATATAGGGGCTTATGGTATTGCCTCCCAACCTTTTTACCTCAAGGGTAATGTCAACAGTAATAGACCATGAAAACTTACATCCAAGTGGTTATATATGTCATGATCTTTCCAACACAGTGTGCTTGCCAAAGGATAAAATGTAAAAAGAAAAGGTGAATTTCACCTTGACTCTTAAGGAAGAATAATAGATAGGCCCTTCGCAGAGGGAAGCAGAGGTTGTCATGTGTTTTTATGGTTGGATGCACAAAGTCTTAGCATAGAAGAACGTCACTTTATATTGATAAGGACCTTTATTATGCAGTCCATCACTTTTATTACTTCCATATCACAAGATTGTATAAAGCTAATTTCCTCCTCACTAATAAATCATACATATTTTAGCGAGTTTGCAACATGACAACTTACTTGGAAGGATCTTTCTCAATCCATAGGTAGGTATGGTGGACTCTCATGGCAAAACTAGGTTTAAGGATGTATGGAAGCACAAGTAGTATCTCTACTTAGTGCAAGGAGTGTTGGCTAGCATGAGGGGGAAAGGCAAGCTCAACATGTTGGATGATCCATGACAATATACTTTATTTCAGATATAGGAAAACATAACCCAGTATGTTGTCTTCCTTGTCCAACATCAACTCTTTAGCATGTCATATTTTAATGAGTGCTCACAATCATAAAAGATGTCGAAGATAGTATATTTGTATGTGAAGCCTCTCTTCTTTTATTACTTCCTATTAATTGCAACGATGACAAAAACTATGTTTGTCAACTCCCAACAACTTTATTTATCATACTCTTATATGTGAAGTCATTACTCCCCATAAGATCAATATGATCTCTTTGATACTTTTCATATTTTCTTTCTTTTTATCATGACCCAAGTGAGGAAATCAAGCCCTTGACTCAACACTAATCTTTATTATATAGCTCACGACTCGATTACAAAGGGTAAAGATCATAAAGCAAAAGCTCACAACTAGATCATGCTAACTTTATTCTACTAGATCAAGATACTACTAAAAGGATCAAACTAAGAAAAACGGTAAAGATAGGAGTGATGGTGATACGATACCGGGTCTCCTCCTCCTTCTTGATCTTCTTCTCCTTGTGGGTCTCCTCGGGTCCTTCCCTCTTCAGATCTATCTTCATTAGCCAAGCATGGTTGCCTTCGTTGTTGGAGGAGGGAGACGACATGGTGCGTGGCTTCGCAAACCCTAGCAGAAAACAGCTCAAAACAAAAACAGAAGATTTTTGTGTGATACAGAGGTCAAAACCTTCAGGAGTATATATAATGAATTTTTAGTGACCAAAAGGAGTAACATACAAGAAATCAGAGACCGGGAGGCACACGAGTTGCCCACGAGGCAGGGGGGCGTGCCCTGGGAAGGGGGGCGCGCCCTCCACCCTCGTGGACGGCTCGTGTCTCTTATGGACTGCTACTTATTTTTCTATTTTTCTAAATATTCCAAAACGGAGAAAAATTGCCTTTAGAACTGTTTTGGAGTCGGTTTACTTACCATATCACATAACTCTTCCTTTTCGGAGGCTGAATCATTCTGGAAAGTGTCCCTTATGTATTCTTCCGGGGTTACAGTTTCAATAACATTGGTTTCAGCATTTATAGGGTTACCAGAGATATAATGTTTGATTCTTTGACCATTCACCACCTTCGGATTTGTGCCCTTGAAGTTGTTGATTTTTATGGCACCGGAACGACAGACCTCCTCGATAACGTAAGGTCCGTCCCACTGGGAGAGAAGTTTTCCTACAAAAAGTCTTAAACAAGAGTTGTATAGCAAGACATAATCACCTACGTTAAACTCACGGTTTTGTATCCTTTTGTCATGCCATCTTTTAACCCTTTCTTTAAACAGCTTGGCATTCTCATAGGCCTGGGTTCTCCATTCATGAAGAGAGCTAATGTCAAATAACCTCTTCTCACCGGCAAGTTTGAAATCGTAATTGAGCTCTTTAATAGCCCAATATGCCTTATGTTCTAGCTCAAGAGGTAAGTGACAAGCTTTTCCATATACCATCTTATATGGAGACATACCCATAGGATTTCTGTATGCAGTTCTATAGGCCCATAATGCATCATCAAGTTCCTTGGACCAATTCTTTCTAGACCTATTAACTGTCTTTTGCAAAATTAGTTTCAACTCTCTGTTACTTAGTTCTACTTGACCACTAGTCTGTGGGTGATAAGGGGATGCAATTCTATGGTTGACATCATATTTAGCAAGCATCTTACGGAAAGCACCATGAATAAAGTGTGAACCACCATCAGTCATTAGATATCTAGAGACTCCAAACCTCAGGAAAATAACTTTTTTAAGCATCTTAATAGAGGTGTGATACGTCCAAAATGCATCACTATTTTGTATTATAATTTATCCTTATTCATTGATATATTTCACGTTATGATGATGTTCTTATGTTGTTTTGGTCTATTTTACACAGTTTGCAACTTTCCGGTGCCGGAACAGCAGACGCAGAATTCAGTAGGAAAAAGTGGATACTGAGTTGCTGAAGAAGAACACCTCCAAATTACCTGAAAATTGACGGGAGGTATTTTTTGGAAGAATAACGAAGACACGCAAATGGGGAGTCAGAGGGGGGCCACAGGGTGTCCAGGCGGCCTGGGGGCGCGCCCCCCTGGCCGCGCCGGGGGGCGCCTGGAGCCCCTGGCCCACCTCTGGTCGCCCCCTTTTGCATATATGTTCCCCGTCCTCCGAAAACCCTAGGCACGAGACTTTTTAGGGAGTTCCGCCGCCGCTTCGAGGCGGAAACCTACAGAGAAGAAAAGGGCATCTCCGGCGGGCAATTTCGCCGGGGAGATCACCTCCCGGAAGGGGAGATCGTCGCCATCGTCATCACCATCATCACGGGCATCATCGAGATCATCATCAACATCATCCCCAACACAAGCACCATCTCCATCTTCATCCAAATCTCATCTTTCCATCGCAACTCTTGTTGTAACTTGTACTACCTATCCTCTCTACTCTATCGGTGTTGATTACTACCTTGTGGTGAATGCTATTGAGTTTTGTTGGAGAAATATTATTATGTCCAGATTGTTTATCACATATTTATCCTCACTTATCATGATCTCTTTTATGTCTTGTGAGTAGTTACCTTAGTTCTTGAGGACATGGGGAAAGTCTTGTTGTTAGTAGTCATATGCTGTTGAAGTAATATGTGTTGTTTGATACTTAAGTTGCGTTGTCATTCTACTAGTGGTGTTGTGTGAGTCGAACACCCAACACTTTGCCTTATTAAGGACCTAGGAGAATGCATTGTGTATAAAGAATGCTTATGGTGGGTTGCCGGAGTGACAGAAACCTAAACCCCAGTTCGCACGCTTTTGCATAAGGGAATAATGGATCCTCGATCGTATTGCTATGGTTAGGCTTTTGCCTTAAATTCTATCTTGTATTTGCGGATGCTTGCAAGGTGTTTAATCATAAGAGTGCATTCATCTTAGTCCAGAGAGTGCACTAGCATAGATCCACCCACTCAACACTTATCAACACGTAACATAGTATCAATACGGAATATGGCGAAAGCACATGACTACCTCTCCCGTGTGTCCTCAAGAACGCTTTAGTCTTTATAAGTTCAGTTGCTAGGCCTCTCATTTTCTAAGAAAGGATTGGGCCACTTGTTACTCTCAGTACCTTTTACATTACTTGCCTTTACATTCCTGTTGCTTATATCGAGAAAACCCCTAAAAGTTATCTTTCAGTGCTTGCAGTAATTTCTTGCTCAGAATCGCTTATCAATACCTTCTGCTCCTCGTTGGGTTCGACACTCTTACTTATCGAATACACTGCAACAGATCCCTTACGGTTGAGGGTCATCAAGTACCGTTTTCTGGCGCCGTTGCCGGGGAGCGTAGCGCTATTGGTAAAGTGAAACTGGTAAGAAAGTCTTTTTATAATTCTGTTTTTATTTTTTGCTATTGCTGTTCTTTGTCCCTATGGATAACCCTATTATTGGAGCGTTGCTTGCGGGAAGACACCCCACACCTGTGGTGGTTGATCCTCCCCCTACTGAAATTGTGCCTTACAAAATACCAGCTGGCATTATCGATTATGTTTTGGCTAATTGTTATGCAGGAGACAGACATCCCGGTGAGCACTTGCTATATTTGTCACGACTATGTTCATTATTTAAGCTTGCAGGTGTATCGAGGGAGTTTGTCATGAGGAAATTGTTTGCCGTATCCCTTATAGATAAAGCTTCAGATTGGTATGGGCTTCTCGATAACTCACATTTGCTGGACTGGCAGGAGCTTATGTCTCTTTTCTATACTAAGTTTTATCCTCTTCATGAAATTCATCGAGACAGGAATTATATATATAACTTTAGGTCTCGTGACGGAGAAAGCATTGCTCAAGCTTGGGGGAGACTGAAGTCTCTAATGCTCAAATGCCCAATTCATAAGCTTCCCAAGGAAATTATACTTACAAATTTTTATGCCAGGCTTTCTCGTCAGGATAAGGAGATGCTGGATGCCTCCTCTAGTGGGGTATTTCAGAAGAAGAGCGTTGAAGAAAGGTGGGATCTCCCTGAAAGAATCCAAAGGAATACTGAAGATTGGGAAATTGATAAAGGTATTGAACCCGCTATAAATTATGAACATGACTATATTGAGAGCTATGTGGAAACTGATTACTTCAATACTTTTTGCTCTAAGATTGGTCTTGATTCCCATCTAGTGATTGATTTATGTAAGAATTTTGCCTCTCACGTTGATGCTTTTAAAAAGAGTAGAGACCAGCACCATGCACCTTTTAAAGAACCACCTATTGATATTTATGTTGCTGAGCCTATTTTACCTGCAGTTATATATGAACAGCCTCCTTTTCCCACGAGGATAAAGGAGCACTCTCTTGTGACAGGCATAATAAATAAAAGTGAGAGAAAAGTTGATGAACCTGAGGACCAGATCAGGATCGATCCTCAAGTTGCATTGATTAAAGACCTTACTACTGATGATGTTTTGGATTCCAATATAACTTTTTGTGCTGTTTCCACTAACCTTGTCACATCCAAGAACAAAGGCCCAATTTCAGGTATTCCGGTGGTATCTGTTAAAATAGGAGATCGCAATTATTATGGGCTATGCGACTTGGGATCGAGTGCAAGTGCTATTCCTTATTCACTCTATGAAGAAATCATCGGTGAGATTTCCCCTTGTGAACTTGAAGAAGTTGATGTTACTATTCATCTTGCAAATAGATCAACTATCTCTCCTATCGGAATTGTGAGGGACGTTGAAGTCCTATGTGGAAAGGTAAAATACCCTACCGACTTTCTGGTACTTGGTTCAGCCAGGGACAATTTTTGTCCAATCATTTTTGGTAGACCTTTTCTTAGAACTTGTGGAGCTATAATAGATTGCAAGAAAGGTAAAGTTTCTGTTGAATTTGATGGTGAGCCATATGAATTTAACTTTTCTAAGTTCTCTAAGCAGCCTCGTGGTACTGATTTACCTAGTGATGATAAAATTATTGAAAGTATTGCCTCTATTGCTATTCCCCCTGATGATCCCTTGCAGCAATACATGGAGGACCACGAGAATGATTTGCATATGCAGGAAAGAAATGAACTAGATGAAATATTCTTGAGGCAGCCTGCTATCCTGAAACACAACCTTCCGGTTGAACCTTTGGGAATTTTATCAAAACCGAAAGAAGACCCGGTGTTCGATCTTAAACCTCTTCCCGATACGCTCAAGTATGCTTATTTAGATGAAAAGAAAGTATATCCTGTTATTATCGATTCTAACCTTTCAGGATATGAAGAAGAGCGATTATTGGAAGTACTTCGTAAACACCGAGGCGCAATTGTCTACACCCTTGATGACCTTAAGGGGATTAGTCCATTTATCTGTCAACATACTATCAACCTTGAGCCCGACGCTAAACCAGTTGTTGATCATCAACGACGGTTGAACCCGAAGATGATGGATGTCGTGAGAACTGAGATTCTCAAGCTTCTAGCCGCAGGTATTATCTACCCTATAGCTGACAGTAAGTGGGTAAGTCCGGTACATTGTGTTCCTAAGAAAGGAGGTACAACTGTGGTTCCTAATGATAAAAATGAACTAATACCTCAGAGAATTATTATTGGATATAGAATGTGTATTGATTATAGGAAGTTGAACAAGGCAACCAGGATGGATCACTACCCATTGCCGTTCATCGACCAAATGCTTGAAAGGTTATCCAAAAATACCCACTTTTGTTATCTCGATGGTTATTTTGGCTTCTCTCAAATTCATGTTAACACTGCCGATCAAGAGAAGACCACTTTTACTTGTCCTTTTGGTACTTATGCTTACAGACGTATGCCTTTTGGTTTATGTAATGCCCCTGCTACTTTTCAAAGGTGTATGTCTGCTATCTTTCATGGTTTCTGCGGGGATATTATGGAAGTCTTCATGGTCGATTTCTCCGTCTATGGAACTTCATTTGACCATTGTCTTCACAACCTTAATAAAGTTTTGTAGAGATGCGAGGAGACAAATTTGGTACTCAACTGGGAGAAGTGCCACTTTATGGTTAATGAAGGAATTGTTCTTGGTCACAAGATTTCCGAAAGGGGAATTGAAGTGGAGAAAGCCAAGATCGAAGCTATTGAGAGGATGCCCTATCCAAGGGACATCAAAGGTATTCGCAGTTTTCTCGGTCATGCAGGTTTTTATAGAAGATTTATTAAAGACTTTTCTAAAACCTCGAGACCCCTCACTAATCTTCTCCAGAAGGATGTTCCTTTTGCGTTTGATGAAAATTGTAAGGAAGCTTTTGAAATCCTTAAGAAAGCTTTAATAACTGCTCCTATAGTACAACCACCTGACTGGAATTTACCTTTTGAAATTATGTGTGATGCAAGTGATTTTGCTGTTGGAGCTGTTTTAGGACAAAGGGTTGATAAGAAATTGAATGTTATACATTATGCTAGTAAAACCCTTGATAGTGCTCAAAGAAATTATGCTACTACTGAGAAGGAATTCTTAGCTGTAGTTTTTGCTTGTGATAAGTTTAGGCAGTATATTGTTGATTCCAAAGTTATTATTCATACTGATCATGCTGCCATTAAATATCTTATGACAAAGAAGGATGCCAAGCCAAGGCTTATCAGATGGGTACTCCTTCTCCAAGAATTTGATTTGCAGATTGTTGATAGGAAAGGGGAAGACAATCCGGTAGCGGACAATCTTTCAAGAATGGAAGATATACCGCATGACCCCATCCCAGTTAACGATAGTTTTCCAGACGAGCAACTTGCCGTTGTAAAAATACAACCTCTTTCCGACCCTTGGTATGCAGATTATGCTAATTTTATTGTTGCAAAGTATTTGCCTCCAGGTCTAACATTTCAGCAAAGGAAGAAGTTCTTTCATGATTTGAGGCACTACTTTTGGGATGACCCACATCTTTTCAAAGAAGGTCCCGACGGGATCGTGAGAAGATGCATTCCGGAACATGAGCAGAAGGATGTTCTCCGACGGTGTCATGATAGTCCCTATGGAGGACATCATGCCGGTGAGAGGACTGCACATAAGGTTCTTCAATCAGGTTTTTATTGGCCTACTCTCTTTAAAGATGCTAGAAATTATGTTTTAGCCTGTGATAAATGTCAGAGAGTTGGTAACATTAGTAGAAGGAATGAGATGCCTGTGAATTACTCACTAGTGATTGAACCTGTCGATTGTTGGGGTTTTGATTTTATGGGTCCTTTTCCTTCTTCGCACAAGTACACTCACATTTTAGTAGCTGTTGATTATGTGACCAAGTGGGTTGAAGCAATCCCCACTGAAAGTGCTGATCACAAAACATCTTTGAAAATGCTTAAGGATGTAATATTTCCTAGGTTTGGTGTACCAAGGTATCTCATGACCGATGGAGGATCACACTTCACACACAGAGCTTTTAGAAAAGCTTTGGCTAAATACGATGTTAATCATAGAATTGCTTCACCGTATCATCCTCAAACTAGTGGGAAAGTTGAGCTTACCAATAGAGAGATTAAGTTGATGTTGCAGAAAACAGTAAACAGAAATAGAAAGGATTGGTCAAATAAATTAGGAGATGCTTTGTGGGCATATAGAACTGCTTACAAAAACCCCTTGGGCATGTCCTCCTATAAGATGGTATATGGCAAGGCTTGCCATTTGCCATTAGAGCTAGAGCACAAAGCTTTCTGGGCTGTTAGAGAGCTTAATGCTGACCCAAAACTAGCTGGTGAGAAGCGTCTCATGAACTTGACTTCTCTAGATGAATGGAGAAGTGAAGCTTACGAGAGCGCTAAAATGTTCAAGGAAAAGGTAAAAAGGTGGCATGATAGGAAGATTCTGAAACGTGAATTTAATGTTGGTGATAAAGTTTTGTTGTTTAGATCCCGTTTCAGGTTTTCTCCAGGTAAACTACTTTCCAGGTGGGAAGGACCATTTCATATTGAAGAGGTTTATCGGTCTGGTGCAATTAAGATCAATAATTTTGAAGGCACCAAACCTCAAGTTGTGAATGGGCAAAGACTTAAACATTACATAGCAGGAGACCCTGTCGATGTTGATGTGAATATAATATACACAACAACCCACGAAGAACATGTTGCAGCCCTGTTTCAGACGCCAGCAGAAGCAGAATAAAGAAAAGGTATGTAGTACGATAAGAAAACACCGCAAAACATCATAAAAGTTCCGTATTACGAGTTTTTGTAAAAGTAGTAAAATTCCGAGTCGAAGTGGAGCCGGAGACGACCACCAGGGAGTCCAGGCGCCCCCCCCCCCTGGGCCGCGCCGGCAGGCCGCCTGGGCACCCCGGAGCCCGTCTCCGACCCCGCTTTGGTCCGTTACCTTCCTTTCTGTGCATAAATTATTCCTATATATTTGCCCGGGGTGTTCCGGCAACGTATCTTGCGATTTCGCGTGTTTTCTCTTCGATCTGTTTCTGCCAGGAAATCTTTCAGCTAAATTTAGGTGCCATGGCTTCTCCAAGTTCCCCCAAGGACACGTTCGTCGTCAACGTCATCAACCCTTACCTCGCTGAGGTGAAGAAGCACCCTCAGGTTGTTCAGATGAAGGAGGGCGTCCTTCATCAAGAAGATCTGAAGGGACCTATCAAGGAGGGAAGCGTCCAGGCCAGGCTGGAAGAAGTGGAGCAAGAAGTCTTCGAGTACAAGAAGATGACTGAGCGTGGTGTCGAAGCTAACTTTGACATCACCAACGAGCTAAAGAACTACTTTCTGAAGGAGATGAAGGAGATGTGGGAAAGAATCGCCGCGTCTGAAGACAGAATCATAGAACTCCAAGGGCAAATTAATGATCTACATAACCAGAACTGTGAGTATGAACTAAGGTTTCTACACATGGGTTTGGGTGCTGAATGCAGGATCCAGGAGACAAGCTTCTCATATGAGACAGGAGAACCCCTTCCATGGAAGAGCTTCGCCAAGAACTACTTGATCAACGCCAACAAGGATGATGAGTGAAATCTCCGTGGGTAATGGCATTCCCTTGGCTTGTTCCAAGCTTGGGGGAGTGCCCGGTATCTTTATCTTTTACCTTTTGTCTTTCAGAAGTCAAGTAGAGTCGTATCATGTCTAGGGAGGTTATTATATGAGATAGGTGTGTGCATTGAGGTCTATCACCCCTTCGGTGAAGAATTGTATCCGTGTGTGTGGAGTCGTTTATGATGGAATATTAATGAGAAGTTTATCGGTTCCTTTTTGCTGCACTCGGTATTCTCTTCACGCAATCGACCTTATATGATGATTCTTATGGGGAGTATTGACCTTATGTCAGGTATGGCTATGAAACTTTATTTAATCTTGGCAAACATAGCTTTGGTCATAACAACAAGCATGATGTTCTTAAAGTATCAACATAGCCAAAACCTTTATGTTATTATGCTTGAAGTGTTATGTTGACAAGGAAGACAACTTGATGTGTTATGCTTATTTCAATGTTCATGCTTTATATTGCTTTGCATCTTAGTCATCATCAGTTGTCTGCTCTTTCAGACCTTTGCTAGCCTAACTCTGCACTAAGCGGAATTCTGCTTGTGCGTCCATACCCTTAAGCCAATACCTTCCATATGAGTCCACCATACCTACCTACTCGTGGTACTCCACTACCACCTCCTAAAGTATATAATTTATGTGTTATCCTTAAATGTTCAAAATCTTTTATTTTGTGCCTCTGCTTTAGCTCACGAGGAAGTAGTAGCTAATTCATGACCTTTTTGAGTTGGACAAGCTTCACCCCGGGATTGCATGTATAATGTGCAAACCCATAATACGAAAAGGAACTGGCATTGAGTGCGCCCGGCTTAAAAATAATATAACAAACAAACCCTCCTTCACGCTTTGTTCATGAGAAATCAGAAAACTTTGGCAGTGATAAACAAAGGAGAATAAGAGGATATTATCGTCCTCATACGGGAGCCGTTCCTCGAAACTTGTCCAGTTCAAGAAGTAATTGAGTTATCTATTAGCATTCGTTGACGAATCATGCACCTCTCAAAAACTTGTTTTCATTCTGTTTGATTTGAGGATAGCACATGAGTTTTCCCTACTACCCTAGAGCAGGGCCTATCTTTTAATTTTAAGTTGAGTCAGTTATTTCTACTTCCCTCTATTTCTCAAAGAGAGCAGACGTTTGATGTTGATAGGGATTCATTCATATAAAGCTGCATTAAGATTTGTCATATCATATCCTTGTTGACATTATCATTTGATGAGTAAGTTGTTTGTCATGCCCAGCTAAGGCAAATATCTTCCTTCGTGTTAACACTTTCACTTCTTGCTTATTAACTTGTTATTTCAAAAAGCTTCAATTAATCCCATCAAAAGCAAAAGTTAAAATTATTTGTTGTTCTTTGACCAAAGGACATGTTTGCCATGATATAATGAGTTCCCATTGGTCTTACTTTCGAATATAAGTGTTGACACTCTTTCATAAGAGCCTTATGAGTTGAAGATTGTTGCTGAGAATATTTGAGTTGGTGAAGAGACTATGATGCTTCTTGTCCGTATTCTATTTATCGACACTTCATTCTCTAAACTTGTGGACAGGTTTACCGAGTTCATATTCGCTTGGGGACAAGCGAGGTCTAAGCTTGGGGGTGTTGATACGTCCAAAATGCATCACTATTTTGTATTATAATTTATCCTTATTCATTGATATATTTCACGTTATGATGATGTTCTTATGTTGTTTAGGTCTATTTTACACAGTTTGCAACTTTCCGGTGCCGGAACAGCAGACGCAGAATTCAGCAGGAAAAAGTGGATACTGAGTTGCTGAAGAAGAACACCTCCAAATTACCTGAAAATTGACGGGAGCTATTTTTTGGAAGAATAACGAAGACACGCAAAAGGGGAGTCAGAGGGGGGCCACAGGGTGCCCAGGCGGCCTGGGGGCGCCCCACCTGGCCGCGCTGGGGGGGCGCCTGGAGCCCCTGGCCCACCTCTGGTTGCCCCCTTTTGCATATATGTTCCCCGTCCTCCGAAAACCCTAGGCACGGGACTTTTTACGGAGTTCCGCCGCCGCTTCGAGGCGGAAACCTACAGAGAAGAAAAGGGCATCTCCGACGGGCAATTCCGCCGGGGAGATCACCTCCCGGAAGGGGAGATCGTCGCCATCGTCATCACCATCATCACGGGCATCATCGAGATCATCATCAACATCATCCCCAACACCAGCACCATCTCCATCTTCATCCAAATCTCATCTTTCCATCGCAACTCTTGTTGTAACTTGTACTACCTATCCTCTCTACTCTATCGGTGTTGATTACTACCTTGTGGTGAATGCTATTGAGTTTTGTTGGAGAAATATTATTATGTCCAGATTGTTTATCACATATTTATCCTCACTGATCATTATATTTTTTATGTCTTGTGAGTAGTTACCTTAGTTCTTGAGGACATGGGGAAAGTCTTGTTGTTAGTAGTCATATGCTGTTGAAGTAATATGTGTTGTTTGATACTTAAGTTGCGTTGTCATTCTACTAGTGGTGTTGTGTGAGTCGAACACCCAACACTTCGCCTTATTAAGGACCTAGGAGAATGCATTGTGTATAAAGAATGCTTATGGTGGGTTGCCGGAGTGACAGAAAACTGAACCCCAGTTCGCACGCTTTTGCATAAGGGAATAATGGATCCTCGATCGTATTGCTATGGTTAGGCTTTTGCCTTAAATTCTATCTTGTATTTGCGGATGCTTGCAAGGTGTTTAATCATAAGAGTGCATTCATCTTAGTCTAGAGAGTGCACTAGCATAGATCCACCCACTCAACACTTATCAACACATAACATAGTATCGATACGGAATATGGCGAAGCACATGACTACCTCTCCCGTGTGACCTCAAGAACGCTTTAGTCTTTATAAGTTCAGTTGCTAGGCCTCTCCTTTGCTAAGAAAGGATTGGGCCACTTGTTACTCTCAGTACCTTTTACATTACTTGCCTTTACATTCCTGTTGCTTATATCGAGAAAACCCCTAAAAGTTATCTTTCAGTGCCTGCAGTAATTTCTTGCTCAGAATCGCTTATCAATACCTTCTGCTCCTCGTTGGGTTCGACACTCTTACTTATCGAAAACGCTGCAACAGATCCCTTACGGTTGAGGGTCATCAAGGTCTTGTGATTGGCACTACTAGTTGGAATAGCTTCTACCCACTTAGTAACGTAATCAACAACAACTAAAATATGAGTGTACCCATTAGAGACAGGAAACGGTCCCATATAATCAAAGCCCCAAACATCAAATGGTTCAATAACAAGTGAATAATTCATAGGAATTTCTTGACGTCTACTGATATTACCAATTCTTTGACATTCATCACAAGATAAGACAAACTTACGGGCATCCTTGAAGAGAGTAGTCCAATAAAAACCGGATTGCAATACCTTATGTGCAGTTATATCTCCCGCATGGTGTCCTCCATAAGCTTCAGAGTGGCACTTGCGTAGGATCTATTCCTGTTCATGCTCAGGTACACAATGTCTAATAATACCATATACTCCTTCTTTATAAAGATGTGGGTCATCCCAGAATTAATGTCTCAAATAATAGAAGAACTTTTTCTTTTGCTGGTATGTGAAGCTAGGAGGTATGAACTTAGCAACAATGTAATTAACATAATCAGCATACCATGGAGCAGTACGAGAAGTATTTATGACAGCTAATTGTTCATCAGGAAAGCTATCATCAATAGGTTGTGGGTCATCAAGTATATTCTCTATCCTAGACAAGTTATCTGCAACGGGGTTCTCAGCTCCCTTTCTATCAATAATATGCAATTCAAACTCTTGCAGCAAGAGAATCCATCTAATAAGTCTAGGTTTAGCATCTTTCTTTTCCATAAGGTATTTGATAGCAGCATGATCAGTGTGAATAGTTACTTTAGAATCAACAATATAGGGTCTAAACTTATCACAAGAAAATACAACTGCTAAAAATTCTTTCTCAGTAGTGGCATAATTTCTTTGGGCGCTGTCTAGAGTTTTACCAGCATACTGGATAACATTCAATTTCTTATCAACTCTTTATCCTAGAACAGCACCTACAACATAATCAGTAGCATCGCACATAATCTCAAAGGGTAAATTCCAGTCAGGAGGCTGGACAATAGGTGCAGAGATCAATGCTTTCTTAAGTATTTCAAATGCCTCTAGACAATCATCATCAAAGACAAAACGAATATCTTTTTGTAAAAGATTAGTCAGAGGCCTGGAGATTTTGGAGAAGTCCTTTATGAACCTCCTATAAAACCCGGCATGACCAAGGAAACTTCGTATACATTTGATGTCCTTAGGGCATGGCATCTTTTCAATAGCATCAACTTTAGCTTTGTCAACTTCAATACCTCTTTCATAAATTTTATGTCCCAAGACAATGCCTTCATTAACCATAAAGTGGCACTTCTCGCAATTCAAAACAAGATTAGTGTTTCACATCTTTGCAAAACTCGATCAAGGTTGCTTAAGCAATCATCAAAAGAAGTTCCGTAAACGGAGAAATCATTCATGAACACCTCAACAATCTTTTCACAAAAATCAAGAATTATAGCCATCATGCATCTTTGTAAGGTAGCAGGTGCATTACATAAACCAAAAGGCATACATCTATAAGTAAAGGTACCGAAAGGACAAGTAAAAGTGGTCTTTTCTTGATCCCCTTTTGACACAGGTATTTGAGAGAAACCAGAATAACCATCTAGAAAGCAAAAATGAGTATGTTTGGATAACCTTTCTAGCATTTGATCAATAAATGGCAAGGGTTAATAATCTTTCTTAGTAGCTTTATTGAACTTACGGAAATCAATTACCATCCTATAACCTGTAACTATTCTTTGCGGGATCAATTCATCTTTATCATTAGGAACTACAGTCATACCTCCCTTCTTAGGGACACAATGGACATGACTTACCCACTGGCTATCAGCAACTGGATAGATAATACCTGCATCTCGAAGCTTTAGTATTTCCTTCCTTACCACTTCTTTCATCTTAGGATTTAACCGTCGCTGATGATCAATAACCGGTTTAGCATTTTCTTCCAATTTTATCTTGTGGTGGCATAATGTGGGACTAATGCCCTTAAGATCATCCAGAGTATATCCAATAGCAGCACGGTGCTTCTTCAGAGTTTTCAATAATTTTCCTCCTCCTGCTCTAAGAGGTTAGCACTAATAATAATAGGATATATCTTCCTTCCATCAAGATAAACATACTTAAGATTATCAGGTAAATGTTTAAGTTCAAACACAGGATCACCCTTGGGTGGACGAGGATCCCCTAGGATTTCAACAGGCAAGTTGTTTTTCAATACGGGTCCCTGATTAAAGAATATTTCATCTATTTCCCTTCTCTCATTCATATGCATATCATTTTCATGGTCTAGCAAGTATTGTTCTAAAAGATCATTAGGAGGCACAACAATAGAAGCAAGACCAATAATTTCATCCTTACTAGGTAGTTCTTTATCAAGGGGTTGTCTATGGAATTTAGCAAAGTTAAAATCATGAGACATATCCCCTAAACCAACAGTAACAATATATTTCACGCAGTCTATCTTAGCATTAATAGTGTTCAAGAAGGGTCTACCAAATATAATGGGACAAAATTCATCTTGTGTGGAACTAAGAACAAGAAAATCAGCAGGGTATTTAACCTTCCCACACAAGATTTCAACATCTCTAACAATCCCAACTGGTGAAATAGTATCTCTATTAGCTAGCTTAATAGTAACATCAACCCTTCTAACTCAACAGGTGCAATGTCATGCATAATTTCTTGATATAAGGTATGAGGGATAATACTAGCACTAGCGCCTACGTCACATAAACCGTGATAGCAATGATCTCCTATCTTAACAGAGATAACAGGCAAGGCTACAATAGGTCTATGTTTCTTCCTAGCATTGGGTTTGGCTATCCTAGCAGATTCCTCTTGGAGGTAAATAACATGTCCATCTAAATCTTCTACCAAGAGATCCTTAACCATAGCAACACTAGGTTCAACTTTAATTTTCTCAGAGGGTGTAGGTGTTCTAGTATTACACTTATGAACTACAGTTGAATCTTTAGTGTGATCCTTTATTCTAACGAGGAAAGGTGGTTTCTCAATATAAGGAGTAGGAACAATAGGATCAACATTGTAAGTGATAGTCTTTTCTTCAACTTTAATAGGTTCAACTACTTTTACTTCAATAGGGGGGTGGTATTTAAACCACTTCTCCTTCGGGAGATCAACATGAGTAGCGAATGATTCACAGAAAGAAGCTACTATCTCAGAGTCAAGTCCATATTTAGTGCTAAAATCACGGAAAACATCGGTATCCATATAAGCTTTAACACAATCAAACTTAGGGGTCATACCCGACTGTCAGATTTAGGGCTCCACAAAACCCAAGAAGTTCGAACACAGGGGCGTGAACGAAGATCTCTCCCACTCACGTCTACCTAGCGTCTCGCTCTCGTCTTGGTGAAGGGATTCAAGCAAACAACAGATAGAGCACGCAAGAGTTTACCCAGGTTCGGGCCACCGTGTGGTGTAAGACCCTACTTCCTGCTTAGGTGGATTAGCCTCGGGAGGGCTGGAATATGAGCTAGTACAGTGCTCCCCGAGCTCAGGAGGTGAGCTCAGGAGGGTTAGGAGGCAAGTGTTCTTGCTCCTTGCGTGGTGGCAGAGTTTATGGATCTGCTCTACTTGGCTAGGCTTGGTTCGACTTGTCCCTCCATAGTGGGGGTCCTAGCTACTTATATAGGCGGCCAAGGTCCTCTTCCCCCAAAATGTTTAGGCGGGAAGGGATCCCACAACGGCCATCTTTGAGCGGGAACACAAGGACGTTCCTATCCTGACAAAAGCGGTCTTCCCCTGCAAAAGGATCAGGCGGTGACGTGGTGGTGGGCTCGATGGTGACATCCTCCTTGTCGTCCTTGCGGTCTTCGGTCTTGTTGCACCAAAGGGGAAACCTTTGTCCCGCTCCTCGGGAACCCGCGGCTGCGCTGTCCCCTTTGCACCGAAATGGAAACTGCACCGCTGGCGGACACTGGCACCCGCTGGCGCGGTGCGTCACTACCGACATCATTGCCTCCTCCTGAGGCAAGCTTGGCCTTGGATTCTCCGCCCCTCCGGAGCACCTTGCCGAGGCTGCTCCTGAGGGGGTCTTGACGTCGTTCTCCTCGCGAGGCTTAGCCCCCTCGCGAGGGTCTTGGACGACTGGTCGGTCAGCTGGGCCGTACCAGGCCGCTTGTAGGAGCGCGTCGTAGCCCGTAGACATGCAAGTCTGGGTACCCTGGTTCCCAGGACGCCGACAGTAGCCCCCGGGCCCAAGGCGCGCGCGGAGTTGGCTTCGGGGCGAAGCCTCAGTCAAGGATGAAGCGCCGCGGGCCCCAAAAAAGGCTGCGGGCCAGGCTGGCGCGTGACGGTTGGATGGGACATGGGCGACTCCACTTCCCACGCAGTCTTGGCAATCATGCGACTTGACAACTCCTTGGCGCGGGCGGCGGGGCCATTACGGCTGCGCGTGAGTGGCCGCCGGTTGATCTTCTTTGTCTAGAAACAGGGGGTGAGGCACTACGCCTCTCACTCGACTGTTGCAGACCGATCCCTGCTGCTTCCACTACTCCAAGGGCTTCCATGGCGCCGATTCGCAGATTCTCGGCCGCGGAGAGGGGGAAGAGCCCGATGGTAGTGTAATGCCCAGGATGGAGTTATACCTCCTACGTGTCGAGGCACGACTTAAAGGCATAAATCCATCCTAGAATGATCTCAAGTTTGGTAATCTTTGCACAACTCATGTAAAAGAGGGGATAGTAAACAGAAAAATAGTTGGCTTACACTCGCCACGTCACATAATTACAGTACAAGTCTCAAACATCATACATTAAGAACATCACAACCCTCTAAGGGCAAAAGCCAAATGTCAAAGTACCAAACTTAGATAAATAAACCACAGGCGGATCGAATCCTAGTAAGAGACTCCACTATTGATCGTCCGGGTAGCGCACATAGTACCGACTACGCTCCTCGTCGTACTCCCAATCCAGCTCGGTGCCATCACCTGGATAGCTCACAGCTGGACCTGCATCTGGTGTGTGAAGTAACTGTGAGCCACAGAGGACTCAGCAATCCCGTCTCCGGGTAACAAGACTATCCAAGCCTTTGGGTGAGGATAGGGCTGAAGAAAAGAATAAGTGTTTGCAGCAGCAACTAGCATCTAGCTTACGTAAGTGAGAGCGAGAAGAGAAGGCCTCGGCGAGAAGTGATCACGAAGTGATCCTAGCTACAAGCTCAACAAGCATAACCCCTCAGTGTTCAACTCCCGAATCCCTATTCGGAAATTGACAGTCACGGAACTCACGCTGGTTGTGTATTAGTATCATTGTGTCAAGTTATCTACAACCGGAATTAACAAGCTCCCATCTGCCACATAACCGCGGGCACGGCTTTCGAAAGTTCAAACCCTGCAGGGGTGTTCCAACTTGACCCATTACAAGCCCACGATCCGCGGAGTCGCAACTCCAAAGTGGGAAGACCCGAGTATCCTCGGAATCCCGTGCTCAAGATATACCGAGCTAAGGTAAGGCTAATCCAGCAAATCCTCCCGGCGTGTCGACACCCTGATAGTAGCCGCGCGTATCTAAGTCTCAGGACACGACCGGATGGGTGAAGCTACGGGTTTTTACCAGACCTTGAGTTTCCTCGAGGTGGCCCCGCAGGCTCCCCGTTTCGGACCAACACTCATGTGGAGCACTTGCCCGGGGTTGTTGATTAAGAAAAAGGGTTTATACTCCCTATGCAAGTTTAGTTTGTTATTAGGCAAATAGTACCAATGTTGGGACTTGCTGGAAAAGACTTAGCACTTAGCGGTTTATCGAGGGGGTCCCATACACCCCAACCGTGTTAGGAACGCATAATCAAGGAACATAAAACCGGCTTATACGGATCCTAACGGCATGAGTGGAACAAATCACCAAGCAAAAGGCTTAGCCTTCCACCCTTGCCAATATATAGGTGATTTCATTCAAAACATTTATATAGTGTGATATAACCCAACCAAACTTCAACATGAAGCAAGCATCTTCGATCTTCACCTGCAACTAGCAATGCTATAAGAAGGGCTGAGCGAAGCGTACTTAGCCAAGCAACGGTTTGCATAGGTAGGTTGGTTAAACATGGCAATTGGTTACAAGTAGGAGGCTGAGAAGAAGATCATGGGCATCGAGGCAAAACTATAGATCGAGACTACTAGCAATAGGCAAAGATAGTAATGTTATCGGGGTTCGGTCATCTTGCCTGAAGAGAAGTCGTTCAGATCGTAAGAAGGGTCCTCGTGCTCAACCTCGTACTCGGTCTCAGCTTCCGGCTCTAAACAAAATAACCACACCAAGCACCAATCAACAAGATGCAATGCGCACTCGGAAAACATGAATGCATGATGGATGCACTAAGGATGCACACGGAGCACGTAAAACATCACTCAAGCAAAACACCTCAAAACATGATAACAATCTGATATTATTAATGTACACAAAAAATCAATCAAGTTTGATATAAGATTCGCTGAAATCGGAGTTACGGGCTAAAAGTTATGCCCGAAACAAGATTTGAGCGAAAGCTGAAAATTACAGCATCATAGCATCTTCGGAGCTCAAAATAATTGAGCTACAGCATTTAAATAACATGGCAAAAGGCATGAACACAAACTAGACATATAGTACAGCAACTAAGTCCAAAGGTGCACCCCCAACGGAGCCACGGATCAATAGCAATGATCTTGGACATATTGAACTTGACAATAAAATTCTGGCAGCAGAATTTTATTGAAACTTTAGAGCAAAAGATAAACATGCTACAACCACTCAAATGGACATGTGAGGACATGAATGGAAATACAACAATATATACTACAAGGAACAATCAAAATCCACTCCAAAACTATCATGCTTTGTCCTAGAACATCACACGAACATGGCATCGGAACGTTACAGATTTCAGACTTAGTGAAAAACCACTAAGTCCTAAAACAGCAATAACATCATGGCATATAAAAGAGCATGTTTAAGTCACCTCGGAACTAAACATGGCAAAGGGTAAGCACCTCATCAAAGTGCACATGAAGGTGATCCCGAAACACACAAGCATGCATCATAGAGGTGAAAACAACGATTGCAACGAGCTCAACAAGATGGCATTTCATAACAAGTGAAAACACATCACATGAACATGGCACTTTGCAACGATGATAACAAGGCAATAATAAATCTACCATGCAACCTATCACATACAACACGTAGTTCGTGGACATGTCATTTGCATCATTCGGACAAACGAGCTAAAAGATATCACATGACAAAGGTGGCATAAAAATAACACATAGCAGCAGTTTATATCATGATGCACTCTTGCAACAGCAAAACAAGCACCTAGATGAACTCTAACATGCATGACAACAACAGAGGAAACGTAGAGCACATCTCCACGAACGTCTGTACATATTACACGCGCAAAACGGAGCATCAGGCAAAAAGTTATGCATGGTCAAACATAGCATCAGACAACAAGAAAATCTGGGGACTTAGAGTTATATGAGGCAACCTCAGAACTGAAGATATACGGGCCCAAGAGGCTGAAGACGGGCCCGCGGCGGCGGATCTGGCCCAGCTGCGGAGGGAGAGGGCCGGCGGCGCGGATCTGGCCCAGCGGGCGGTGGCCCAGGGCGGCGGCGCGCGGGGCGCTGGAGGATCTGGCGCGGCCCGTCGAGGGAAGGCCCGCGGCGGCGGCCCGCGGAAGCGGAGGCGGTGGGAAGCGAGCGGCGGTGCGGGCCTCGTGGCCTTGGGCCAGCGGCGGCTCGCGAGGAGCGAAGGAGGCGCTGAAGTGGCGTCGAGGGGAGCGGCGGCCCGCGAGGAAGTGGTCCCGCTGGACCACTTCGACAGATCGGTGCGGTTGGGCTGACGAGGCCTGGCGCGCTGGGAGCCCAGGTGGCGGGCGGTCGAAGCCTCGCGGCGCTGGATCGATGCGGCTGGCGCTGGCGCGTTGACCTCGCGCCCGGCGATCGAGGAACTCCGATTGGCGCAGTGCGGGTTGATCGAGGGAGCTGGCCCGGCTGGTTCCCTCGGGATCCAGAGGATATTTTCAAGTGGAGAAGAAGGGAAAGATTGGATCTGAGAAAAAAATAGGGGATGCCAAAATAGACCTAGAGGGATCTATATATAGCAGTTTTTCTAGGTTTGGGGGGATTTAGGGGCGCTAGGAGCCCTCCGATCGCGATCAGATGGATCCGATCGCGGGGATAGTTTTAAAGGGCCTAGGAGAAGATAACAGACTGCAGTAGGGGTGTTTCCGGGACACAAAGTGAAGACACTTCGGACCCACACGGACAATGGATGGAAAAGCCAACGGAGTCCAAACGAGACGAGATTTGAGAGGCGGGTTGCACACAACAAAACAACAACACAGACAACAACCTCGCGGCACACCGGTAACGTTACACGCCCGAACAACAAAGTAGGCCTACGGGACATCACGGACACGTGAGGGAGCTCCGGAACGCGAAACGGACAACGGGAAGGAACGCGCGGAACCGGATGCAACCGACAACACAAAAGCAATGCAATGCACATGTCTACATGATATGAATGAATGCCACACACTCACACAACAAAACGACGAAAGCCCGAAAGACAAAGAACCCGGAATGGAAATAGAAGAATCCGGAGATATATTATATACCCAAAAGGGAAAGTATTACATCCGGGGCATTACAAACTCTCCTCTACTTCAAAAAGATCTCGTCCCGAGATCTATGACTGGAAAAAGGAAGGGTACTCAGAACGAAGATGATCTTCTTGTTCCCAGGTAGCTTCTCGGTCGGTGTGATGTGACCACTTGACTTTCAGAAATTTGATGGACTTGTTGCGAGTCTTGCGTTCAGTTTCTTCGAGAATTGCAACTGGATGCTCTCGGTAGGACAGGTCTTGTTGAAGATCGATCTCCTCAAACGGAATCATGCGCTCGGGTGCCTTGAAGCATTTGCGAAGTTGAGACACATGGGAGACATCATGAACATTTGCAAAGTTTGGAGGGAGCTCAAGATGATAGGCTAGATCGCCTCTTTTGCCAAGAATCTTGAAAGGCCCGACGTATCTAGGAGCAAGTTTTCCTTTGATACCGAATCTTTGGGTTCCTTTCATCGGAGAAACTCGGAGATAGACATGATCACCGATGTCGAAAGCCAAATCACGATGCTTTCCGTCATAGTAGCTCTTCTGACGCGACTGAGCGGCCTTGAGATTCTCACGTATGACTTTGCACATTTCTTCGGCTTCTGAGATCAAGTCATTGCCAAGAAGTTGGCGTTCGCCTGCTTCAGACCAGTTGAGAGGGGTACGGCACTTCCTGCCATAGAGAATTTCAAATGGTGCTTTGCCTGCACTTGCTTGAAAGCTGTTGTTGTAAGAGAACTCGGCAAATGGAAGGCAGTCTTCCCATTTCATGCCAAAGGAGATGACACAGGCTCTGAGCATGTCTTCTAGAATCTGATTCACACGCTCGACTTGACCACTAGTCTGAGGGTGAAAGGCAGTGCTGAACCTGATCTTAGTGCCCATGGCGGACTGAAAGGAGTCCCAGAACCTTGATGTGAACAAGCTTCCACGGTCTGAGGATATCACTTGAGGAATGCCATGTAGGGACACAATTCTGGAAGTGTATAGCTCTGCAAGTTGAGCTGCATTGATTGATTCTTTGACTGGAAGAAAGTGAGCAACTTTGGTAAGCTTGTCAATCACCACAAAGATAGCATCATTTCCTCGCTTGGATTTAGGAAAACCAGTGACGAAGTCCATTTCAATGTGGTCGAACTTCCACTCGGGGATAGGAAGAGGTTGGAGAAGACCGGCTGGACGTTGATGTTCTGCTTTCACTCTTCTGCATACATCACATTCGTTCACGAATTGGGCAATCTCCCTTTTCATGCGTGTCCACCAGTAAGACTGCTTGAGGTCTTGATACATCTTGGAACTGCCAGGATGAATGGAAAGGAGAGAATCATGAGCTTCTTCCATTATGAGCTTCCTGAGATCACCTTTGGGAACAACGAGTCTGTCCTCGAAGAACAAGGTATCTCTCTCATCAACACGGAAGCACTTGTATTTTGGAGTGCCCTTTGCAATCCCATGTTTCACTTTCTTCAACATGGTATCACTGAGCTGGGCCTCACGGACTTGATCTTCCAAGGTAGGAGCAATTTGGAGATTTGCAAGAAAACCCTGCGAAACAACTTGAAGGTTGAGTTTCCTGAATGCTTCACAAAGCTCAGGCTGGTGTGGCTTGATAAGAAGGCTGTTGCAATATGCCTTTCTGCTCAAAGCATCTGTAATCACATTCGCCTTGCCAGGAGTGTATTCAATGCTGGGGTTGTACTCTTGGATCATTTCAACCCAACGAGTCTGGCGGAGGTTCAGATGCGGCTGTGTGAAGATGTACTTCAAGCTCTTGTGATCAGTGAAGATGTCGACCTTTCTGCCCAACAACAGATGTCTCCACGTAATCAGAGCATGTACCACAGCTGCTAGCTCGAGATCATGTGTGGGATAGTTCTTCTCACTTGGCTTGAGCTGACGAGAAGTATATGCCACAATTCTCTTATCTTGCATAAGCACACCACCAAGACCTTGAAGAGAAGCATCACAGAATACTTCACAGGGCTTGGTTTCATCCGGAGGAGTCAGAACTGGAGCAGAAACAAGCTTCTCTTTGAGGGTTTTGAATGCCACTTCACACTCTGGAGACCAAAAGTATTTGACATTCTTCTGAAGCAGGTTGGAAAGAGGCTTGGCAATCTTGGAGAAGTTTTCAACAAACCTTCTGCAATAGCTGGCAAGACCCAGAAAACTGCGGAGCTGCTTGACATTCTGAGGAGCTTCCCAGTTGACAATTGCTTCAACTTTCTCGGGATTAACCGCAATACCGTCAGCTGAGATGATGTGGCCCAGGTACAAAACCTTATCGAGCCAAAACTCGCACTTGGAGAACTTGGCATAGAATTTATGCTCTCGGAGTCGATCAAGAACCAGACGCAAGTGCTTTTCGTGATCTTCTTCATTCTTGGAAAACATCAGAATATCATCCAGATACACAAGCACGAACTCGCCCGTATAGGGGTTGAAGATGTAATGCATCATCCTTGAAAAGGTAGGAGGAGCATTGGCGAGACTGAAGGACATGACGGTATACTCGTATGAACCGTAGCTCGTTCTGAAGGCCGTCTTGGGAATGTCTTCCTCGCGAATGCGAATTTGATGATAGCCCATTCGGAGGTCAAGCTTAGAGAACACTTTTGCTCCTTTGAGCTGCTCAAAGAGTTCGTTGATGTTGGGGAGCGGATACTTGTTCTTAATCGTCTTCTTGTTCAATGGCCGGTAGTCAACACAGAGACGCTCCGTGCCATCTTTCTTCTTGACAAATAAGACGCCACAGCCCCACGGAGATGTACTCGGTCTGATGAGACCCATACTCTCCTGCTTATCAAGCTGCTTCTTCAATTCCTTCAATTCATCCGGAGAGAGCTTGTATGGACGCCGGCATGCAGGCTCTGTGCCCGGCTCGAGTTCGATGACAAACTCCACCTGATGGTGTGGAGGCATGCCTGGAAGTTCTTCTGGAAAGACGTCTTGATATTCGTTCACCACTGGAATTTGATCTATGGCATTAATTTCACTCTTATCATTGAGAGAGAAAAGCCGAATAGTGTTATCCCTTGAAGCAAAGATAATCACATCATCATCAGAATGAGTCATTTTGACTTCCTTCTGTGCACAATCAATGTGAGCATCATGCTGAGAAAGCCAATCCATTCCGAGGATGAGGTCGATGTCAGAATTACCAAGAATCACCGGAGAAGCCAAAAATCGATAGTCACCCATGCGAATAGAAACATCCGGAGCATATATGTTGGAAGACATACGTCTCCCCGGAGAAATAACTTGCAACTTCTGAGGCAGACTTTGGATGTCAACATTATTCTTGGATGCAAATGGTTGAGACATGAAAGAGCATGAAGCACCCGAATCAAATAACACTTTAGCAGGGATAGAGTTCACTGGAAGGTTACCCAAAATGACATCAGAAGAAGCCTCTGCTTGTGCTGCATTCATCAGATTGACCCTTGCTGACTTTGGATCATGCCTGACAATAGCTGAACTCATAGGTGGAGGAGGAGGAAGACGCTTCGGATTCGGACATCTGTTGGCATAGTGACCTTTCCGAGTGCATTTGTTGCAAGTCACTTCTGAGAGAGGACGGAAATGAGAGCCACTTGACTTGGAGCCTTGAGACTGAAACTGCTTCTTTGACTGGTTGCTCGGGTTGGGTGGGTGGGAGAAACCACGACCACTAGAGTTCTTGTTGTTGGAGTTGTTGAAGTTGTTGTATGGAGCTCGAATCACTGGAGGAGGAGGAAGCCAGAATTTCTGTTATTTCGCAGCCAACTGAGACGATGAGGAAGAGTGTACAGCATCTCGAATTCTCTTCTTAGAAGCCTCCATCTTAAGCTGAGCTGCTTCTTGTTTCAAAGCCATGTTATAGAACTTGTCGAATTCATCGGGCTCGAACAAAGTGAGAGCAAGCTGAAGTTCATCTTTGAGACCTCCACGGAACTGATAGATTTTACTCTTGGCATCAGGAATGTCTTGCTTAGCATAGCGAGCGAGGTTTTGGAACTTGACATTATACTGATAGACTGTCATGGAGCCCTGCTTGAGGTTGCGGAATTGCTCACGCATACCCTCGATGACACTTGTAGGAATGTGGTGCGAGCGGAAATCCTTGCAGAAATTCTCCCAAGAGATCACTTGACCTGGCCTGGAGTCTTTGTACTGCTGCCACCAGTCAGCTGCTTGATCTTTCAGTTGGAAGGCTGCAAACTTCACATAGTCATCTTCTTTCACGTTACTGCACTCAAAATGCTTCTTGATATCGGTTGGCCAATCTTCAGCATCAAGAGGGTCGACACAGTAACTGAAAGCTTTAGGATTGTTGGCCAAGAACTGATTGAGGGTAGCATGGTGCTGCTGGTTGAAGAAGTTGCCTTGGTTCCCTGGAACACCCTGATTAGCTTGCATAGTTTGCATCTGCTGCATCATCTGCATCATCAGCTGAGTGTTCTGAGCTGTAGTCTGCATAATTGCTCTCCAAGCCTCAGGCGGAGGAGGAGGGGAAGGAGGACGTTCTGGAACCTCTTCACCCTCTGGGTTAGCATTGGGAACCCTTTTCGGAACCATCCTGTAAGAGATGACCACGAATCAGCAATTGATTGACAAAAGGTATAGCTGAATCAATGGAATGAATTGCAACAAATCTTCACAATAATCATTCGAACAATAAGAACGAATGAAATCATCCGAACAAGAGGAACGAATGATATTCTCAGTTAAATGATAACATCAGTCTTCACGAGAAGCCACATAGGGGACAAAATGAAAATAAGAAAAACAACAAGGTACAGACGGGAACAAACACAAGAGAGGAGTTTCGTTCTAACATCTTTGTGCTGAAAGCATATGAACGCGTTACGAAAAGGTTTTGCAATCCTTGGATCAGCATAGCCAAGGACCCTTTAAGATGCAACTCCTGATAGTAACATCGGTCATATAACTCCTTCACTCAATGTCGAACCCCGAACTCACTAACCTGCATTCGTTGGAAGAATGCCTACGATCTACTGGATAAAACCCACCTATAGATTTCCGAAAGATTCCAGTTATGCAATCAGGTGTTGGGGATACACGGGAAGCACCGCGCAATCAACTCTAACCTACATCCAGGTGTATCCATCCTTCAACACATAACCAGTCTTTCTCGGAAACTGTGTACCTCGGACCTTCGAAAAGCATCCACTATAACAAGCTATGGCAATACTCCCGAACTACCTCCCCAGTACTGGGTGATGTCGGGGTTATCTTGCCACTGGCCGTATAGGGGAGATTTTCGATGTCGGCCGTCTTAAGTATTTAGTACTGCCGCGATATGCTTGTGTCAATGATACCCCGAAGCTCGACTCCTCGGTAACAGGAGGCATCGGGAACAATATCCTTGTCACAAGAACATCGAAACAATCCCAGAATACTCGCGGGATTCCTAAAAAAAAATTTGTGCAAATTTTGAAGATAGGAGAGACAAGAGTAGACGTCATGAGTCCTCACCAGAGAGAAAGGGGATGAGAAGCAAAGAAATCCTACTCTCCGATATAATATAGGACTCAAAAGTTTTTTTAGTGTGTGCCTAGACTCGACCGTCAACGATTCGATCAAACAGTGGGGGCTCCTAGGTCGGAGAAGGCTCTGATACCAACTTGTAATGCCCAGGATGGAGTTATACCTCCTACGTGTCGAGGCACGACTTAAAGGCATAAATCCATCCTAGAATGATCTCAAGTTTGGTAATCTTTGCACAACTCATGTAAAAGAGGGATAGTAAACAGAAAAATAGTTGGCTTACACTCGCCACGTCACAGAATTACAGTACAAGTCTCAAACATCATACATTAAGAACATCACAACCCTCTAAGGGCAAAAGCCAAATGTCAAAGTACCAAACTTAGATAAATAAACCACAGGCGGAACGAATCCTAGTAAGAGACTCCACTACTGATCGTCCGGGTAGCGCACATAGTACCGACTACGCTCCTCGTCGTACTCCCAATCCAGCTCGGTGCCATCACCTGGATAGCTCACAGCTGGACCTGCATCTGGTGTGTGAAGTAACTGTGAGCCACAGAGGACTCAGCAATCCCGTCTCCGGGTAACAAGACTATCCAAGCCTTTGGGTGAGGATAAGGCTGAAGAAAAGAATAAGTGTTTGCAGCAGCAACTAGCATCTAGCTTACGTAAGTGAGAGCGAGAAGAGAAGGCCTCGGCGAGAAGTGATCACGAAGTGATCCTAGCTACAAGCTCAACAAGCATAACCCCTCCGTGTTCAACTCCCGAATCCCTATTCGGAAATTGACAGTCACGGAACTCACGCTGGTTGTGTATTAGTATCATTGTGTCAAGTTATCTACAACCGGAATTAACAAGCTCCCATCTGCCACATAACCGCGGGCACGGCTTTCGAAAGTTCAAACCCTGCAGGGGTGTTCCAACTTGACCCATTACAAGCCCACGATCCGCGGAGTCGCAACTCCAAAGTGGGAAGACCCGAGTATCCTCGGAATCCCGTGCTCAAGATATACCGAGCTAAGGTAAGGCTAATCCAGCAAATCCTCCCGGCGTGTCGACACCCTGATAGTAGCCGCGCGTATCTAAGTCTCAGGACACGACCGGATGGGTGAAGCTACGGGTTTTTACCAGACCTTGAGTTTCCTCGAGGTGGCCCCGCAGGCTCCCCGTTTCGGACCAACACTCATGTGGAGCACTGGCCCGGGGTTGTTGATTAAGAAAAAGGGTTTATAACTCCCTATGCAAGTTTAGTTTGTTATTAGGCAAATAGTACCAATGTTGGGACTTGCTGGAAAAGACTTAGCACTTAGCGGTTTATCGAGGGGGTCCCATACACCCCAACCGTGTTAGGAACGCATAATCAAGGAACATAAAACCGGCTTATACGGATCCTAACGGCATGAGTGGAACAAATCACCAAGCAAAAGGCTTAGCCTTCCACCCTTGCCAATATATAGGTGATTTCATTTAAAACATTTATATAGTGTGATATAACCCAACCAAACTTCAACATGAAGCAAGCATCTTCGATCTTCACCTACAACTAGCAATGCTATAAGAAGGGCTGAGCGAAGCGTACTTAGCCAAGCAACGGTTTGCATAGGTAGGTTGGTTAAACATGGCAATTGGTTACAAGTAGGAGGCTGACAAGAAGAACATGGGCATCGAGGCAAAACTATAGATCGAGACTACTAGCAATAGGCAAAGATAGTAATGTTATCGGGGTTCGGTCATCTTGCTTGAAGAGAAGTCATTCGGATCGTAAGAAGGGTCCTCGTGCTCAACCTCGTACTCGGTCTCAGCTTCCGGCTCTAAACAAAACAACCACACCAAGCACCAATCAACAAGATGCAATGCGCACTCGGAAAACATGAATGCATGATGGATGCACTAAGGATGCACACGGAGCACGTAAAACATCACTCAAGCAAAACACCTCAAAACATGATAACAATCTGATATTATTAATCTACACAGAAAATCAATCAAGTTTGATATAAGATTCGCTGAAATCGGAGTTACGGGCTAAAAGTTATGCCCGAAACAAGATTTGAGCGAAAGCTGAAAATTACAGCATCATAGCATCTTCGGAGCTCAAAATAATTGAGCTACAGCATTTAAATAACATGGAAAAAGGCATGAACACAAACTAGACATATAGTACAGCAACTAAGTCCTAAGGTGCACCCCCAACGGAGCCACGGATCAATAGCAATGATCTTAGACATATTGAACTTGACAATAAAATTCTGGCAGCAGAATTTTATTGAAACTTTAGAGCAAAATATAAACATGCTACAACCACTCAAATGAACATGTGAGGACATGAATGGAAAGACAACAATATATACTACAAGGAACAATCAAAATCCACTCCAAAACTATCATGCTTTGTCCTAGAACATCACACGAACATGGCATCAGAACGTTACAGATTTCAGACTTAGTGAAAAACCACTAAGTCCTAAAACAGCAATAACATCGTGGCATATAAAAGAGCATGTTTAAGTCACCTCGGAACTAAACATGGCAAAGGGTAAGCACCTCATCAAAGTGCACATGAAGGTGATCCCGAAACACACAAGCATGCATCATAGAGGTGAAAACAACGATTGCAACGAGCTCAACAAGATGGCATTTCATAACAAGTGAAAACACATCACATGAACATGGCACTTTGCAACGATGATAACAAGACAATAATAAATCTACCATGCAACCTATCACATACAACACGTAGTTCGTGGCAAGACGAACACGTGGACATGTCATTTGCATCATTCGGACAAACGAGCTAAAAGATATCACATGACAAAGGTGGCATATAAATAACACATAGCAGCAGTTTATATCATGATGCACTCTTGCAACAGCAAAACAAGCACCTAGATGAACTCTAACATGCATGACAACAACAGAGGAAACGTAGAGCACATCTCCACGAACGTCTGGACATATTACACGCGCAAAACGGAGCATCAGGCAAAAAGTTATGCATGGTCAAACATAGCATCAGACAACAAGAAAAACTGGGGACTTAGAGTTATATGAGGCAACCTCAGAACTGAAGATATACGGGCCCAAGAGGCTGAAGAGGGGCCCGCGGCGGCGGATCTGGCCCAGCTGCGGAGGGAGAGGGCCGGCGGCGCGGATCTGGCCCAGCGGGCGGTGGCCCAGGGCGGCGGCGCGCGGGGCGCTGGAGGATCTGGCGCGGCCCGTCGAGGGAAGGCCCGCGGCGGCGCGGGAGGCCCAGCCGGCGGCGACCCGTGGAAGCGGAGGCGGTGGGAAGCGAGCGGCGGTGCGGGCCTCGTGGCCTTGGGCCCGCGGCGGCTCGCGAGGAGCGAAGGAGGCGCTGAAGTGGCGTCAAGGGGAGCGGCGGCCCGCGAGGAAGTGCTCCCGCTGGACCACTTCGACGGATCGGTGCGGTTGGGCTGACGAGGCCTGGCGCGCTGGGAGCCCAGGTGGCGGGCGGTTGAAGCCTCGCGGCGCTGGATCGATGCGGCTGGCGCTGGCGCGTTGACCTCGCGCCCGGCGATCGAGGAACTCCGGTCGGCGCGGTGCGGGTTGATCGAGGGAGCTGGCCCGGCTGGTTCCCTCGGGATCCAGAGGATATTTTCAAGTTGAGAAGAAGGGAAAGATTGGATCTGAGAAAAAAAATAGGGGATGCCAAAATAGACCTAGAGGGATCTATATATAGCAGTTTGTCTAGGTTTGGGGGGATTCAGGGGCGCTAGGAGCCCTCCGATCGCGATCCGACGGATCCGATCGCGGGGATAGTTTTAAAGGGCCTAGGAGAAGATAACAGACTGCAGTAGGGGTGTTTCCGGGACACAAAGTGAAGGCACTTCGGACCCACACGGACAACGGATGGAAAAGCCAACGGAGTCCAAACGAGACAAGATTTGAGAGGCGGGTTGCACACAACAAAACAACAACACAGACAACAACCTCGCGGCACACCGGTAACGTTACACGCCCGAACAACAAAGTAGGCCTACGGGACGTCACGGACACGTGAGGGAGCTCCGGAACACGAAACGGACAACGGGAAGGAACGCGCGGAACCGGATGCAACCGACAACACAAAAGCAATGCAATGCACATGTCTACATGATATGAATGAATGCCACACACTCACACAACAAAACGACGAAAGCCCGAAAGACAAAGAACCCGGAATGGAAATAGAAGAAGCCGGAGATATATTATATACCCAAAAGGGAAAGTATTACATCCGGGGCATTACAGGTAGAGCCTAAGCGGCTCCCCCCCTAAGAAGAGGCGACATAGTTCTTCGAGTGTGTCCCTGAGGCTGTCGAACGCCCGCACATGGTGCACGTGGGCACCGCCAGGATTTCCGCTTCCCTTGTATGCTCCAGCGGCAGGCACACGGAGCGGGGACGGTGACAGGGGTGGCGCCATCAGTCGCCCGGAGAGACGGGTGACTCCTCGCGCCCTGCTGCCGTCCCATTCTGAGGATGATGCCCGCGAGTTCACCGTGTGGGCGGGGGCCCCTCCGCATTCATGGATCCTTCTTCCTTCGTTCCTGAGGGAGGTGCTCCCGGCTCGCGGCCGGGTGACGATGCAGCTGAGGCACGAGGGGTGTCGCCTTCCACCTTCATATGCCAACATGGAGGTGATCTCCTCTGGCCAGGTCTTCATGACCTGGGGTTGGGGTGTGGTGCGCCGCGCCTGTGCCCCCGCCAGGAGGCACATTCTTCATTTCGCGCTGGATAGGATGGGCACGATGACCTTCAAAGTCTTTGGGGCGGACGGCCGCCGGCTGTCGTGTGGCGCGGGGAACGGGCTTGCCGGTGACCATTCCTCATGCTGTCAGGGCAGCGAGGTGCTCGCCATTGGTTGCGCTTCGAACTCTTCTGGTAGCAGTTACGCTACCCCTGAGACGGCCTCGAGCTCCGACGAGAGCAGCGAGGCGCCAAGTCGCCGCTCCTATCACCGGAGGGAAACAGTGTCCTCCTGGCACCGTCGTTGTTGAAGGAGTTCAAGCCGCATTCCTCAAGAGTGACTTTCTTAGCTTAGTTCCCGCGGGACATCATGGAAGGCTCATGAAGGCGTGTAGATTCTTGTAATACTTTTGTTATTTCCTGGCGTTATAAACTTATGTCCTTCATGAGACCCTTTGTTAAAGTATGACTTTCCCTTCCTTCTGTCCCCGCGGTAGTTTAGGGCCCTACGCCTGCGAGACCAGCTCCCCAGACAAGCCTCAGCCTACGCAGGTATGCCAGGTCGCAATGCCGTGGTCAAGGCCAGGAGATGAGTGATCCAGGGTCCAGTAAGAGCCCCCGAGGCGCGATGCTCAGGAGGTCCCTCCTGGCGTGCAGGAAACCGCCCACCGGTCCGTCGGGAAGGGTTTTCATGCTTTGGTGGATTCGCGATTATAGTGGATGGAGGTGTAGTTACGCGAGTAGATGCGGCATTGAAAACTTATCTTAGCGACCCCCTATGGTCAGGTGGTGGTGGCACTTGATTTTCTATTACCCTTCCTTCAAGGCGAGGTTCTGTATCTAGCTGTCTTCACGAGGAGGTGATGATGGTTGCTCCGAGGCCCTGGGGGCAAGGGTCACGGAGCTGGTGGGGCGTTCCTCCAGGCCACTGCTACGGCAGCCGAGGAGGTGGAGACCGATGATGATGTGCTTGGTAATGCCTTGTCTGTTCCTGTCCAAAGAGAGAAGTGCGAGTGCCTTGGGGAGGCGTAAGAACTTTGTTTGAATTTGAAAAACTTGGTATTATTGCAATAGCTAGATGATTTCCATGCTAGCTTCCTTTCATGTTTGCTTAGGTGCTCTGCATCGGCAGGGCCCAATGCATACCTCGATCGCCATTGAGCCCTCCGGGTGACTGGGGTTATCGTAATAACTAGACTCAAGGGATGAGGGGCTACGTGGCTAGTGAGGCCCCTGGGTCGCGATGCCCAGGGGTCCCCCTTGACGTTCAAGCGATCCCGTTTGCATTCTGGGTCGGCAGGGCCCAACCCCGCACATACCTCGATCGCCATTGAGCCCTCCGGGTGACCGGGGTTATCGTCATAACTAGACTCAAGGGATGAGGGGCTACGTGGCTAGTTAGGCCCCTGGGTCGCGTTGCCCAGGGGTCCCCTTTGATGTACGAACGGCTCTCATGAAGGAGAATGAGCACCATACCTTGCCCACGAGCCTTCGCCTAGGATGGGGGCACGAGAAGGCCAGGTGTCTGGGCACCTGGTAGGGTGGCGTGTGCGAGGCGTGACCTGAGCATAGCCCCCGTGCCTAGCCCCCCTCGCGACACCCATCCAAGGAGAAGCTGTGAGCGTCGTGAGCTGAAAAGCTCCCTGATGTTGGTGCAGCCACTGGGGGCCGCCATTAGTTGTTTATAACTAGCGCAGAGTATAGAGCTACCGCACTTACGCGGAGTGTGGGCATAACCGCGCCTCAGTCATAGCGGCCAGCGCGGAGCTTGGTGCTTCCACTGGTTCATGGGCATAACCGCTCCTCGGTTGGATCTGCCAGGGCGGAGCTTGGTACTCCATTGGACCGTGTGAGGGAGCCTCCCACCGGTAGAGACTCCGGGGCATGTACAGCCCCGTCCTGACATGTGGCTTGCACGGTAGGACATCCAAGTTGTTTATGGGCCCTCCTCAGGAAGGAAGTTCTCGTGAGCTTACGCATCACTCACGAGACCCTACCCTGAGGCAGGTTGCGCCTGAGTCTTCTTCTGCAAAATGTGAAAAGAGAGGTGTTGTGTCGACCTGCGCCGAGTGCATCTCTAGAGGGTATCGCATGAGAAGGCCGCAGCACCAGCGACCCCAGGAGGTGACGTTACGGGAATGGCTCGCGAGACAGAGCTCAGCCGCTGGATTTGTCGACGCTGCAGGGACGGACCCGAGCACATACGTAGTGGCCAGTCTTCTCATGCAACGATCCAAAAGAAAAACAACCGGCGCGTGATACGTCCAAAACGTATCTATAATTTCTGCTTGCTCCATGCCTTTTTTGTGTGATATTGCTATGCTATTTATGCACTTCCATACACTTTTGATCATATTTGTACTAACCTACTAATGGTTGCAAAAGTGCACAATGTTCTTGTTTTACACTTTATTGTGTAGGAATTACTTGGAAAATTGACAAAAACGCAATATGAGTCGTATTGGAGTAGGACTCTGACTTTCCTGAAATCTGTCTGAGAATGATTTTTAAAGATGGTCACGTTACGGCCCGAAGACGACGTCAAACGGAAAAAGTCTAATTGCGAAAGTTGTGGAGAATTTCGAGGCGATGCTTCTGGATATAAAATCCGTCCAAATCGAAGTCCGGACGGCCGAGTAAATCCCGTTTTACTGAGGCCCAAAATCTGATGATGGGAATCCGAGAGTCTATATAAAGAGAGGAAACCTAGGTCACCAAGGGCCACAAATTTTCCTCCTCCCGAGCCGCCGTCTTGAAGGGGAGGACCAGCACCATTGCAGCACCATCCACAAGGAAGAAGGGGGGCCAAGGAGCCGCTGCCCCTAGGGCCACCGCCGCCCCCAAGGGCCGCCGCCCCCCCCTAGGGCCGCCGCCGGCCGCCGCCTCCTCGCGGGGCTGCACCTCTCCATCAACACCATCGTCAACCTCCTCCTCACCATGTCCATGCATGAGTAGTTTTCTCCGGGGCCGAAGGCTCGTACGTGTAGCTATGTGGTTATCTCTCTCTCCCATGATGTGATCTTCGTTGTGATCATATGCTATGTTAATCTAGGGTGATCCCATGATATTTCTCCTTCCTCTATGTATTGGATTGATGTACTCACTTGTCTTTATCTAGTATAATCCCCGAAACCAAGGTGACAGCGCTCCATTGGACCTGGATTAGAAAAATATTTTTATGAGTGATTTCCTCTCTTGTGTGTTGATTGAAGATTGAGAGTCTCTTGGTGCTTGTCTTTGACTATCCTTTAGATATGTTGTGGTGATTGTGGGACTCTCTTTGGATGGCTGCGATGACATTGGAAAATCCTGAGATTGAGAACTACGAACTTTGAGGTGTGCTTTTGTTGCCCTACATAATTCTCGTCCTCTCTTGACCACGAAGAAATGACCTCCGGGTGCGTCTCCATTGCATGTTTTATGGGAAATATCATGTGATTCGATTATGTTAATGTTGTTGGGAGTTGCCACTAGTGAAAGTATAATCCCTAGGCCTTGTTTCAACCATTGCAATACCATTTGTGCTCACGTTTACCACTTGTTTGCTCGCTGTACTCTTTATTACAGATTTATATTACTTTGTTTTGCCATCCATATCACTTGCCATTTAACATCTCTTCGCCGAACTAGTGCACCTATACATCTAACAAGTGTATTAGGTGTGTTGGGGACACAAGAGACTTCTTGTATCTTAGTTGCAGGGTTCTTGAGAGAGACCATCTTCAACCTCTACTTCCCTGAGTTCGATAAACCTTAGGTCATCCACTTGAGGGAAATTGCTGCTGTCCTACAAACCTCTGCGCTTGGAGGCCCAACATAGTCTACAAGAGTAGAAGCATGTGTAGACATCAAGCTATTTCTGGCGCCGTTGCCGGGGAAGTGAGTGCTTGAAGGTATATCTTTAGATCTTGCAATTAAATCTTTTTGTTTCTTGTTTTTTATTTTCACTAGTTTTGCTTAATGGAAAACAACAAAAATATGAGAGAGCTTTATAAGCTCTACCTTGAACTTGGACATGATGTGTTCGAAGAGAAAATTAAAAAACCTTTGGAACTTTATTTGCATAACAATCATGATGGTGGTGATGTTATTAGTATGTTTTTATTTAATATCAATATTGCTAATGACATGGAAAGCTCTAAGCTTGGGGATGACACGTTTGATGAACATGATATTTTTAGTCCCCCAACTATTGAGGAGAAAATTTACTTTGATGATACTATGCCTCCTATATATGATGATTACAATGATGAATATGATATTTTCAGTCCACCTACTATTGAGGATAAAATTTATTATGATTATGATATGTCTCTTAAATACGATGATTACCATGATGGTTATGATAGTCTTACTCTCACTATTCCTAATAAGAAAGATTTTGCTTATATGAAGAGTAATGACACTTTTATGCTTTTGGATCATGGAAATAATGCCTTATGTGATAGTTATATTGTTGAGTTCATCCATGATGCCACTGAAATTTATAATGAGAGAGGGAGACATGGTTCTAAATATCTTAATAATAAGAAGTTTCCTCTTTTTATGGTGAATATTTTGAAGTTATGCTTGTTTTGCCTTCCTATGCTTATTGCGTTGTGCTTCAATGAATTATTCTATTGCAATATTCCTAAGCATAGGAAGCATGTTAGGCTTAAATGTGTTTGGTATTTGCTTCTTGATGCTCTCTTTTGTTCTTCAACTCTTATTCCTACGAGAGCATCATTAAAGTCTTATGTCTAGCTTAAAGGCATAAAAGAAAGCGCTTTTGGGAGGGAGCCCACAATGAATAAAATTTTATTTTTCTTTTGTTGTGTCTTGATGTTGTTACTACAGTAGCATCATCATTGTATCTTTAATTTTCAGCTTTGTGCCAAGTGTAGCCTCTGATTGCAAGAAAGTTCAAAAGTTGTGACGTGCTGTCCAGGAAACAGATTCTGTCCTTGGATATAAAAATTCGTATAAAATCACCAGATCATCTTTTTGGTCTGAATTTTTTCTACAACGTGCTCTATACAATTGTCTTTCGAGCATCTGTTCTGAATTTTTTGATTTGAGTTGCAGAAGTGCCCCGAAAAAATCATTTACTACCTGCTGGTCTGTTTTTCACAGATTCTGTCTTGTTTTGCCTTTCCTTCATTTTGCAAACCTTGAGCTTGCTTTTCTTTGCAAAAACCTTTTGGCAATCTTGAGAAACAGCAGACCTTCAAGAATATCCTTATTTCCATCAAGGAACAATTATTTTATTAAGGGTACTAACCTCGCTAATCAGATTATGATGAGTTATGCATGAAGGGAGTTTTCAAGTGTGCGAGGGAAGATGATAACAAGATTCAGGAGTGTCAAACGCTCAAGCTTGGGGATGCCCCCATGCACCCCCAATAAATATTCAAGAAGACTCAAGCGTCTAAGCTTGGGGATGCCCCTGTGCATCCCCTTCTCCATCAACAATTATCAGTTCGTCTTTCATTTCACTATATTTTTATCACTTCATGTGTTATGTGCTATGCTTGGAGCGTCTTGCTTTTAGTTTCCTTTTTAGTTTTCTTTAGCTTTGCTTACTGTTCATAACGAGTTGGAACTCAGCTTTCTTTGTGTGGGAGAGGGACCCGCTCCACTTCAACCTAGAACATAACATAGAATTTTCATGTCTATCTTTGATGTGTGTGTTCTTTGTCTTTCAATAGCTACTATCATGTTCAGCTCTTAGTTTTCATGCTTATCTTTTTAAATAGCTTTTGTTTAGTTGGTCGTTGGAACTCTCTTTATTTATCATGCTTATCTTGTTAAGAGAGTTGGCTTCTGTTGCATTGGTCGATATGTCTATGATAAAAATGCTACGTGCATAATGGTGCTTAGTAGTTCATGTTTTCTTATGGTTAGTCTCAAATAGCTGGGGGGGGGGGTTCTCAATGTGTTATTGGAGTACCAACATGATTTGTTTACCTATGATGTGGTATGGTTTAGTGATATCTTCCTTCAAGAATTTATTTTGATTGACTTGGCATATGCTCACGCATATTTAAGACTGTAAAGAAAGTCTATCAAGCCTTGATGATCTTTAATTTCTGAGTAGCGATATAACTTCCATGCTCGATTCAATGTTGCTTTGTCGCTCTGCATGATTATGACCGTCATTGTTCTTTTAGTTGGTCGCTCCCAGTCTTTTGCTAACCTTCGCCTGTACTAAGCGGACTGACTGCTTGTGCATCCAAAATCCTTTAAACCAGTTATGCCATATGAGTCCACCATACCTTCCTATACATGGTATTTACCTGCCATTCCTAACGAAGACTTTCATGTACCATCTCGAAATTATTCAAAAAAAAGCATTTCTCTTTTGTGCCTCTATTTTAGCTCATGAGGAAGTAGTAGTTAATTCATGATCTTTTTAAGTTGGACAAGCTTCACCCCGGGATTGCATGTCTAATGTGCAAACCCATAATACGAGAAGGAACTGGCATAGAGTGCGCCCGACTCATTAAAAAATTATACAACAAACAAACCCTCCTTCATGCTTTGTTCATGAGAAATCAGAAAACTTTGGCAGTGATAAACAAAGGAGATTAAGAGGATGTGCTCGTCCTCATGCGGGAGCCGTTCCTCGAAACTTGTCCAGCTCAAGAAGTGATTGAGTTATCTGCTAGCATTCGTTGACGAAATATGCATATTCTAAAAAATAATTTTACCTCTGTTTTTAAAAACCAAGAGCTCTGGTACATGTTTAGTTTTTGTTTCCGACCACGGGTTTTCAACCTTGCCAACAAAAGCCACGGTTCGAGAGTCTCCACCTTCTTTAAAGCACCAACTATTGAGAGCATGATTGTCATTCTGAGTGTAATGTGCATTGTCCCAAAGTAGCATTGTCTTTTGCATGATTATGATATCGTTTATTCTGAAATCATTGTATCTAGTCGTCACTTAAACCTTGAAGGTGCACCTGCATTTATGTTTTGCTTCACTAAAGGGGGCAAGCGAGGTATCATTTTGTCTTGTTTGCACACCATGCTCACTACAAATCTATTGAGTGTTTCAGTATCATATTGAAAAACTTTCAGTTCTTTGTGATATTCTCATGAGGAAACTTAATTACTACTGATTCATTATCTCAGTAAGCATTTGTCATGTGACTGTGAAAAGTTCTTATATGGTTAATAAAATGTCACCACAGAAATTATGCTTGTTATCATTTACCTACTCGAGGACGAGCAGGAATTAAGCTTGGGGATGTTGATACGTTCAAAACGTATCTATAATTTCTGCTTGGTCCATGCCTTTTTTGTGTGATATTGCTATGATATTTATGCACTTCCATACACTTTTGATCATATTTGGACTAACCTACTAATGGTTGCAAAAGTGCACAATGTTCTTGTTTTACACTTTATTGTGTAGGAATTACTTGGAAATTGACAAAAACGCAAAAGGAGTCGTATTGGAGTAGGACTCTGACTTTCCTGAAATCTGTCTGAGAACGTTTTTTAAAGATGGTAACGTTCCGGCCCGAAGACGACGTCAAACGGAAAAAGTCTAGTTGCGAAAGTTGTGGGGAATTTCGAGGCGATGCTTCTGGATATAAAATCCGTCCAAATCGGAGGCCGGACGGCCGAGTAAAGCCCGTTTTACTGAGGCCCAAAATCTGATGACGGGAATCCGAGAGTCTATATAAAGAGAGGAAACCTATGTCACCAAGGGCCACGAATTTTCCTCCTCCCGAGCCGCCGTCTTGGAGGGGAGGACCAGCACCATTGCAGCACCATCCACAAGGAAGAAGGGGGGCCAAGGAGCCGCTGCCCCTAGGGCCGCCGCCCCCAAGGGCCGCCGCCGCCCCCTAGGGCCGCCGCCGGCCGCCGCCTCCTCGCGGGGCTGCACCTCTCCATCAACACCATCATCAACCTTCTCCTCACCATGTCCATGCGTGAGTAGTTTTCTCCGGGGCCGAGGGCTCGTACGTGTAGCTATGTGGTTATCTCTCTCTCCCATGATGTGATCTTCATTGTGATCATAGGCTATGTTAATCTAGGGTGATCCCATGATATTTCCCCTTCCTCTATGTATTGGATTGATGTACTCACTTGTCTTTATCTAGTATAATCCCCGAGACCAAGGTGACAGCGGTCTATTGGACATGGATTAGAAAAATATTTTCATGAGTGATTTCCTCTCTTGTGTGTTGATTGAAGATTGAGAGTCTCTTGGTGATTGTCTTTGACTATCCTTTAGATATGTTGTCGTGATTGTGGAACTCTCTTTGGATGGCCGCGGTGACATTGAGAAATTCTTAGATTGAGAACTACGAACTTTGAGGTGTGCTTTTGTAACCCTACATAATTCTCGTCCTCTCTTGACCACGAAGGAATGACCTCCAGGTGCGTCGATCCCCAGGCCTTGTTTCCACCATTGCAATACCATTTGTGCTCATGTTTACCACTTGTTTGCTCGCTGCACTTTTTATTACAGATTTATATTACTTTGTTTTGCCATCCATATCACTTGCCATTTAACATCTCTTCGCCGAACTAGTGCACCTATACATCTAACAAGTGTATTAGGTGTGTTGGGGACACAAGAGACTTCTTGTATCTTAGTTGCAGGGTTGCTTGAGAGAGACCATCTTCAACCTCTACTTCCCTGAGTTCGATAAACCTTAGGTCATCCACTTGAGGGAAATTGATGCTGTCATACAAACCTCTGCGCTTGGAGGCCCAACATAGTCTACAAGAGTAGAAGCGTGTGTAGACATCAGCGCGCAGTTCCCGCGTGAGCGAGGCACCTGCCACGGGCCCCTACTTACCCATCCACGATTAGCCCATGCGAGAACAAGGCACCAAGGACCACAGGAGGTGACATCACGGGAATGGCTCACGAGATAGAGCTCAGCCCTTGGGTTTAGCGACGCTGCAGGGACGAACCCGAGCACAGACGCCGTGCCAGTCCTTAATCATGGGGCGGTCATGAGTGGGCTCACAAGGGCTCATGACCTTAGTGGCGGTGAGGACGCCAAGTATGCAGATAATGCGAATGGAAATAAACGACTAGCCTTGATCATGAAAAAAGGAAGACAACTACGGGGGAACAGCCCCCAGCAGTCCGAGGATAATGCAGCCCGAGGGGCGCCCTCGATTGGATACCTGAAGCGTCACCTGATACTTGTCGAAGAAGAGTTGGGGTAGCTGAAGACGCGAGCCATGCGGGTTGCTGCTGAGGATCGTCGGGCTCCTGAGGCCCAGGTGCTCGGAAGGCTCTCAGTGGTCGCGCGGGTCCGGCTATTGCTCCGCCCGAACCACCTGCCACTGAGCCTCCCGAGCCCCCAAGGCCTGCTGCGCAAGATGCTGGAACATGGCAGCTACGTTGCGGAAGCCGAAGAGTGTGCGAACGTAGCTGCAGGGGAGGGCCCTCCTCCGGCCGACCGCCGTCGGCCAGAAGGGCTCCTGAGAGGCGGCTCGGTTGAGATCCGCGATGTCAACGCAGACGCAGAAGCGGTCGCTCAGGCTGCGAGTAGGTGAACTTGGGGTTGTGCGGTTACGCCCACCGCGGATGAGTCTTTCGTACTGAAGTTCCTCTGTAACTTGGCTGATGAAGTCCTGAGCCCCCAGCGCGGAGCGGTTCACGCTGGGCTCACAAAAACGCGCGTCAAGACACGCTTGCAGGTGGTGCCCGAACACCTCCATCGAAACGCCGATCAGTTCGGAAACACTCCAGAGGAGAGCCCCCGAGCCCGTCACGAGAGGGGCGTCGGGCGCGCCCCCCTATGCGAGGGTGGAGGGCGCCTCGTCAGCAGGCGCGAGTCCCGAGGCCAGGTCGTCAGGAGCCCCTGCGTCCTGAGTTCCGCTGACGGGCAGGTTCTTCTTCTTCTTGGGGGCGGTCTGCAGGGCGAGGATGGCTCCATCCTCATTGGAGCATTCGACCGCCGCGGTCTGGTAGGGGCGCTCCAGGGAATACACCGCTTCCTTCTCGTCGGAGGCGATCGTGATGACTCCGCCGTTCTCAGGCATATTGAGGATGTTGTAGCCGTGATGGGTCGCCGCCATGAACTTGGCGATGGCAGGATACCCAAGGATGGTGTTGTATGGGAGGTGGATGTTGGCGACGTCGAAGTCGATGAGCTCGGTGTGTTAGTTGTCGTGGTCACCAAAGGTGACTGGAAGGCGGACCTGCCCCCATCGGGAGTGTGGAGCCATCCGTGACTCCGTAGATTGGCTTGGTCGGGTGGAGCTGATCGTAGGGAACCTGGAGCATCTCGAAGGTATGGACGGAGAGGACGTTGATTCCTACTCCGCCGTCGATGAGGGTCTTGGTCACGAGGACGTTGCTGATTGTCGGGGTGCAGAGCACCGGGAGGGCGCCTGGGGCCGCAGTGCACTTGAGCTCATCCTTGGTGTCGAAGGCGATGACTTGCTTGGTCCATCTGAGGTTGCGCGCGGTGTCAGGCCTGGGAAGCGCCGCATTCACCTCACGGGAAAACTGCTTGAAGATGCGATGGGAAGTCGGAGCATGGGCTCCTCCCAAGATGCATGCAACTACACGCGGCTCCTGGAAGCCCCCTGCTCAGTCTCCCTAGCGGTCGTCATCATTCCTACTTGGCGGTGGTGGCAGCGGAGGCAGGCCTCCATTGCCCTCAGGTCGACCCTCACGAGGCTGGTCGCGTTAGGGGGCGTCACGAGGCTGCTCCTGCCAATGGTCTTCACGAGGCTGTTCGCGCCACCCCTGGCGTGAGTTCCTGCCATCCCAACGTCCTCCTTCTCGGCCTCCTCCACGGCCGTAGCCGCGGTTGTCGTGCTCAGGGCGCTGCCTGACGCGCCCGCCGCACATCGCCCTGAGCTCCTGACATTCGTTAGTGTTGTGACTATGGACGTTGTGGAAGACGCAATACGGTCGGTTGTCTCTGGGGAGGTCATTGTAGCCGCAACCACGCTTCACTTCTGGCTCCGCAGCCAACATGGCGTGTCCCTTGCACTTTGATTCTTTGGCCTTGGTCTTCTTGTCATCCGCCTCCACCTCAGGCAGCTCCTGGAGGGAGAAGCGTCCTTCCTCCGCCCTGGCGCACTTTGCCGCGAGCTTGAACATCTCGAGGGCTGTGCACAAGTCCTCGTGAATGGCGAGCTCCTCCCTCATCCTGATGTCACGGACACTGTCGGAGAACGCCGAGATGATGGCCTCATCTGAGACCCTAGAGATCCGGAGGCGCATGGTGTTGAAGCGTTGGATGTACTTTTGCAGGGTCTCTCCCGGCTGCTGCCTAACGCGGCGTAGATCAGCAGCTGCCGGGGCTCGGTCGCGGGTGCCTTTGAAGTTGGTGACGAAACGCTCGCGAAGCTCTTCCCAGGAGGAGATGGACCTCATAGGGAGATTCAGGAGCCTGGAGCATGCGCCATCTTTGAGAGCCATGGGGAACCAGTTCGCCATGACCTGCTCGGTGCTGTTGGATGCCTCGATGCTCAGCTTGTAGAGTTGGAGGAACTCCGTGGGGTCGTTGGTGCCGTCGTAGCGCGGAGGCAGGTCCGGCTTGAACTTGCCGGGCCAGACGAGGCGCCGTAGCTCAGGAGCTAGGGCGCGACACCCAGCCACGCTCATGATCGCAGGCGCCCCGTGCACCTGCGGTGCTGGTTCTTGGGGTGCTGGCGCCACCACCTCCTGTGGCACGTGGTCTTGGCGCTGCGGGCCAGGGGGCCCGCGAGCCCCTGCATGGGGATGCGGAATCACCTGGCAGCTCTCCTCGTCGCGTGCATGGGCTCTGCGGGGTTGCTCACGTCAAGGAGCCTCGCGCCGGACCTCCTGGCCGGCGCCGTGGAGTGGAGGCAGAGCCAGGACTCCGTGGCCTTCGTTCCCGGCCGGGGGCGACGGAGGACGTGAGGAGTGCGTTGGTGCAGGTACTTCTCCAGCGGCGTTGACGAGCTCGGTGTTGCGGTGGAGCCACTCGTCGTAGAGGTCACCTGCCGGGCGGTAGCACAAGAGCTCCCGTGCCATCAGCAGCGCAGGCTGCTGGTAGACCGGCCCGCGGTGGGCCAGTGAGGACGTCGCCGTGCGGCCATCTCACCGCACGGACGGTGGCAGCGGCGACTCCTGCTGCTCGTGGACGGCCGGGTCGGTGGCGGCGTTGGCGACCGGCGAGTTAGGGCGGAGCGGTGCACCGTTGCCCGCGGGCGCCGTCTGAGCGACGTTTGCGGCGCGACGGGTGGCGCGAGGTCGGCGTGTATCCACCATGGCTGTGGAGCGGAGTTGACGACGAGAACGCGACGAGGTCGTCGGAAAGGCGAGATTTCGACACGCCCCCCTACCTGGCACGCTAAATGTTGGATTTAGGGCTCCACAAAACCCAAGAAGTTCGAACACAGGGGCGTGAATGAAAATCTCTCCCACTCACATCTACCTAGCATCGCGCTCTCGTCTTGGTTAAGGGATTCAAGCAAACAATAGATAGACCACGCAAGAGTTTACCCAGGTTCGGGCCACCCCGTGGTGTAAGACCCTACTTCCTGATTTGGTGGATTAACCACGGGAGGGCTAGAATATGAGCTAGTACAGTGCTCCCTGAGCTCAGGAGGGTCAAGAGGCAAGTGTTCTTGCTCCTTGCGTGGTGGCAGAGTTTATGGATCTGCTCTACTTGGCTAGGCTTGCTTCGACTTGTCCCTCCATAGTGGGGGTCCTAGCTACTTATATAGGCGGCCAGGGTCCTCTTCCCCCGAAATGTTTAGGCGGGAAGGGATCCCACAACGACCATTTTTGAGTGGGAACACAATGACGTTCCTATCCTGACAAAAGCGTTCTTCGCCTGCAAAAGGATCAGGCGGTGACGCGGTGGTGGGCTCGACGGTGACATCCTCCTTATCTTCCATGCGGTCTTCGGTCTTCGGTCTTGTTGCACCGAAGGGGAAACCTTTGTCCGCTCATAGGGAACCCACGGCTGCGCTGTCCCCTTGCACCGAAATGGCAAATGCACTGCTGGCGGACGCTGGCACCCGCTCGCGTGGTGCGTCACTGCTGACATCACTGCCTCCTCCTGAGGCAAGCTTGGCCTTGGATTCTCCGCCTCTTTGGAGCACCTTGCCGAGGCCGCTCCTGAGGGGGTCTTGACGTCGTTCTCCTCGCGAGGCTTAGCCGCCTCGCGAGGGTCTTGGCGGCTGGTCGATTAGCTGGGCCGTACCAGGCCGCTTGTAGGAGCGCGTCGCGGCCCGCAGACAGGCAAGTCTGGGTACCCTGGTTCCCAGGACGCCGACACTGACTCCTTACCTTCGTCGAGATCCCAATATTTAGAGTTGTGTTTAATTCTTTCCAATAAATCCCATTTGAATTCAACAGTCTTCATCATATAAGAGCCAGAACAAGAAGTATCGAGCATGGAGTGATTATTGAGAGAAAGTCGAGCATAAAAGTTTTGAATGATCATTTCTCTTGAGAGCTCATGATTGGGGCATGAATAAAACATTGACTTAAGCCTCCCCCAAGCTTGAGCGATGCTTTCTCCTTCGCGAGGCCAAAAATTATAAATATAATTACGATCACGATGAACCTGGTGCATAGGGTCGAACCTGTGATGAAATTCCAACTTCAGACGATTATAGTTCCATGATCCAATATCATCACATAGACTAAATCATGTCAAAGCATCACCCTTCAAAGATAAAGGGAAGACCTTCCTCTTGATAACATCCTCGGGCATACCTGCAAGCTTAAATAATCCACAAACTTCATCCACATAGATTAGGTGTAAATCAGGATGCAGTGTTCCGTCTCTTGTAAAAGGATTTTCGAGCAGTTTCTCTATCATACCCGAAGGAATCTCAAAGAAAACATTTTCAGTAGGTGCATTAGGTTGAGGAGCAACTCTTTGCTCTTCCGGTCGGGGTGAAGATACCCCGAACAAGCCCCTCAAAGGATTATGAGCCATAGTAACAAGTGACAATAAATTTCAGCACACTATATAAATTTTTCCTTACCAAATTCCACTTACCAAAGGCGCTTCACTCCCCGGCAATGGCGCCAGAAAAGAGTCTTGCTGACCCACAAGTGTAGGGGATCTATCATAGTCCTTTCGATAAGTAAGTGTGTCGAACTCAACGAGGAGCAGAAGGAAATGATAGGCCGTTTTCAGTATGGTATTTTCTGCAAGCACTGAAATTATAGGTAACAGATAGTTTTGTGATAAGATAATTGGTAGAAAGTGACAAAAGGTAAAAGTAAATAAGGTGCAGGAAGGTGGCCCAATCCTTTTTGTAGCAAAGGACAAGCCTAGACAAACTCTTATATAAAGGAAAGCGCTCCCGAGGACACATGGGAATTATCGTCAAGCTAGTTTTCATTACGATCATCTGATTCGCCTTCGGTACTTTGATAATTTGGTATGTGGGTGGACCGGTGCTTGGGTGCTGTCCTTAATTGGACAAGCCTCCCACTTATGATTAACCTCTAATGCAAGGATCCGCAACTACAAAAGAAGTATTAAGGTAAACCTAACCATAGCATGAAACATATGGATCCAAATCAGCCCCTTACGAAGCAACGCATAAACTAGGGTTTAAGCTTCTGTCACTCTAGCAACCCATCATCTACTTATTACTTCCCAATGCCTTCCTCTAGGCCCAAATAATGGTGAAGTGTCATGTAGTCGACGATCACATAACACCACTAGAGGAGAGACAACATACATCTCATCAAAATATCGAAGGAAGACCAAATTCACATGACTACTAATAGCAAGACTTCTCCCATGTCCCCAGGAACCAAAGTAACTACTCACGACATAATATTGTTCATGATCAGAGGGGGTATTAATATGCATAATGTATCTAAACATATGATCTTCCACCAAATAAACCAACTAGCATCAACTACAAGGAGTAATCAACACTACTAGCAACCCACATGTACCAATCTGAGGTTTGGGTACAAAGATTGGATACAAGAGATGAACTAGGGTTTGAGAGGAGATGGTGCTGGTGAAGATGTTGATGAAGATATCCCTCCCCAAGATGGGAGAGTCGTTGGTCATGACGGTGGTGACGATTTCCCCCTCCGGGAGGGAAGTATCCCCGACAGAACGGCTCTGCCGGAGCCCTAGATTGGTTTCCGCCTCGGTTCCGCCTCGAGACGGCGGCGTCTATTCCCGAAAGCCTCCTAATGATTTTTTCCAGGTCAAAACACCTCATATAGGAGAAGATGGGCATCGGGGAACCTTCGGTGGGCCCACGAGACAGAGGGGCGCGCCCAGAGAGGGGGGCGTGCCCCCCACCCTCGTGGACAGCTGGTGGTCCCCCTCGTGAACTTCTTTCGCCAGATATTTTTTATATTTTTTGAGACAGAGTTCTGTGGAGTTTTGGGGCTTTTGGAGTTGTGCATAATAGGTTTCGAGAGTTTGCTTCTTTTCCAGCCCAGAATTCCAGCTGCCGGCATTCTCCCTCTTCATATAAACCTTGTAAAATAAGAGGGGAAAGGCATAAGTATGGTGACAAAGCAAGTAATAACAGCCCATAATGCAATAAATATCAATATATAAGCATGTGAAAATGGACGTATCAAGGTGCAAACCGGACAAAGGCAACTTCGCAACAATGTTTGCTTTCAACTAGCAAGTAAGTGATGGACAAGAAATCAGAGTAAAGCTGTGGTGATCTATTTTCTTGCTACGATAAATAAGTTGAGCAGATACGAAAGAGTACCGCCTCTGGTGCGGCGCCGTGTATGCATTTGCTGAGAATTTGATGGTGCTGCGGTAGCGATGGCTGTCGGCGGCGTGGAAGCAGATCTAGGAGGGTAGACGGTGGCGGCGGGGCGCAATGGACGAGACGGTCATAGGAGCGGCGCCGGCAAGGTGGACAAAGGCGGGGATGAAGCGAGAGGACATGATGCAAGGATCCCGGTCCGAAGCCGTGGATGAGAGAGGTCGATCTCTTGTAATGGATGGCGGCGTCGGGGAATCAACTCCGGCATGGTGGAGGAGGACGGCGGTGGATGGGGTGGCGGACGGAGGAGGCCGGGGTGGAGAGGGTGTTTTGGCGCCCACGGAGTACGAATGGGGAAATGGAGGTGGAGAGGAAGGGGGAACAATGTCTTCAGGGCGCGCTTGTCTAAAATGCATGGAAATTTACAAACTTGGCCCCCGTTTCAAATTCCTACATCACCACAACATTAGTCAGCTGGGGATAGGATGGTAATCTCGCATACACCGAATATTTGCCGACGAGCGTTTGTTTTTGGCACCCACCGTGTATGAATCGGGGAGGGAGTCGATTTCGGCCGAGGACACACTGTGTTTTGGCGCCCACCATGTATGAATCCGGGTGAGAGGCGGTTATGTCACGTTTGAGTGAAATTACAAACCTACCCCTATCGAAACCTATATAAATCGAGCAGATAGGCTTTGCGTGGCAGGGATAGGCAGTAGTAATTTCCATCTCGCAGATTTTGGTTTCGGGCGGTTACTGCGACTTTCCCCGCTTCGTTCAAATTTTGCAGACTGCATGTTTACCATGCCAACTCAATTCGAATCCCGTTTGTATTCTATTTTTGTTCAGGTGGGATCCATTTTCGATTGGAATAAAAATTCTATATACATCATTTTTTATATATACTTTCAAAAGCACAACAAAGAATTCTGCTCCTTTATATGTATAATATGATTTACAAATACAATGATCTAAAAAACATAAGGTTGAAATCAAAAAATTAAACCAAATTATGTTCTACTAAATTGTATGGATCAGTAATATCTACATATTAAATAACATAGATGCACGTGAATTCATATGAGTATGCATGTTTGATAGATCAATTTTGGTTCGAGTATGGATTACATGTATCATCATCTCGAATTCAAATATTTGAATCGCTTTTATGTTCACTCCTTTCATGCCCATCTCTCTCGCATGCATGCTCCTTCATGTAGCTATCACTCTCTTTTCTCCAGCTCACCCACACGCTCACTTCATGTTTCTCCTATCCTCGCAAACATGGTCTCTCGACGTCTCCCTTGAGAAGTGTCACACTCTCCCTATCATTATACATTACACGGTTTTCATTATCTCTCACGTCTCTACCGTTCTCTCGCATCACTAGGTACCTAAGCTTTCTTTTTCACCGCCACACACACAGTCTCCACTCGTCTTTTCACTTTGTCTTTCTCTCTATGGGGTTCTCTCACACACCCAATATGTCTCTTGATATGAATCATGCCACTAAAATTACTCTCTCTCTCCTCTAGACACAACATTTGTTTTTTTGACAGAAAGACTATAAGGGAACCCCCTACAGTATAATTGATGCAACAAACCCAAATTGCAAGTACCATGCCTTGAACCTGGGTGGGTGGGAAGGCATCAGCCCCTTCCCACCACTAGGCTATGCCTTAGTCTGCGACACAACATTTGTTGCGGTCTCCTTTTCGTCTCCATCCCAGACTGACATTATTCATTTGTTTACCGATCAGACAAACCCCCCCCTCTCTCTCACACAGACACACACACAACTCCTGCTTACACTCCCCTTCCCGACTATCGGCTCTCTCTCTCTCACACAAAACTCTCGCTTTCGCACTGTGACGCCCCCGATTTGTCCGTACACTAATCATGCACACAAATGTGTACGGCCAAGATCAGGGACTCACTGGAAGATATCACAACACAACTCTAGACACAAATTAAAATAATACAGGCTTTATATTACAAGCCAGGGGCCTCGAGGGCTCGAATACAAAAGCTTGAATACACAAGAGTCAGCGGAAGCAATAATATCTGAGTATAGACATAAGTTAAACAAGTTTGCCTTAAGAAGGCTAGCACAAACTTAGCAACGATCGAAAAGGCAAGGCCTCCTGCCTGGGACCTCCTAACTAGTCCTCGAAGCCGAACTCCGCGTAGAAACATCCTTGGGATCTTCTGGGTCCTGAACTCCACCATCTGGTTGCGTCATTCGAGAAGAAGGGACAAAAGAGGAAAAGGGGGAGCAAAGCAACCGTGAGTACTCATCCAAAGTACTCGCAAGCAAGAAGCTACACTACATATGCAATGATATATGTGTAAAGGGGTAATATCAGTGGGCTAAACTGCAAAATGCCAGAATAAGAGGGGGGTAGCTAATCCAATCAAAGTCTACGCATCTAGTAACCTCTATCTTGCAGTAGAAGATGAGGGTAGCTGGAAAGTAACAAGTATCCTCGCGTCTGGCAGCCTCCGTCTTGCAGCAGTAGAATAGAATAGATGGTAAGTTCACCAAGTAGCATCGTATAGCAATATCCTACCCGGCGATCCTCCCCTCGTTGCCCCGTGGGAAAGCAATCACCGGGTTGTATATGGAACTTGTCTGGGTGTGTTTTATTAAGTATCCAGTTCTAGTTGTCATGAGGTCAGAGTACAACTCCAGGTTGTCCTTTTACCGAGGGACACGACTATTCGAATAGATTAACTTCCCTGTAGGGGTGCACCACATAACCCAACACGCTCGATCCCATTTGGTCAGACACACTTTCCGGGGTCATGCCCGGCCTCGAAAGATCAACACGTCGCAGCCCTACCTAAGCACAACAGAGAGGTCAGCACGCCGGTCTAAACCCTAAGCGCACGAGGGTCTGGGCCCATCGCCCAATGCACACCTGCACGTTGCGAGGGCGGCCGGTAAGCAGACCTAGCCTCTCCTAATACCAGAGTAGGCGTTCCGGTCCAATCCGGCGCGCGCCGCTAAGTCGCTGACGGCAAGAAGGCTTCGGCTGATACCACGACGTCGAGTGCCCATAACTATTCCCACGTAGCTGGTTAGTGCGTATAGGCCAATGGCCAGACTCAGATCAAATACCAAGATCTCGTTAAACGTGTTATTATGAAATAACCGCGGACAACGACCAGGGCCAGGCCCACCTGTCTCCTAGGTGGTCGCAACCCACCCTGTCGCTCCACCACAAAGTAACCATGAGGGGGCTATCGGGAACCCAGGCCCACCACTATCTGTGTGGAACCACCTGCCCCTTCAGCCCCCATCTCTGAATCATCATCATGTGTATGTAATAGTATAATATATACCCGTGATCACCACCCGAGTGATCACGGCCCGATAGTATAGCATGGCAGACGGACAAGAATGTAGGGCCACTGATGGAATACTAGCATCCTATACTAAGCATTAGGATGGCAGGTACATGTATCAACAGTTGTAGCAACAATGACAGGCTATGCAACAAAATAGGAGTAACCGAACAGTAACATGCTACACTACTCTAATGCAAGCAGTAGAGAGAAGAATAGGCGATATCTGGTGACCAAAGGGGGGGCTTGCCTAGTTGCTCTGGCAAGAAGGAGGGGTCGTCGCTGACGCAGTCGATCACCGTGGCACTGTCAACGGTCTCAGCCCCGGTGTCTATCGGAGAGAAGAGGGGGGAGAAACAATAAATATAAAGCAAACAATTGTATCACAAAGCATAACATGGCAAAACGTGATGCTACGTGTGACCTAACGCAGTGCTCGATGATACAGGTCGAGAGGAAAACATCCGGGAAAGTATTCCCGGTGTTAGGTATTTTCGGACAGGTGAAACGGAGGGGGACGGTTGTAGGTTCGCTATGCTAGGGACGTACGGTGGACGAACGGGCTGCGTATTCGTTTTCGTCTTGTCGTTCTGAGCAACTTTCATATATAAAACTTTTCCATCCGAGCTACGATTTATTTTCTATGCTTTTTCAAAGTTTTTAAACAATATTCTAAAATTATTATTAATTAAATTAATTCGAAAATCACCTAATGTTAAATGCTAAGTGTACACAAAAAGTGTACACATCATTGTGCCAAAGAGGCTGACAGTGGGGTCAGTTGACTGAGTCAACTACCCAGTCAGCAGAGGCTGACTGGGTCGGCCTTATCCACTGGAATAGTGGGTGGGACCCACCTGTCATTGTCTCAACCATTTAATCAGTGGTTAAATTTAACCCAGGGCTAATTAGAGGGGAGGCCCCACATGTCAAGGAGTAACTAGGTTAGTTAATTATCCAGTTTAATTAAGTTGTGGTTAATTAGGAAGTGGGTCCCAGCAGTTAGTGGCACTGCACGTTATTAGTGGCTGGGCTAAGCGGACACGTCAGTGGCGCCGACGTTTAGCCGCCGGCGACCAAAACACGGCGGCGACGCACGAGAAGTCGCCGGAAATCGTATACAGGCCACCAAAACGGGCGTCGTTGGGCGCGTTCGAACGGCCAGATGACGACGCGTCGACTGGGACCGGTGGCATCGTCGGAGTTGGCCGGAACGGTGACGAAGAGCGGCGATGGCGTTCGAGGGGATGGAGCTATGGCGCTACGGGGCACGAGGTGTGGCTTGCGCGGGTGCGTCGTGCTCCTGGGACCACCAGGAGCTCGGCGCGCTGCTCGGGCGAGGGTGGTGCAAGTGGTGGCCGCGACGGCGGAGCAGAACGACGGTGATGAGCACGGCCATGGTGGCGAGGGCTACGGGTGCAGAAGGAGAGGGGAAACAGGGGGGATTACAGCGCCGTGCTCACATTAGTGTCGATGAGAGGCTCGGGGAGGCCGGTGGCGGTCGGGGAACGGCGGATCGCTGTGGCGACGGGCGGTGGCCGGAGGTAGAAGAAGGGCCTAGGGTGGCGCTGTAGTGCTCCCCGGCCCGGGCTCATGGTAGGGGAGGGCGTTGGGGTCGACGTCGGACCTCGTAGACGCGTCGGCGGGGTGCGGGGGCGGTGGTGGCCGCGGTGGGGTGAAGTGGCCGGCGACGAGCGCGTCGGGAGGTAGGGGATCTGGAGGAGGGTGAGAGAGAGGAGTGCGCGAGGGGGCTAGGGTTAGCGCCGGGGGGGTCGAGGGGGTCAAGTAGGTCACCAGGAGGGGGCTGGATGCCCGACGCATGGAGATCCGCGGCGTCGACGGGCGCCCGACGGCCACCGCTCCCCTGGTGAACAGGGAGGACGATGATGGTGTTGGTGGGTTGGGCTTGGTGCTGTGCACTTGGGCTCAAGTGCACAGTGCCAGGCTTTTTCCCTTGTTATAATTTTTCTTCCTTTCCCTTTTCTATTTTACCTTTTATTTTTCTATTTGTTCCATTTTCATTTTATTTTTATTTTATAGACCATATTCCTTTTACCTAACCTAGTATTTCAGTTTAGGTCACTGCCACAAAAAGGTGGGCTCTTCAAATGTTAGTTCATATTTTTATAACTTTATAAAAGGCGTTTAATTAATTGTTTTTGCTGCTGTTTTATATATTTATTTTTCATTTAGGCATTTTATAAAAATGTGGTTTCTTCACCATATTTACTTATGATTTAATTGTCACATCCAAAACATTTTAGTTTTAAGGTTTGAAAACTTTTATTGTTTTGACTTGATTTTGAATTTCGAATTTCGAACGGGATTGAATCATCGCAAGATTAACAACTGTAACAGTGGTGACGAGGCATCATTAGCAGATGTTTACTCTAGCTTGATTACCCGGGCGTCACAATTCTCCTCCACTACAAGAAATCTCGTCCCGAGATTTAAGCGGTGGAGTAAGGGGGAAAAAGTGCAGGTAGCGAAAACCTAACGAGTCTTCTCGGTCTTGGCCGCCGTTTCGAAGAGGTTGATCTCTTTCGTTGATGTCTTCATTTCTCCGCTTCAAGTCACCGTGATCAAGTCGTCATCCTTTCTACGGGATCTCCATCGTCCTACGAATATGACCAGGGGGAAAAACTCCGGAAGAACGCATCTCCACCAAGCTGGGCATCTAACGGTGAACTCAATGGGAAATACACGAGGTACCCCAAGAGTTGTATTTCAATGAATTCATTGAGTGCAATATACGATGGTACCAAAGTTCCAAATGGGTAGGCAATCATTCGATGCCTAGACAGAAGCTGGAATGGGGGCTTGAACAACGAGAATAACATGGTGTTCGATTCCAGGATGAATAACGGTATAGAATTTAGCTTGGGAATGACATACGAAGGTAGGTGCAAAGCATACATTATAATCCAGGTTGTGAAGAAGAGTCAGGTTTTGATCTAGTGGACCTGTGGGTTATGGGCCCACCATGTGGGTTGAAAATAGGAAGGGTGGTGACATCTTGCACAGCCGCGACGGGGAGGCATGTCAGTGGATAGCTTGTCAGCTATGTCGCCAACAAGGTCGGTACCAAGGACGGGGAACAAAGAGAACCATTTTCCCACTCGTCGAAAAGAGGCGGACCAATAGGCAAAGTTATCATCCATCGGTGGTTACCAGAATGTTATCAGCAATAGTAACAGGGTCTTACTGACAGAGTTGTACACCAAGGTGTTTACATAAGTGGAAAATTATTACCGCTTAGATTATATGTATATCAAAGAAAGGTTAAACAAACAAATGGAAAGGAAAATTGTGATTACGCACAATTAATAGGAGTATATCCTTCCCATGGACAAGCAGGACATGGCATACAGGGTAAGAGAGCAAGTACCCAACCATTTAGATAAAGAGGCAAGGATTAATCAAGATGTTACCCATACAACGGTGTTTGGATAACTGACCAAGCAACATTTAGCATTGGGCTTCAAATGCTCTTGTTGAAAATCGGAGCACCACAGACATGCTTCGAGATAGCATTGGCATGGTCTTGAAGCAAAGGTCAGACTTGGATACACAAAGGATTCATCAGGAAACTTATAGAATACGTCTTACAATTTCCTCCTGGAAGAATGGTTATCCTTGCACAAGAGATTATAACATTAGGTCCTCCAGCCAGGGGTGCTAGGCATGACATCATATTATCGAGTCATCAAAGGACCAATGTTATAACTCCTGAAAATTTGTCCCAGCCATCTTATCTGACCGAGATTCAGATCTGATTGGTGTCAAGGTACCTCAGACTCGGGATGTTCGAGAAGAAATGGTGCAACATTAATTGACGAAATGACTTGCAAGATTCTCGGAAAATTAACTATGGGAGCGGTTTCCCGAAACAACAGTTCATCATTAAACCGAGGAGAGGATGAGGAGGTGGCTGATGGGCTCAGTGACAATTCATCGAAATTCCAAACGGAGGGATTTCCACAGTAATGTGAACAAGAGGATGACACTTATCAATTCAAATGATATAATGTTGTATGCTCGAGGAATACATACACCATTAATCATTAGGTGAAAGGTGTGCCCAATATATGACCTTAGGCAGCAAGATCAATGTTAGAGTGACGATTCAATAACCAACTGTCTAAGAACGAACTGTCGATCGTTAACTTCATAGCAATAGGGTTGCTAGAAGTACAGAATTCAAGCAGCATCGTTAGCATATTGGTATCCCGGTTAAAAACAACAGGGGGACCAAGGAAGAATGGCGATGGTGAGAAGTATCATCATACCGAGAATTTCTAAGAGGTGGAGCAATCCCCACAACATTCTCAACATAAAAGACAGTAATACTTCAATGCAGAACACAACACTAGCTAGAGAGCAAGTTGTATTCATAATGTGGACAAGTTCGCGATGAAAGGAAGTCAAGGGTGTTGTCGATGATAATAAAAATCATCGAGGGCAAGGAGAGTATTTCTCATCATGAACACAGTTGACATCTCGAAAGAAGTCAAAGTGTTATAGGTGATCCGACACATTTGCCGGGAGGTTTCAAGAGGATGCAATCAAATAACAATGGCAACAAGCAATGGAATGACAAAGTGGCAAGTTATAGGATCAATATATAAGATGCAAGCTCGGAACCAAAGTTTCCTTTCAAGACAAGCAACATGAGGTTGAAAGCTCGACGTAAGTCGTGCTCACACACTGAAGATTTCATGCACCAAAGAAGGACGAGGTAGCACAATCAAAGATAGCAAAACCATGATGTAGCCGATAGTCTAGGAATGACTAGACTGAGTTCAGAATTTCCCTGTAAAAATACTAGGGGTATTTGATTTGTATTGCGGAATAATTTCACTAGTCGGTGTCCTCGGTTGACAACAACCCAGAACCCGTAGAGTGATTACGACAAGGAAAGACATTACTTCAACAAAGTTAGTAAGATGTGGTGCAATGGCAAGACATCCTCGAGATACCAGGGGGTAATACGTGAAGGTAGAACATGATAGAAGTAGAACCGAGTCATTGACCTATGATAGTAGATACTTCAACCTTGCCAAAAATAGACGAGGCACTGGAATGAATTCCCATCAGATATATCAGATCAGGACAACATGGTCGGAACCATAACTATAAGGAATCAATTCAAGAATACCGACAGAATCATGCAGCTAGATAATCATTTTGCAAGAAGCTACCGAGACGGTCTACATCATTTTCATGGGCATGAACACAAAGTTCAAGGTCGACTCCCACTTCTTTAATGCATATCATTTCATTCACCTCTCGCTTTGATAAAACTGTAGTGTTGGAATTTTATTTGGTTGAACACCGGAAGAGTATGACTTGTGAAAACTTTCGGGTTCTCACGTATTAGGGGAAGGCATAGGTTCAACCCATCGGGCATCTTAGTAACATATATCACAAGTTTCAAAAGTAAATACACATGCTCGAAAGCAGAGGAGGGTTGGCCAAGTAGAGGATACAATTTACCAAAGGCATTATGTGTCAGGGGAAGAACTCACAAGGTGATTGAATATGAAAGACACTGTTAGATAACAATCCAACAATGGATCAGTTTATCCATAACGGAGCTGATGTGAGTATCGGTACTCACTCAAGGAAAGAAAGAATGCAGAGGCATCAGATTCAAGAATCACCTGATTAGTCTGATGCTTAAATAGAAAGAAATTATGGTTCCCAAAACGAAGGATCAGAAGTAGACACTCTGATCAAGGATGGATAAGTTGAAAACACTTAGTTGGACAATCAATAAAGGTTTGAATTGCCGAGAACCAACTCATGTCCGGAATGACGTCTGATCCAGAAAGATAATTTTAAAAAGGATAACCTGATGACTTCGTGCATACGCACACATTGAATCAATAGGTTCAAAATAGCTAAGACAAGGGATATTAACGAAGACTACTAGTCATATGGAATTAACCATAATACAAGCAAACAAGAATTTCAAGAGTAACCGACTGCAGAGGATTTTCGAAAGATCGAAAAGTATTCAGAAGAATTTTGTGAGACACATGATCAATTGAGAAAAATGGATCCTCGATAAGTGTGAGGAAATAATCGTAAGGGTTTTCATGCGAAATAAAACTACAAGACAGTAAACTCAAAGGATTCTTGGGACAACGAAAAATATTTCGATGCATCTTGTAACAACAAGAGTGACGAAGAATGATCATGAGAATGACAAGTGCAAGTAGATATCCATAGGGATATATCGGTTGCAGTGAACTGCAAAGGCGATGAGCACAAGGGTCTCGGGAAATTATCGAGGGATATCCTCAGAATCTTCTGACGAAGCAGGTGATCTTCCGGAATGAGGGCTCTCCGGGAGAAATAGTTAGGAGAACCTAGAGTCAGAGTTAGTAAAATCTTTTAACCCGAATAGAAGAGAGATTAGATCCCCAGAGTAAAGACGAGGAATAAAAGATCCTAACACCACCCGTTGGTGCTGTTGGCCCGTAAGCCACACAACAAGTTAGTAAATTTGTTTTTCAAAGACTAGACTCAACTTCAGGCCAGGATTTCGAAAGGGGGATTCCTATAGGCAATCGGCTCTGATACCAACTTGTGACACCCCCGATTTGTCCGTACACTAATCATGCACACAAATGTGTACGGCCAAGATCAGGGACTCACTGGAAGATATCACAACACAACTCTAGACACAAATTAAAATAATACAAGCTTTATATTACAGGCCAGGGGCCTCGAGGGCTCGAATACAAAAGCTCGAATACACAAAAGTCAGCGGAAGCAATAATATCTGAGTACATACATAAGTTAAACAAGTTTGCCTTAAGAAGGCTAGCACAAACTTAGCAACGATTGAAAAGGCAAGGGCTCCTGCCTGGGACCTCCTAACTACTCCTCGAAGCCGAACTCCATGTAGAAACATCCTCGGGATCTTCTGGGTCCTGGAATCCACCATCTGGTTGCGTCATCCGAGAAGAAGGGACAAAAGAGCAAAAGGGGGAGCAAAGCAACCGTGAGTACTCATCCAAAGTACTCACAAGCAAGAAGTTACACTACATATGCAATGATATATGTGTAAAGGGGTAATATCAGTGGGCTAAACTATAGAATGCTAGAATAAGAGGGGGATAGCTAATCCAATCAAAGTCTACGCTTCTAGTAACCTCCATCTTGCAGCAGAAGATGAGGGTAGCTGGAAAGTAACAAGTATCCTCGCTTTTGGCAGCCTTCGTCTTGCAACAGTAGAATAGAATAGATGGTAAGTTCACCAAGTAGCATCGTATAGCAATACCCTACCCGGTGATCCTCCCCTCGTTGCCCCGTGGGAAAGCGATCACCGGGTTGTATATGGAACTTGTTTGGGTGTGTTTTATTAAGTATACAGTTCTAGTTGTCATGAGGTCAGAGTACAACTCCGGGTCGTCCTTTTACCGAGGGACACGGCTATTTGAATAGATTAACTACCCTGTAGGGGTGCACCACATAACCCAGCACGCTCGATCCCATTTGGCCGGACACACTTTCTGGGGTCATGCCCGGCCTCGGAAGATCAACACGTCGCAGCCCTACCTAAGCACAACAGAGAGGTCATCACGTAGGTCTAAACCCTAAGCGCACGGGGGTCTGGGCCCATCGCCCAATGCACACCTGCACGTTGCGAGGGCGGCCGGTAAGCAGACCTAACCTCTCCTAATACCGAGTAGGCATTCTGGTCCAATCCGGTGCGCACCGCTAAGTCGCTGACGTCAAGAAGGCTTCGGCTGATACCATGACGTTGAGTGCCCATAACTATTACCACGTAGCTGGTTAGTGCGTATAGGCCAATTACCAGACTCAGATCAAATACCAAGATTTCGTTGAACGTGTTATTATGAAATAACTGCGTACAACGACGAGGACCAGGCCCACCTGTCTCCTAGGTGGTCGCAACCCGCCCTGTCGCTCCGCCACAAAGTAACCATCAGGAGGCTATCGGGAACCCAGGCCCATCACCACCTGTGTGGAACCACCTGCCCCTTTAGCCCCCATCTCCGAATCATCATCATGTGTATGTAATAGTATAATATATAGCCGTGATCACCACCCGAGTGATCACAGCCCGATAGTATAGCATGGCACACGGACAATAATGTAGGGACACTGATGGAATACTAGCATCCTATACTAAGCATTAGGATGGCAGGTACATGTATCAACAGTTGTAGCAACAATGACAGGCTATGCAACAGAATAGGAGTAACCGAACAGTAACATGATACACTACTCTAATGCAAGCAGTAGAGAGAAGAATAGGCGATATCTGGTGATCAAAGGGGGGGCTTGCCTGGTTGCTCTGGCAAGAAGGAGGGGTCATCGCCGACGCAGTCGATCATCGTGGCACTGTCAACGGTCTCAGCCCCGGTGTCTATCAGAGAGAAGAGGGGGGAGAAAAAATAAATATAATGCAAACAATTGTATCACAAAGCATAACATGGCAATACGTGGTGCTACGTGTGACCTAAAGCAGTGCTCGGTGATACAGGTCGAGAGGAAAACATCCGGGAAAGTATTCCCGGTGTTAGGTATTTTCGGACATGTGAAACGGAGGGGGCGGTTGTAGGTTCGCTATGCTAGGGACGAACGGTCGACGAACGGAATGGGTATCCGGATTCGTCTCGTCATTCTAAGCAACTTTCATATATAAAACTTTTTCATCCGAGCTACGGTTTATTTTCTATGCTTTTTCAAAGTTTTTAAACAATATTATGAAATTATTATTAATTAAATTAATTCGAAAATCACCTAATGTTAAATGCTAAGTGTACACAAAAAGTGTAAACAACATTGTGTCAAAGAGGCTGACAGTGGGGTCAGTTGACCGAGTCAACTACCCAGTCAGCAGAGGCTAACTGGTGGGCCTAGTGGCTGACTCAGTAGCTGACTGGGGCGGCCTTATCCACTGGAATAGTGGGTGGGACCCACCTGTCATTGTCTCAACCATTTAATCAGTGGTTAATTTTAACCCAGGGCTAATTAGAGGGGAGGCCCCACATGTCAAGGAGTAACTAGGTTAGTTAATTAGCCAGTTTAATTAAGTTGTGGTTAACTAGGAAGTGGGTCCCAACAGTCAGTGGCACTTCGCGTTATTAGTGGCTGGGCTAAGCGGACACGTCACCTGCGCCGACGTTTAGCCGCCGGCGACCAAAACACGGCGGCGACGCACGGGAAGTCACCGGAAATCGTCTACATGCCACCAAAACGGGCGTCGTTGGCCGCGTTCGAACGGCCAGACGATGACGCGTCGACTGGGACCGGTGGCGTCGTCGGAGTTGGCCGGAGCTGGCCGGAACGGTGACGAAGAGCGGCTATGGCGTTCGGGGGGATGGAGCTATGGCGCTACGAAGCACGAGGTGAGGAGTGCGCGGGTGCGTCGTGCTCCTGGGAGCAACAGGAGCTCGGCGCGCCGCTCGGGCGAGGGTGGCGCAAGTGGTGGCCGCGACGGCAGAGCAGAATGGCGGCGATGAGCACGGCCATGGTAGCGAGGGCTACGGGTGCAGAAGGAGAGGGGAAAGAGGGGGGATTACGGCGCCGTGCTCACAGTGGTGTCGATGAGAGGCTCGGGGAGGCCGGTGGCGGTCATGGAACGACGGATCACCGTGGCGACGGGCGGTGGCCGGAGGTAGAAGAAGGGCCTGGGGCGGCGCTGTAGTGCTCCCCTGCCCGGGCTCGTGGTAGGGGAGGGCGTTGGGGTCGACGTCGGACCTCGTAGACGCGTCGGCGCAGTGCGGGGGCGGTGGTGGCCGTGGTGGGGTGAAGTGGCCGGCGACGAGCGTGACGGGAGGTAGGGGATCTGGAGGAGGGTGAGAGAGAGGAGGTTTGCGAGGGGGCTAGGGTTAGCGCCGGGGGGAGGGGGGTCGAGGGGGTTAAGTAGGTCACTGGGAGGGGGCTGGATGCTCGACGCGTGGAGATCTGCGGCGTCGACGGGCGCCCGGCGGCCACCGCTCCCCTGGTGAACAGGGAGGACGATGATGGTGTTGGTGGGTTGGGCCTGGTGCTGTGCACTTGGGCTCAAGTGCACAGTGCCAGGCTTTTTCCCTTGTTATAATTTTTCTTCCTTTCCCTTTTCTATTTTACCTTTTATTTTTATATTTGTTTCATTTTCATTATATATATTTTTATTTTATAGACCATATTCCTTTTACCTAACCTAGTATTTTAGTTTAGGTCACTGCCACAAAAAGGTGGGCTCTCCAAATGTTAGTTTATAGTTTTATAACTTTATAAAAGGCGTTTAATTAATTGTTTTTGCTGCTGTTTTATATATTTATTTTTCATTTAGGCATTTTATAAAAATGTGGTTTCTTCACCATATTTACTTATGATTTAATTGTCACATCCAAAACATTTTAGTTTTAAGGTTTGAAAACTTTTATTGTTTTGACTTGATTTTGAATTTCGAATTTCGAACGGGATTGAATCATCGCGAGATTAACAACTGTAACAGTGGTGACGTGGCATCATTAGCAGAGATTTACTGTAGCTTGATTACCCGGGCGTCACACGCACCCCCGACTCGTATTTCTCTCACAAACATTTATTGACTAGCCTCTAGATAGGTTTATACACCCGCACACTCGTGCTTCCACTATCGCATACATGCCTCTCTCTCGCTCCTTGTATCTATGTAGATTTTTCTTACCTTCTGTAGACACGCCCTCTCGATCGTGCAGACACACACTATCGCCTCATTTTAAGCTGATACCTCTTGCACACACACTTGTTGTGTCTTTGTCACACATGCACTCCGTCCTCGTCCTCTCTCCCTCTCTCTCTGTCACACACATGGGCTTTTTGACTAGCAAGATGCCCATGCATTGCACGAAACATCAAGATGCATTTGTATGAGTAGTTTATCTTGTGGAGGAAAAGGATGAACAAGGGAAGGCCTTATTTGCAAGTGTGGAGAGGGGTGTGGGTATATTTTTGCAAAATTCCCATAGTTTCTTTCTTATCCGTCAGATATAGATTGGACGGCCTATATTGCAGGAGGGCAGGCACACGATCATCACCGACTATGCTTTTTATAAGAGTAGGGATAAAAAATAGAGTTGGTGATGATGGTGGACCTGCCATCCTGCAATATAGGTCGTCTGATTTATATCTAACGGATAGGAACCAAACTATGGCAATTTACCCGCACTCCTCTCCACATTTGCAGATAAGGCCTTCCCTTGTTCATCCTTTCTCCCACAAGATCTTGATGTTCCGTACAACGCATCGACATCTTGCTAGTAAGAGTAGAAATTAGACATATACCACTTCTCAAATCTTGAAACCAACAACATTCCTCCCTTATCGCATCAAAACCGCCAAAGGAATATATTTTGAGTGAAATATAACAATTTTTTAGTGATATACGTATTTCAAAACTAGACTTTTTTTTATATCAAATCGTTGAATATGTATTAATCTACTCAGATCGTGTGGCAACGCATTGGCACATTGCTAGTAGTTATTAGTATAATTTTTTGGACACCAGACAAACGGTGGAGTACATATACAAGAGAAGAGGTGCATGCACGCAGTCGGTCTCTCGCTGTCTTGCACACACGAGTGTTACGTAAAGGCAACGTCAACAAATAAACCCTAAAACCCTAGGTGCACGATTGCTGCATTCGCGGGTACCGGGTACGTGGTGTAGCGCACCTTTGTAGGAATAGTCAGCTCACGTGATAATTTGATCCGTAGGAGTTGATGGTCGTGACCACGGGTGAACGACTTGGAGGCGGTGGCTCGCCAGTTGCCACAGATTGAGTAGCCACGTTTAAAATATCATTTTTAGCGGGGTTAAGAGTTCCGATTTTCAATGGTGCGTTATAAGTATTACGTAGTTTGTAGAACGATTGGTATGGAGCGAAAATGGAATTCATAGTACTACGTACCTCCTTGGCGTATGGTTGTATGGGTTTATGTTGCGAGATGTTGAACCTGGTAGTTCTAGGGCAAATACTATGTTTAGATTTAGATGTTGGTTTTCAGTAATGAAAATCGCAAGGGGGAAAACCTTCTTTGATTAGAAAAAAAACTACTACCTCTGTTTTGGTTTACTAGTCCCCATCCTATTTTGGGTCAAAGTTTGTCCACAAATTTTACTTGTAAAATGTGAATGGAAAACGAGATTTTGTTACGCAAACAAAAAAGGACTAGAGGGAGTGTTGCTCTGACACGGACGTGACCTCTCATAGCGCAGGCATTGAATCGGCGCGCCGGCCAAGATGGCCCCACTCGCTGCAGGCCCGGCTGAACACGCCTCCTCGCCGCATGCAACCGGCTCCAGACTTCCCCGCCAGCCTTCATTGAATCTGCGTGTGTGTCAGCAACACATCCTTCCGCGAGCCGGCTGGCATTTTAGAACACAAAAAATGACCAAAATATAATTAATTACGCATGGTCTTGACTTGTTGTACTCGCACTGGTAGCAGGAACTAGAGGTTTTTCTTTATTCATAACCCTCATCAATTTTTTTGGCTTGAAGTGAATCATGGTTGTGGACATTATGTATGAATGTGGAGATATCTGTGAACATGAGTTTGATGTGGAAGTTGAACTTGGAATGTCGGGCTTGCGCGTGAACTGTACCATGTCCAATGCTGCGTCTGTTATTGTTTGGAAAGTAATTGCTCTTATTACATGACCCGGAAAAAATATATTTTGTGCCACATCAGAAGATGCATGGACATCACAACAGGCATGCTGACTGGATAAATATTTGAACCTAGCTACTATGAAGGAAATTTTGTATTGACAAAAGTTTTAGATAGCAGGAGATGCCTAGCTTGCTCTGCCTCTGCTAGCTTATTTCTGGCTTCTTCCATCTCTTCTTTGGCATGGGTGAAGAGAGCATCTGATTGCTCTTTTTGCTTCTTCAGGAACTCAGCTACATTCTCAAGGGCTGCTGCACGCTTCCTTTCAGCCTTTACTAGAGCCACGAGGACACGAACAGCTGACGACTCCACCTGGCTTGTGTGTAATCCAGCATCATGTGGGAATTTGCACCTTGTGTCTAATCCAGCATCATTAGGGAACTGGCACCTTGTGTGTAATCCAGCCTCATTCTGGAAACATGATCTCGAGGTTGACCATACCTCCCTCCTCACAGGAACGACATCCTGGCATGAAGTTACTTCTTTTTTAGATAATTACTCAGAGCAACCCAGATCCATTTAGTAGAAGCCAGATAAACAGAACTGGGAGAAGTGAATTCAAAAGGAAAAAATAAATATAAAAACAGACTACAAGGTGAGAACACCCACTTCCTACATCAAGCTAAAAACGAGAGCATTATGACAATTAAGACTCTTCTTATGACACATCGAAGAACACGAGGCTTAAGAGAAACAGAAACTACAACATATACACATCGAAGAACATGAGGCTAAACGAAAGTAATTGAAAGGGTGTTGCTCCCTCCATTCCGATTTACTCGTCGTGGTTTTAGTTCAATGAACTAAAACCACGACGAGTAAATCGGAACAGAGGGAGTACTTACCAAAGCTCATTTTACAGGTTCGATGCAGCTCCTCTTTAACTTGCCACGCTCCTTGAAGATGTCCCCAATATCCCGTGTTTGGTCTTCATTGATCCTCTGCATGTTCGCACTCGTGGTGTTAAAATCTCAACATGGCAAGAAAAATATCTACTAGTAATACTCGCGCATCTTGTGGGCAACATTAAAGCACTCGTCTGCCATGTTAGAGCATCTCCGACAGAATCCCAACGCGTGGCGCTTTAAAAAGCATTTACAGTGCTGAGATCCAGAAGTAGAGATAGAGAGTAGAGGATAGTTCTCAGCATAGATAGATAGAAAAATAGATTATTCAACTACTCCTCGTCGTCCGACTCCTCCGCGGTCATGTCCTCCTCCGACGTCTAACTGTAGGCCTGAATATACCGATCATCATCGGATTCCTAGGGCGACGCTGCTCCTAGCCTCATGTTGAATTGAGCGTCCACTTTTCTCCTACGCTTGTCCCGCGATAGGCGGCTCGCTCCGCTTTCCTCTTATCCCTCTCCGCCCTCCTTTGCTTGTAGAACTCGTGCTCGTTGATGATGTCCTGCGGGAAGTGTTGGCGCCATAGCGCCATGGCCTCCTCGTCCATCTTAGCGATGCCAAGATGGTGCTCCCGCCTCCGGTGGTCGCAACGATCCTCATCGGTGATAAGCCGTGGCAGAGGCGCGAGCTCCTGTGCCCGCTCCCGCATCGGCACGTTTGGGAAGTTCAATGTTCTATGAGGCCACCGGAGGCGCCACCGCACCACGTCGTACGCGTGGGCGGCCTCTTTGGCGGTGTCAAAATTGCCGAGGCCGAGGCGCATCCCGCGGAACCAGATCTCGACGGAGAAGCCGCCAGAGGGGCGCGCGCGGACGCCACGGTATCCCCAAGTTTCCCGGCGACGCGGCGGCATGGTGGCGCGGCGGTGGCGAGGCGAGAAAGAGCGGGGAAAGAGCGGTGGCGAGGCATAGAGTGGGGAGAGAGTGGTGGCAAGGCACAGAGCGGTGGGAGGGCATTGGATTTTATAAAGCGAGCCGGACGCCGTGTGCCAAAACTAGCGCACGCCCGGCCGTTTTTTCCCGCGCGCGCAATCCTTTCCCGACGTCTCTGCTATCTCTACTCTCTTCTCTACTGTTATATTTATTATATATTTAATATTTATCTCTACTTCTCTACTCTCTATTTTTTCTCTCTACTTTTTCCCTAATCTTCTAAAAACAGAGTTGGTGATGATGGTGTTCCTGCCATCCTGCAATATAGGCCATCCGATTTATATCTGACGGATAGGAAAGAAAGTGTGGCAATTTTGCAAAAAGATACCCACACCCCTCTCCGCATTTTCAAATAAGGCATTCCCTCATTCATCCTTTTCTCCCACAAGATAAACTACTCATACAAATGCATCTTGATGTGTGCAACGCATGGGCATCTTGCAACTTCTAAAAAACTATCCATCATTTTCCACACTTCTAGTTGCAGATGAAATACCTACCCAAGCACAACATGATATAGGAGTGACACACAATTACAAGCTGATATTCTATTGGACAATGGAGGCTATAACCAATTACTTTTACGGGAACAATAGCACCCAGGAAATTTGAAGGGTAGGTATGAACAAAATTGGAACTGCACATGTACTGCTAAGTGATTCAATACACACATTACCAATAGAGGAGGAGAACGATGGTCGCAACGGCCTCTGTGAGTCATGGTCGGCAACGGGAGTCAGTTCATTGTCCACGACGGTGGTGCTTCTGTGCTTGGCGTTGGCTTCCGGGAAGCAGATCCGAGACCGTGGAAGACGGTGCCGGAGAAGAGGCTCCGTGTACGACGACGACGGTGGACCGGCTCCAGTGCGGCGTACGTGGTCGTCGATGAGGTAGATGCGCTGCGGTGGACGAGTGCGTCGATGTAGAAGGGGAGGAGCACGAAGGCTGCGGTGTCGTGGAGAAGTCTATTTTGCGGTGGGGATAGAAAAAGGGGAGTATTCAGGTGTACTACTCTGTGTGCCGGGGTGGGTTTGGCTCGGTAGGGTGAACCTAAAGTTACGAAAACAGCCCCCTACTAACCGTCATCTCTCGGCCTGTTCTGAAGGTTATGATGGTAACTTCCCACTGCTCGAATCAACGTCGCGGGAGATTTTCCCGCCGACCTCAAAATTTTGTGACACTGAACTCCCCGTGTGGCGTGTTGGGTGATTCGGCTAAGCAACTAGCGAGTAGTACAAGTAAACTCTGCATATTAGGTTTGACCGAAGTCAAACTTCCTGAAGTTTGACCAAGTTTATAGAAAAATATAAACATTTACCATAACAGATATGTATGTTGTGAAAGTACATTCAATAATGAATCTAATGGTATTTATTTGTTATTGTATATGTTAATATTTTTTGTTATAAACTTTCTGAGAGTTTACAAAACTTGACTTTGACCAATGCTAATACGCAGACATAAATAAAAATGGAGGGTGTACACATTTGTTTTCCTAGTATGTAGTGAATTAATCATTTGTTGAAATTGTGAAATAAATATATTAGGCTACTGACTTCGAATGTAATGGTCTATACAATTCAATAGTTACTATCATTGTCGAATTTCAAGATGTATACGAGGTCTATAGTACTTCACAACATGCTCAAATTCGCATAATCCTAGTCAAATGACAATCAAAATGCATTTCATAGTTATTACTTTGTAGGATGCAACAAAACCAACAATAACTCTACATCAGGCATTATAAAAGCAACATTTTGAACATATCCCATTGTGTGAATGAAACATGCAGAAAGAGCTAGCGAAGATGGAGCAGATAGGGTGGGAAATATTGTATGTATGTGGACGAAAGAGTAGGAGACAAACCTAACGAGACGGAGAGAGGGAGATAGCTAGAGAGAGAAAGAGAGAGGAAGAAGTTAGGTCTGTGAGAAAGATGGAGACATGTAATATACGTGAGATGCGTGTGCATCCGGATTCTATAAACGTGGAAGGAGAAGAGACAACAGGTTTGATGACAGAGCTTGAAAAACATGGACGAGAGGGGAAGCATCTCGTGGGTTGATGGATCGATAAATTTGTGTGGGGGAGAGAGGGATTGGTAATTTTGTGCGAGAGAGGGTGGGGGGAGGAGTCAGTCAGCCGTCATCACATCATCCTGCTTCCAAATGGCCCCGCATTCTCTAGCGCAGTGTGGTCGCCGTCTTCGATCTCCTCGATGCCCTCTTTGAAGATTGAGGTGATGTGCATGCTGGGGGTGCAGAGAAACACAAGCGAGAGTGGTCGCCATATAACCTTGGATGGGGATGAATTGTGTGCTCGGGGGAAGGGGTGCGTGTGTGTGCTGTGTGCTGTGTGTGTGTGTCAGATATTGAGAGAAAACAAACCTAAGGAGAGAAATGTGTGTGTATGAGATGGAAAACTACTTGCTAAACAGGATATTCACGAAGAGATTGTGCGTGCGAGATAGAGAGCGATGTGCGGGCCTTGAGGTGGGCAGGGGCCGGGTGAGGGTGTCAAAATGTGCGCGTTGATGCATGTGTTACATGCGATCGTGCGAGGGACGGACGAATCGAGAGAGATGGTTGTTGTGTTACGGATGCTCCTCTCTCTCTCACACACACACACACACACAAGTAAAATGGAAGACCGTTCTCTCATGTATACACAACGTATCGGCATCTGTCTATGTCTCACTCATGCATGATCATTTGCACATTCACACCTCTCTATGTCTCTATCACATGCACACCGTCTTCACATTGCCCTTCCGCCACAACACACATATGGACACATACACACGTTCTCTCTCAGTCAAACACACAAAATTAGTATTTTAAAAAACTAGGGCACACCTAAAACGTCCAAATCCAAATAAGCACGAACTAGAGCTAAATTAAAATATATGGAAATATTGTAGCGTCAAGAACTTTTCCCGAAAAAAAAGGTGAGTAATATTCGGGGATTATTTTCACACACACAAAAAGGTTCGGTGGATGTCCTTCGAGCGCGACACGGTGACGCACCGTTGGATCGACCGCGCGGCCGCGGTTCACGCGTTTGCATAGGATTCTGTATCGTGGTTGTGGTAACTAATAAAAGCGCTGCCTAAGTCTAATGTTTTCGTGTACTAGTACAGTTTCTTTGAAGTTTGACCAACCCTATATAAAACTAAACTAAGCTCCCATACGCACACTCATCAATATGTCACCGCCACCGTTGCGCACGCCGGCGCCCGCCTCCTCCGGTCAACAATTTATCGCCCATCACCACCGTGTCGCCGCCAAGTCGAAGGCTCGCCCGCTCACGTCGTCTGCAGTCCCTCCTTGCGATGCCGCCGCACTGCCAAGCACGCGGGAAGCTGGTGGAGCCGCGTCTATGCATGCAGCATACGAAGAGGAGGACGAGCGCGTTCTCCAGCACGCCGGTGACGAGGAACTAGCGTGTCATTGTCGTCTCCGCCCGCGTGGAGGAGGCACGCATGGTGGCTGTCATGGCGGAAGCCGGTTGCACGCGCGTCGAGCCTGCAAACCGGGTGCGGACGCGGAATCTACCTTCAAGACCTTGAATGCCACGTGGATCCTGCAATCTGAAGGTGCAATTTGGGTCAGTTGACTCTTGTGAGCCGTTTGATGCAACATGGATGGCTAGAAGGGCTTCTTCAACCTCCGAAATAGATGCACGGTTCATCTTCTCAGCCCGCCACACGCCCAACCGCCTGCCGCCGCCGCCGCGCCCTCCCCTGAACTGCTTGCCACCTCCATGCTCCTCCCCACCCCTGCCATCCGTTTAACCCCGGGCACGATCCATTTTTTCTGGAGAACTGCATTCCACACCCAACACTCATAAGATAGATCATGGGCACCCTGCCGTCTTCTTCCTTCACTCTGTCGAACTTCGTTCACAAATCGACTGACCCAAATTATACTACTAGCACGAACGTATTAACTACAGTAGGAACACGAAGATACACGCAGTAGTACCAACTGCAAGAAGAACATTAGTAAGACATAGTACTAGTACTACTATACATACTAAAGAGTTCAAATAACGAGAAAGAACATAAACATAGTTCTGCTGGGGCCTTAGCACAACACACCCTTGAAAATAAAGTAAGAAACTAGTCCGCTTGACACTGCAGTAGAACCAGCATGAGCGACAACACTGCCACCTACTCGGAGTCCGAGTCCACGTCCTCGACTTCGTCCTCGTCCCTCTTCCTCTTCCTCTTCGCTGACGCTTCTTTGCTTGAACCGGACACTGGGCTCTGCTTCTTCATCCAACCCTTGTAGATATTTAAACAAAGGTATGCATCCATTGCTGCGTACATGATGTGATCTTCATCTAATGTCTTCGACTCCCATGCATGATGAAACTCGTGGTGAGGTTTCTTCAATTTAGCATAAGAACGATCAATCATGGCTGCTGTAAGGGTCAGCATTGAAGGCTGAGAGGAGGACACCAGGCTCTCCTTCTGGAGATCGAAGGGCTGGCCTACAACGAGGCCTATCCGACCCATGATTTCGTTGTCGTTTCTAAAGTCTACAGTAATGAATTTGACTCAGCCGCCCTTGAGGAACTTCTTAAATTCCTCGCACTCAACGTCAGCATGGCATATGTGGTAGACCAAGCATAAGTCATGCACGCAAACCTGGATCACGGCGGGCTTCTTCTTCTCTGCCTCCTTTAGTTTCTTCTCACTTCCAAGGACTGTGGTGTACTCAACATCTAGCCCAGCGACCCACTCATCATTTGAGTTTTCGAACATGCGTCTGAAGCGAGCAAGGCATTCTTTCACCATTGCGGAAGAACAGGCGTAGATGACGTCAAACTCATCACCGATGATGGTTCTAACCTTGTACTCACCGCCGATCATGGAGATTTGGGACGCCATGGATTTGGGAGGAGGGTTATGATTGACGGGACGACTGGGAGCGAACTGTTGTAAGGTACTGTACTAGTAGAAGACGGGGACGAGTAGGGCGTGCGAACGGCGTGGGGTTGCGGCTTGCCCCGTGGATAAACGGCTGCAAGCCCCCAAAGTGTTCTCGAGAACTATGCGGGACCCACTAGATGTCATGTCTACTAGAGCCATATCGTAGGCCTGACGGTATAGCTTCTTCCTGTTCACACGCCATGCTGGCTTGTGTGTAACTTCAATTAATTCCGTCAACCGTCGCGCCTCCCACGACCTTCGGCCTATTTGCACGCCATGCCGGCTTGTTTGCTATTACCGTGTGCATGATACTCCCTCCGTTTCTTTTTACTTTGTGCATAACTCGTAGCTCGCATACCAAGGAGAGGCCCCTTCAAAATTTTCTGGACAAGTTTGCCCCTGCTTTTGCGTGGATTAGAGTACTAGTCGCCTCGAATCCCTCCATGCATGTCACACATAATCTCTCTCTCCTCTGCTTATGTCTCTGCATGCAAAGTAGGAAGTTGCGCCAATTAAGAAGATTAATTGCTAGCGAAGCGCAAATGCAGGGGTAGGCTGGGAAAGGTGCGCTACTCAAGGGGATCGCGCAGAGCATTTGGGAAAAAAGGAAAACAGTTATGCACAGAGTATAAACGATCAGAGGGAGTACCAGCTAAGATACCACCATTATGTCCAGCCTTAACCATTGCATGCAATAATTTAGTGCACCTTGAAATATGAAGATGTGTGGGGCATGTATGTTTTTAATGACTTGAGACTATACCTAGCCCGACATGCAAGATGAGACTTTATGCACCGTTCCCCATACCCGCAGGAAGCCCGTTCGTCTCCAAATATTTTCCTCTCCATGTGTGGAAACAATATGCCTACCATACTCTCCTTCTCCCTCTGGCGGTCCCACCACTCCACCCGGGACGCTGCTTCAGTTACTTAAGTTCAGGTGCATTGGGTCACTGACATATGGGCCCAACAGGGGTATGACCCACATGTCAGTGATGCAACTGGACCTACAGCTAAGTCAGTGCAGCTCAGTCCATATCTTATGTAGGTGTGCCATTGCTCCCTATAAATACTGCGCCTCCCATGACATTCGGAAGAACGCTCACATTCATCGCTATCTCCTCCCCCTCCCTCTCACGTCGACCACCATGGCATCGCCCCTCCCAAGCCCTAGGCGCCCCTCGCTGCACCACGCGGACAGTCACGCATCGCTGTTCCGTTCCTCGCCGCCACTAGTCGAGGAGGATGCGTTGGTGTTCCGCTCCTCGCCGCGACGCGTCGAAGCGGACGTGTCGGCATTCCGCTCCTCGCCGCCACTAGTCGAGGAGGACGCGTCGGTGTTCCGCTCCTCACCGCGACGTGTCGAGGTGGACGCGTGAGCATTCCGAATCTCGCCAGCACGCGCGTCGGAGGACGCGTCGGCTCCCTGTTACGAGGAGAACGCCGCGCCGCCCGCCTAGCCCCCCCAGCTTTGAGGAGCTTTGGAAATAAATGCATGTCACCTTCTGGGAGGCTTTGCCTCCAGCAGAGCGCGCGAGAATACAGGCGGAGAATAAGGTCGAGGAAGAGAAGCGCACCGCGGGACAAGCTGCCTAGCAGGCCTATGTCGTGTCCGAGAGTCGGGCAATTGACTCTTTGGCAGAAGGCTCGTGCGAGGGCCGTTAGGGTGGCGGAGGACGCTCATGTCAAAGCCCTGAGTGCAGTCGGGCCCAAGCGCCTCATCTATGCTTGGTGGTACGTGGACTGGGTGCACGCTTCCAGGCAGGAGGAGTACCTGTTGGATCCGGATCACCACATCGGTGAGATCGTGCTCGCCCGCCGGCAAGCCACTAATCAACACCTCGCGAGTTGCGAGGCTGAGGAAGAGGCATTGTGTCGGTGAACCGGGAAACGGCCGCGCACCAGGGCACTCGTGGCGTGCCGCAAGCGCTCCTGCAAGCGCCGTGGCTTTTAGTAGGAGTATAATTTTGTTTCGTAAGGCGATCTCATTAGTTTTGGAAGCAAATGATAAATCCCGAGCGTTCTGGAATTATTAGCATCCTTAATTAAGTATGTAAAAGGGAAAGTTTGGAAGCCTTGTGTATTCGTACGCATTTTGTAAGTACGTGCATATAGCACAAACTTTACTATATACTATCTCACTACACGTCTCTCTCTATATATGCTTGCAGACTGTGCTACTCCCTCCGTCCAGGTCAATAAGTCATCTTTGGTTGTGCACCATGACCCAGAAAGAGGGAATACTTATACACCTAGACGGAGGGAATACTACTATTACTTATGTACGTGCAAATGCACGTTTTAACACTACGATGCGGTTTTTGTAAAAGTAGAATAACATCACTAGTCAAGCTTGTGAAACGATTCAATGCAAAACAAATGCAAAAATGCTCGTTTGATTGTTTACTTTTAGCTTCCTTCTCTGTGGTTATTTCTCTGTCGTACTTTGTACGGAGTACCTCACTAGTCGGAAAGGCATGCAAATTCCCAAACCGCTTCCTACACCCTGTATCGAATTTTTTACCTAACAAGTTGTGCTGTGCAATTGGAATTCCAAGTTGAGTACTACTCCCTATGTCTAGGTGTGTAAGTCACCTTACTAAAATTAGATATTCCCAAAACACTTAGGCGCAATGTATTAAATTCCGTCCTTGTTCCCCTCACTGCCTCGTTCATCAGCGAACAATTTTTTTGGCTGAACCACGCGGGGGAGGAAGTTAATGCGGGAGAGAATGAGCGACCTATGCATGTAGAGAAGGAACATGTTGATTAGGGGAGGGATTGACCCCAGTTTGCATGCACGTCAATGGGCCTGCATGGGTTGGCTGAAACGTCAACCATATTATTTAGGGATTCATTGCTAATCTCCGCTTGGTTTACGAGGAAAAAAGTGGCGCGGTGATTGGATGAATTTTCGGTCTGATTCTTTGGCCTCTTCCAATCCACAGCCACCTAGGTCGCACTGGTCCACCTTACGTGACTTACACACCTAGACGGAGGGAGTACTACTAGTAGGAGTACCAGGGGCCAGTTCTTTTAGGGTTCTAGATTAGTAATCCCATAACTACTAAGTACCTCCGTCCTGGATTATTGGTCCCCATTGTAATCTGTGTCAAATTTTGATCATAAATTTAGCTAATGAAATGTTAGTGCATGTCACATGCACTAACATTTTATCAGTTAAATCTTTGGTCTAAATTTAGCACAAATTACAATGGTGAGGAATAAACCAGGACGGAGGTACTACTAGTAGTACTAGTTTAGAAGCCCAAATAAATGAGTGAGGCACCTTAATGTTACTCTCCACTGTGACTAGTCTTATGGGAAAAGCTGGGGAAGCCGCCAAAAGAACTGGCCCTAGGAGTAGTAGCTAGGGATCGAGTGTGCGAGATGAACCGGAGAAAGTAATGCAGAGAGATGAAATACAAAAAAGACGGAGGGATATGATGGTTGCTCGTCCGTTTATTTTACCAGGCCACTTATTACTGGGAGTGGTTGGGTTTTGTGATATGACGGATTTACTGCCAAGCCATGAGCGGGGTGAGACTCCCGTGCATCGCCACCCTCTACACTAGTACTACTACATCGGTCGTGGTTTATCCCCCCATTGAATTTGACTGAAGATTTAACTGACAAAATGTTAGTGCATGTCAACAAAAACAATATCGTTGGATTCGTATTTGAACATAGTTTTCAATGATATAACTTTAAGTGACATGCATCATCATTTATTATACTATATATAATGTTACTTCAATTTTTGGTCGTACTAATCTATAGTAAGGTGCCCGTGCGTTGCACGGAAGAGTGAAATGCATTGATCGGGGAGTTGTTTATTTTTACAAAGGATATGGGGGTCATCTCATGTGTAACGGGTATCGATAAGTTTGTTCGGATACTATTTCATCTCTAGAGCTCACAAACATCGGAGTGAAATAGATAAAAAATATCTTTTGCAAACAAAAGCATTGAACTATTCAACCTGCATCCAAAACTTGTGAAGAAATAACTCTTATTGTGCTTTGCAGTAAATGATCTTCAAGAATTAGTTTTTGAGTATCCATTGTTATACATGTTGGCTACAGATGACATGGCACTTTCTTATAGTCAACAGTTGGCTATACTATTTAAGTATTAACCATGCCCTTATACAGCTAGACGGAGGGATTAAATCAGGATGACTTGGAAGGGGGCAGAGGATATGCAGGAAATGGTTGATCATAAGTGTTTCACCAGTACTGTAGTAAAAAATCATACATGGAAGATTCTAGACTAAACCATAAATGGATACACTTTTATTCATGCGCGATACTCCAATAGAGCAAGATCATGCAAGGAAGTCTCCACATGCTTAGACAGCGGATTACATTGAGTGAAGACTAATGATCAACATTTAACTTGATAATGTAGATGTCTAGGTGAACCTCCTTGGAGTCCCCATGCACATTGTTGGGGGTCAAATAATACCGTGCGGCAAGGATCATGATGGCAGCGCGGTTTCGTTCATCAGGAAAAACTGTGTGTACACAGCGTACCATGCATCTCTGCATGCACCATACCCTGATATGTACCGCCACGCTCTGCAGCCCAAAGTAGGAGAGAGGGTCGCAAGTATCAGACTTCGGCCTGCTGGCTGGAGTTTCCCCCGTCAAGCACCCATCTGGTTCAAGCCGTCAGCCAATCTCCACGGCTTAATAACGTCTAAATGAGCCAGTTAGTTAGATGCGTACACTTGTGTAGTAGGATCTTTATTTAGTTTGATGCATACACTTGTTTTTTTGTAGCCCTTTTGTAATGATGCCTGATGTTTGGTTTGGAAGAGAGAGCTGCGTCTTCACTCTTCTGGCCTGCTTACTGCTTCTGTTGCACCCCCAGCCCTGGTTGATGCTGCTGCTGTTTTCAATGTACAATCAGTAGTATATTTCGTCTGTTGGTTGAATAAATGTGTTGTTAGAACGACAAACACAATGTTTTGGAAGTCGTTGCACGGTTCGATCCTTTAGTGCGCCGTACCATACGTAGCGCATACTATTTTTCATACGGGACACATTTTCCACTTGTTGATAACATGCAGCCCAGTGATGAAGGCCCAATAGAGAAGTCCATAATTAACTGGAAGGGAGGCTCTCACATGAATCCGGCCTAGGTACATGTTCATGGTACCCTAAACATAAATAAGTAATTCGGAGGAGCAGGCTATAAACTGGGCTGTGCGGTCTCTGTGGCCCGTCTAACAACATGAACAGCCTAGTAGTTTTTTCTTTGGGAAAATAGGTAGCCCAGTATTTCTTTTTGAATAATAACCAAGCTTGGCCTATTTGTTTTCTCTGACTTACTGGGCTGCAAATCTTTCAAGACAAGGAGGGATGCATTCCTGCCTGGCCAAAGAGTATGGTCAGTGTCTGTTCAAATTAATATCAAAAGGGGTTGAAAATTCCAAAAAAATTATAGCAAATGGGATATTAGTTTCTATTTTTGTTTTTGTTGTTCAGTGATATCTTATACACATTTCATTAGATTTAACATGACAAAGTACTAATTTATTTATAAATTTGTTTTAGTATCGTTACTAATTTTTGGATTAAGAATATTTTGTTCCCCAGCAAAAATTTACAAATTTTCAAATTTTTCCACATATTTAGTTGATTTTTTAACCCTAGTACTAGCCAGAAAATGGGCAGCAATTCTAAAAATGGAAAATAGGCTGCAATAAATTCCATATGAATTAGAAAATGAGTAAAAATTATAAAAATAATAGCAAATGGGCTGTACACGCCACAGATTTCGAGGCTGACTTGTTTACGTAAGGCTTTGTCAGTCAACACACGATTCTAGCAGCAGTGACTGTTGGATGTCCATCCAACGGCCGACGTGCTTCTTCAATCTCCGATCTTCCTACTCCAGCCGCCTAAACTAGCACCGGCGGGACTGCCTGCTCCCTCCTCTCGTGGCCCGCTATGATGCCGTGCCGGCTTCCCCGGCCCAACCTACTCCATCCACTCTCCTGGCCGCACGCAATCAACTGCCTCCTTATTACGCAAAAAAATGATTCCTCCCACTGACATCTGGGGCGCACTGGGTGGGAGACTGACCTGTGGGCCTACTAAGTTGACGCGTACGCAGGGCTTGTCAACTTAGTCAACAAACGATTCTAGCAGCAATAACCGTTGGATTTGAATCGAACGGTCCTGCTACTTCTTCAATCGCTGCTCTTCTTGCACCAGCCGCCAAAACCAGCATCGGCGAGACCGCCTGCTCCTGCCTCCAGTGGCCGGCTATGCTGCAGTTGAGGCCTCATCGCCCCCTACTACTCCCACCGCTAGCCAGGCCCTGCGGCGACGGTAGCCTCACACCGCAGCCGAACCAGTGAACCCTCGTACTCCTCTCCGCGTGGGCATCCACTGCCGTGTCTTCCCTGGCTCCGCGTCCTCCCCTTCCTAGGCCTCGCCGGCGTCCACCGCCTTGGTGCTCTCGGCGCGGCGTAGTCAATGTGGTCAACGAGCAACTTCCATCGGAAGAGTACTGTACGTGGAGAGGCTGACAGCTGGGTCCATGGCCACAACCCAGTTTTTTTGTGATTGGCCAAGTAAGTCGCTTTGTCAGGCCTGTTGGGCTGCAAATATTTCAAGATGAGGAGAGCTTAGATTCGGCTGGCCGACAAAATGGCCTATCAGTAATGAGAAATGGGTTGTACATTTTTAAAACACATCAAACCGGCAATTAGTTTCAAATTTCTTTTTTTCATTTCAAGATTTTAAATTGCATTGATTTTTATGCGTGGACAATTTGTTGGATTTAATATTGATATATATTTATTTTTAAAATCAGTTTGAACATGACTCGAAATTTCGGGATTAAAAACAGTTCGGGCTGCACCGAAATATGCAAAATTTCGTATAATTTTTTAACAGTGGCCACAATATGGGCTGTAATGCTAACAAAAAGAATATGGGCTCCAAAAAAAACCTTAAGAATTAGCAAATGGGCTGTATTTTATTAGAAATAATGGCAGATGGGTTGTATGGTGTTTTCCACAGATTTGAGGTTTTTCCTAAAAAAAAGTTTGACGCACAAGCAGTGACTGTTGGATGTCCATCCAATGGCCGTCTTGCTTCTTCAATCTCTGCTCTTCCTGCTCCAGCCGCTCAAACAAGCGTCGGCGGGACTGCCTGCTCTCTCAACTCCGCGGCTAGCTGTGCTGCCGCGCAGGCCTCACCGCCCCACTGTACTCCCATCGCTGGCCTAGCCATCCCTCTACTCACCCGCACCTGATGTTATTCTCCAACGACGGCATACAAACCAGTAAACCCTCGTACAGTTCTACTCCCCTCCACGTTGGAAACAACTACCAAGTCTTCCCTGGCTCCGTGTCGTTCCCTTCCTAGGCCTCGCCGTCGTCCACCACCCTGGTGCTCTCGGCGCGGCCTTGTCAACATGGTTAACGACCGACATGCATCTGAAGTGGAATGTACGTGGAGAGGCTGACAGCTGGGTCCACGGCCGCACGCAAGGAAATGCCTCCTTATTATGCGCAAAATAATGATTCCTCCACCTGACATCTGGGACCCACCGAAAGGGCCTCTGTATTTCGTGAAAAAACATTACTTCCCCTAATAGCTCGGACCCACCAGCTATATCTTCGCACGCAAGGAAGTGCCTCCTTATTACGCACATAAAAATGAATACTCCCCTTGCTAGCTGGGACCCAGTATAGTGGGAGGCTGACTTGTGGGCCTACTAAGTTGACGGGGATGGAGGGCTTTGTCAACTTAGTCAATATGCATGATTATAGCTCCAGTGACTGTACAATGTCCATCCAACGGCCGTAGTGCTTCTTCAACCTCTGGTCTTCTTGCTCCAGCCGCCCAAACCAGCGCCGGTCGTGCCTCGTGCTCCTACCTCTCCTGGCCGGCTGCGATGCCGTGGAGGCCTCACCGCCCCTACTACTCCCACTGCAGGCCAGTCCATCCCTCTACTCACCCACACCCCCTATTATTCTGCGGCGACGGCAGCCTCACACCGCAGCCGAACCAGTGAACCCTCGTACTCTTGTCCGCGTGGGCATCCACTGCCACGTCTTCCCTGGCTCTGTGTCGTCCCCTTCCTAGGCCTCGCCGCCATCCACCACCTTGGTGCTCTCGACGCGGCGTGGTCAATGTGGTCAATGACCGACTTCCATCGGAAGAGTACTGTACGTGGAGAGGCTGACAGCTGGGTGCACGGCCGCAGCAAGGAAGTGCCTCCTTATTATGCGCAACATAATTATTCCTCCACTCACCGGACGGGCCACCATATTTCACGAAAAAAACGTTTCCCCCTGACTGCTAGGACCCACCAGCTACATCTTCGCCCGCAGGGAAGTGCGTCTGAAAAAAAAATGATTCGCCCCCCTGACTACTGGGACCCACCAGCTACTTCTTCGCAAGCAAGGAACTGCCTGACAGTCGGGACCCACCTGGTCGAAGCGTACATAGCGTTGTCATTATGGTCACGAACGTGTACGTACATACTGGTCGATGTAGAGGCGTGCACGTGTCATAGTAGAGGCGCGCACGTAGCATGTACACGTACGTACAATGGTCAGTGTGCAAGAAAGAAAGTACGACCATGTACGTACATATGGGCAGGATCTCGAACGCCTACTCGCGCATACGTACGGCCAGGGATCATGTACATGGCTGGGTCGGAACAGAGAAACAACGTCGTCGTCGTGTTCATGGGGAGCCAACCGGCTGGGTCGGAATGGAATGCGTCGTCGTGTTCATCGGGAGGGCTTGGAAGGAACAACCGATGGAAACTAGGCCTGGCGTACCACAGAACGGAGGAAACGACCTTGTGTTCGACTGGCCACGGTCGAAACGGGATCATGTTCACCGGGAGGGGTCTGGCGTACCGCAAAACGAAGGAAACGGACCTCCTACGGTCGAAACGGGGGTCCTGTTGATCGGGAGGGGTGTGGCGTACCGCAAAACAGAGGAAACAGACTTGTGTTGGAGCGCTACGGTCAAAACGGGGGTCATGTTCATCGGGAGGGGTGTGGCGTACCGTAAAACGGGACTCCACGTGATACTGTTCATCTGCACCGTCGACCCTCTCCAGACTCCACGGGCTACTATTCATCCACCGTCGACCTCCTCCAGCCTCCACCTGCGACTATTCATCCACGGGCTCCTGTTCATCCAGCCTCCACCGTGCGCTGCTCCACCGGCTACTGGTCAACCAGCCCTCTCCACGGGCTACTGTTCATCCAGCCCTCCACCGTCTACTGTTCAGCCTGCCCTCCACGGGGTGGTCCTGTTCATCCAGCCCTCCACGTGGTCCTGTTCATCCAGCCCCAACCGGCTCGATCGATCGGGGTCCTGCTCATCCAGAGGCAACACCACGGGGTCGTATTCATCCAACCCAGCAAGAACTGTTCGGGAACATCGATCGGCTTCAGTTAGCAGCAGTAGCGAAGGAATCGCTCGATCGGGTTCAGTTAACAGCCATCGATCGATTGCTCGGGTTCAGTAACGCATAGCCTGCAGTGCAAGCGCTCGGGTTCAGTTAGAGCCCAACGCCTCACGCCCACGCGCGTGCGTGTACGAGAGAAACACGCATCGCTCGGCCCCGACAACCCACCGTAATAGGGAACACCCGATATTTTCCTCGCCCTCGCTTCTACCACAGTTTTTTCCGTCATGGACGGCCCAAAGAATGTCATGCAGCTGCGTCTCCGGCCCGCCCAGAATGAAAAGCCCATTTGCTGTCATGATTTTTGTCATAGAAGTAGGACCCCACCACATCTATGATGATACCGGGTTTTGTCATAATTATCGTCATAGAAGTGTCATAAGTATGAGAGAAACAAAAAATTTGTTCGGCCCAAAATGTCATGGATGTGTCTTTTTTTTTGTAGCGTTGCCCTGTGCTTGGTCGTGCTGCTCATGGCGGCGATCCGATGATTCTCCGCCGCCGAGAAGGGGAACACTCCGCGTGATGAGCCAGTGGTGCTCCCCCGAAGAAGAGGCCATTCCATCCTCACGGTGCCGCCATGAAGCCAGAAGTGACGAGGCCTTGGCACGAGCGTCCCCCTAGCTATCCGTTACCCCTTTATGCTAGGGGACCGGGCCATGGTGAGGGTGTTGGCGCTCAGCGCTGACTGCGCCATTGTGGTGCACGCTGCTGCCCCGAGAGCTCACGCCAGAGGCTCCTCCCGTGAGTTCGTGGTGTGGGCAGCGATGCCTCCTAGATCTTGGATTCATCTCCTGCCATTCTTTGCTGCGGAGGTGTCGCCGAGTAGGCCGCTTGGGCTGTGGTTGCGACACGCCGAGTGCCGGGACCCAGCGACGAGGGCGGAGGTCGAGGTCATCTCCTCAGGCAAGGTCTTCATGACTCGCGGATGCGGCGAGGTCGCCCGCGCTTGTGGGTCGGAAGGCGCCCTCGCCATCCACTTCGAGTTCGACGGCGTCTCCACGCTGTGCTTCAAGGTGTTCGACGAAGAAGGACGCCACCTGGAATGCTGCTCTGGAAGGGGCCTCCAGGGGGATGCTGCTGGCGACGCGCCGGACGTTGATTCCGCCACCAGCTTGTCCAGCGGCAGCGACGGCCTCTGAAGGTCTAGCAGCTCTTCTGAGTCTGACGAGTCCTCGGAGACAAGCGACGACGGCTACGCGCCCCCGAGCTCGCAGCGTGCACGAAATGCGCCGGGCTCACGGGCATGTGGCTGGTGGTGACCCGCCTAGGCTCGGAGGTGGGCCATCACGGCCCGCTGTCGATGATGGCGTCGGAGATGGCGACCGTAGTTAGGATCCCCTGAAGGCCTTTTGTGCGTTCCCTGCGAGGATTCAAAGCCAACCCCACAGGTGTGTGTAAAGGACTTGTAATACTTTTGCTTCTATCTTGCTGTTTCGACAGCACACTCTATTCGCGAGCCTCGTTTCAGCAATATCACCCCTTTTACCCTTTTGGTTGCGTAGTGCTCTACGCCGATAGGCCCCAGTCCCAAGGCAAGCTACAGCCAACGCTGGTATGCCAGGTCGCGATGACGTGGTCAAGGCCAGGAGGTGAGCGGCCCGAGGTCCGGTAAGAGCTCCTGAGGCGTGATGCTCAAGAGGCCCCACTTGGTATGCGAGCGGCTTCCTAAGGCTAAGAAAGCGAGGCAGCATTGCTGAAGCGTTACTTCCGAACCCCGCTGAGCGAGCGTGGATGGGGCATTAAGAGATTAATGACTTATCTTGACGATCGCGGGGTGGTTCCCCCCAACAGCGCGCCTGGTTTGTTCATAAGGCTAAGATTTCACGATTCCCTCCTACTGGCCCTGGAGTTCTGCGTCGGCAGGGCTCGGCCCACGCGTTCCTCAGCCGCCGCTGACCTTGTACGGAAACCAGGACAAGACCAGGGAGTGAGGGGCTACGGGACCAGTTAGGCTCCTGAGTCGCGATGCTCAGGAGTCCCCCTTGACGTACGAATGGACCCGAAGGAAGGGAATGCTGGACTCAGGCCTTGATGTTCTACGTCGGCAGGGCCCTGCTCCGCGCGTGCCTCAGCTGCCACTGGCCTTGACCGGAAATCAGGATAAGAGCAGGGAGTGAGGGGCTACGGGACCAGTTAGGCCCTTGGGCCACGATGCCCAAGGGCCCCCCTTGACGTACTAACAGTCCCAAGCTCTCTGAACCGACTCCCCCTCCTCTCGTGCTTCTTGATGCTCTGCGTCCTCGGGTCCCGATCCTCGAGTGAAGCTCAGACGCTGTTGGTATGCCAGGTCCCGATGCCGTGGTCAAGGACAAGGGGTGAGGGCTAGAGAATCAGTAAGAGCCCCTGAGACGCGATGCTCAGGGACCCCCCTTTAACGCGCAAGCGAACCACATGAGGAGGGGAGACCGGTGGGACTGCCTGTCGTCGTGATCATGAGACTCTCATGGGTTAGCCTGAAGCAGAACGACTTAGGGCTGCGCCCGCGTTGTGCTTCCGATAATTCCGCAGGGAGATGAAGGCACCGAGGACCTGATGGCTTCTCGCCCCTCGTTGGTTATCCCAAGTGGAAGGTTTGTGATGCAGTGTAGCAGTAGTTTTCCCTTGGCAAAGATATCAAGGATCGATTTCCCTTGAGACTCCTAGTTTCAACAAGAAGGTGTCAACTGCTAACGACGCCAGATATTAGCAATCAACTTGGACCTGCACACAGATACAAATAACTTTGCTCCCAACGAGTACAGAGAGGTTGTCAATCCCTTCGGCCTTGTCGTTTACAAAGGGTGAAACGCAAGAGATAATAGTGATAGGTAAAACTGTAACTAGCATGTAAAAGCAGAAAGTAAATAGCGGATGTGATCAGTGATGGTAATATGGACCGGGGTCCCATGATGTTCACTAGTGATGTCTCTCTCCCAAAAGACGATAAAACAGCTATGTGAGGTAAACGAATTACAGCTGGGCAATTGACAGAATTATGTGCTCAAACCAATGCTAACTATGTTGCAAGAAAGGTAGAGGTTCAAAGCATGGGCGGTACGCCAAGGCAAGTAGACCGAAATCCATCTGCATCTACTACTAATCATCCACCTTGAGATATCTATCCAGAACATCTCGCTGGTATTAAGTTGCGAGTCCCACCCATAGTGTAAACTCAAAGCAACAGACAACTGCATTAAAAGAACTGTGCGTAAAGTAAACAATCCTTGCACCCGCGGGCACAAGCACCGTTGTTTTCCCCCTTGTGGCAACAACACATCCCCTAGACTCATGTTTCTGTCACTCAAGCTAATCATCGAGGGGCATGAACCCACAATCAAGCATAACGTTCCCTCTTGGAGTCACTACCTACTACTTGGCCAAAGCAATAAATAACAACGGAGAACATGCAAGAATTACTTACGAACATAAATATAAAAGAGGTGAATCAAATATATTACTCAAACACAATCTGAACATAATCTCACAATCCATCGGATCCCAGCAAACTCAACATAGCAACAGCATAAGGATTACATATGTGCCTCGATCATGTAGGGCAGCTCACGAGGTCTAATTAGTGAAGCACAAGAAGGGGAGGAGAACATCACATAGCTACTGGTCATGGACCCATGGTCCAAGGAAGACTACTCACAACTCATCCGGGAGGCGTCCATTATGGTGGAGAGGCTCCCGGTGGTGATCCTCCCCTCCGACAGGGTGCCGGGAAGAGTTCTCCCGGTGCTCCCGATCTTGGAAGCGCGGCGGCGGCGGAACAGAGATGAGATCGTGAAAAAGGGTTCCGTCCTCGAGGGTTTCGGGGCGCGTGTTAAATATATGCCAAAGGGGGCATCAGCGGAGGCCTGGGGGCCTAGGCGCCCCCCCCCCGGCGCGGCCAGGAGGGGGGCCGCGCCACCAGGGCGCCTGGAGCCCTGGTGGCCCCCCTCCGGCCCTACTTCGGCCGTGTGGAAGCTTCCGGAACACTGATTTTTTATATAATTTTTCCGGGATTTTTCTGGCAGTTTATGTGATGGGAAAACCTGAAATACAAAAACAGCAGAAAACAGAAACTGGCACTGGGGTGCACTGAGTTAATAAGTTAGTCCAAATATGGTCAAAAGTGTATGGAAGTGTATAAATATCATAGCAATATCACACAAAAGAGGCATGGAGCAAGCAGAAATTATAGATACGTTTTGGACGTATCAACATCCCCAAGCTTAATTCCTGCTCGTCCTCGAGTAGGTAAATGATAACAAGCATAATTTCTGTGGTGACATGCTATTAACCATATAAGGACTTTTTATAGTCACATGACAAAAGCTTACTGAGACAATGAATGTGTAGTAATTAAGTTGCCTTATGAGAAAATCACAAAGAACTGAAAGTTTTACAACATGATACTGAAACATCAAATAGATTTGTAATGAGCATGGTGTGCAAATATGATAAAGTGATATCTTGCTTGCCCACTTTAGTGAAGCAAAACATAAATGCAGGGGCACCTCCAAGGTTTAAGTGATGACTAGATACAATGATTTCAGAATAAACGATATCATAATCATGCAAAAGACAATGCTACTTTGGGACAATGCACATTACACTCAGAATGACAATCATGCTCTCAGTAGTTGGTGCTTAAAGAAGGCGGAGACTCTCGAACCGTGGCTTTTGTTGGCAAGGTTGAAAACCCGTGGTCGGAAACAAAGACAAAGCATGTACCAGAGCTCTTGGTTTTAAAAACAGAAATAAAAATTATTATTTTTAGATTATGCATGTTTCGTCAACGAATGCTAGCAGATAACTCAATCACTTCTTGAGATGGACAAGTTTCGAGGAACGGCTCCCGAATGAGGACGATCACATCCTCTTAATCTCCTTTGTTTATCACTGCCAAAGTTTTCTGATTTCTCATGAACAAAGCGTGAAGGAGGGTTTGTTTGTTTATATTATTTTTTTATGAGCCGGGCGCACTCTATGCCAGTTCCTTCTCGTATTATGGGTTTGCACATTAGACATGCAATCCCAGGGTGAAGCTTGTCCAACTTAAAAAGATCATGAATTAACTACTACTTCCTCATGAACTAAAACAGAGGCACAAAAGAGAAATCCTTTTTTTTTTGAATAATTTCGAGATGGTACATGAAAGTCTTCGTTTGGAATGGCAGGTAAATACCATGTATAGGAAGGTATGGTGGACTCATATGGCATAACTGGTTTAAAGGATTTTGGATGCACAAGCAGTCAGTCCGCTTAGTACAGGTGGAGGTTAGCAAAAGACTGGGAGCGACCAACTAAGAGAGCAATGACGGTCATAATCATGCAGAGCGACAAAGCAACATTGAATCAGGCATGAAAGTTATATCGCTACTCAGAAATTAAAGATCATCAAGGCTTGACAGACTTTCTTTACAGTCTTAAATATGCGTGAGCATACGCCAAGTCAATCAAAATAAATTCTTGAAGGAAGATATTACTAAACCATACCACATCATAGGCAAACTAATCATGTTGGTACTCCAGTAACACATTGGGAACCCCCCAGCTATTTGAGACTAACCATAAGAAAACATGAACTAAGCACCATTATGCACGTAGCATTTTTATCATAGACATATCGACCAATGCAACAGAAGCAAACTCTCTTAATAAGATAAGCATGATAACTAAAGAGAGTTCAAGCGACCAACTAAACAAAAGCTCTTTAAAAAGGTAAGCATGAAAACTAAGAGCTGAACATGATAGTAGCTATTGAAAGACCAAGAACATACACAGCAAAGATAAACATGAAAATTCTATGTTGTGTTCTAGGTTGAAGTGGAGCGTGTCTCTCTCCCACACAAAGAAAGCTGAGTTCCAACTCGTTATGAAAAGCTAAAGAAAACTAAAAAGGGAAACTAAAAAGCAAGACGCTCCAAGCATAGCACATAACACATGAAGTGATAAAAATATAGTGGAACGAAAGACGAACTGATAATTGTTGATGGAGAAGGGGATGCACGGGGGCATCCCCTAGCTTAGACGCTTGAGTCTCCTTGAATATTTCTTGGGGGTGCATGGGGGCATCCCCAAGCTTGAGCGCTTGACACTCCTGAATCTTTTTATCATCTTCCCTCGCACACTTGAAAACTCCCTTCATACATAACTCATCATAATCTGATTAGCGAGGTTAGTACCCATAATAAAATAATTGTTCCTTGCTGGAAATAAGGATATTCTTGAAAGTCTACTGTTTGTCAAGATTGCCAAAAGGTTTTTGCAAAGAAAAAGCAAGCTCAAGGTTTGCAAAATGAAGGAAAGGCAAAACAGGACAGAATCTGTGAAAAACAGAACAGCAGGTAGTAAATGATTTTTTCGGGGCACTTCTGCAACTCTAATTAAAAAACTCAGAACAGGCGCCCGAAAGACAATTGTATAGAGCACGCTGTCGAAACAATTCAGACCAAAAGGATGATCTGGTGATTTTATATGAATTTTTCTATCCAAGGACAGAATCTGTTTCCTGGACAGCACGTCACAACTTTTGAACTTTCTTGCAATCAGAGGCTACACTTGGCACAAAGTTGAAAAGCAAAGATACAATGATGATACTACTGTAGTAACAACATCAAGACACAACAAAAGCAAGATAAAATTTTATTCATTGTGGGTTGCCTCCCAAAAGCGCTTTCTTTTATGCCTTTAAGCTAGGCATAATGCAAAAAGATCAAGTTTTATCAAGAGTAAAAGAATAGCTAGCCCGTATAACGGACTCAAAAGGTAACTTAATCTTCTTTCTAGGGAAGTGTTCCATCCCTTTCTTGAGAGGAAATTGGAATTTTATATTCCAATCTTTCATGTCAATGATAGCACCAACGATGCGTAGAAAAGGACGTCCCAAAATAATTGGACAAGAAGGTTCAAATTCAATATCCATAATAGTAAAATCAACGGGAACGTAATTGTCATTGACAATGATAAGAACATCGTCGATCCTCCCCAAAGGTTTCTTTATGGAAGAATCAACAAGACGAACACCAAAAGAACAAGAATCAAAAGGTTTCAATTTAAGCATATCATATATTCTTTTGGGCATAACGGAGGTACTAGCTCCAACATCACATAAAGCATAGCAAGAGAAGTTATTCAACTTAATTTTAATCATAGGATCCCAACCATCTTCTAGCTTTCTAGGTATGGAGGCTTCTACTCTAAGTTTCTCCTCCCTAGCTTTGATGAGAGCATTAGTGATATGCTCTGTGAAGGCAAGGTTAAGCGTGCTAGTGCGGGGATCTCTAGACATCTTGTGAAGGAAATCAATAACTTCGGTAAGAGTGCAATTATCAAAATCAAGGTCACTACTATCAAGTAAAGTGGTAATGGTGTCCTTTAGGTTCACTTGTTTGGTAGTTTTTATGGTCATAGCATCACCATTAATAGGTCCAACGGGACCAGGAGTGCATTGGGTGCTAAGAGTTTGGATATCCTCAACAACTTGGATAGTAGCAACAGTGTGGTGGGTAGGAAGGCTCTTAATTCTATCTTCTTCCTCCCTTTCTCTAGCCCATCTCTCTTTAAGTTTAGCCAACATCCTAATGTTTTCATTAATTTGCACTTGAATAGCATTCATAGGAGTGACCTTCCTCTCCTCAAGAGGAGAAGTTCTAAATTTTAAGCAATTCTACCTCATGGGCTAAATTGTCTACCTTCGAAGAGAGATCATCTAGTTTGTTTAGTTTTTCTTCTACACTCTTATTAAAGGCTTTTTGGGTAGTGATGAAATCTTTAAGCATAATCTCTAGTTCAGTAGTGGAGTTCTTGGTGCTAGGATAAGCATTATTGTTCCCATAGGAATTAGAGGGGAACGGTCTAGGATTGCTACCAAAATTACTCCTATAAGCATTGTTATTAAAATTGTTTCTAGAGATAAAGTTCACATCTACTTGTTCTTGAGCAATCAAAGAATATAAAGGAACATCACGGGGATCAATAGAAGATTGCTTCGAAAGTAGAGACATGATCAAGTCAACTTTCTCATTTAGGGAGGAAATCTCCTCGACAGAGTTTACCTTCCTACCTGTTGGAGCGCGTTCGGTGTGCTATTGGGAATAGTTAGTCATCATCTCATCGAGAAGCTTCGTGGCAGCACCAAGTGTACTTGACATAAAGGTTCCTCCCGCGGCCGAATCTAACAAGTTCCGCGAGGTAAAGTTCAAGCCTGCATAAAAAGTTTGGATAACCATCCAAGTAGTCAAACCATGAGTAGGGCAGTTCTTGATAAGAGATTTCATACGTTCCCAAGCTTGGGCAACGTGTTCATTATCCAATTGTTTGAAATTCATTATGTTACTCCTTAGTTGGATAATTTTAGCAGGTGGATAGTATTTTCCAATAAAAGCATCTTTGCACTTGTCCCATGAATCTAGGCTATTTCTAGGCAAAGATTGAAACCAAATTTTAGCTCCTCCTCTCAAGGAGAAAGGAAAAAGCTTAATCTTAACAATACTACCATCTATTTCTTGGTACTTTTGCATATCACAGAGTTCAACAAAATTGTTTAAGTGTAAAGCAGCATCATCTCCAGCACCGGAGAATTGATCTTTCATAACTAGGTTCAGTAAAGCAGGTTTAATTTCATACGAAGGTGCTGAAGTGGCAGGTGTAGTGATAGGCGTGCAGATAAAGTCATCGTTGTTGTGACCTAGTGAAGTCACACAACTTGGTGTTCTCGGTGGAACCCATAGCAGCAAGCAAGCAAGATAACTATTTTTGTGATTTTTGATAAAAGATACTAAAGCAAAAACTGAAATGTAAACTAACAAGACTAAAAGCAAAGGTAAAAGATAGCGCGCAACTCCCCTATCTTGAAGAGTGGAGTCCCCGGCGACGGCGCCAGAAAACTTTGCTTGATGGCTTCTCGCCCCTCGTTGGTTACCCCAAGTGGAAGGTTTGAGATGCAGTGTAGCGGTAGTTTTCCCTTGGCAAAGATATCAAGGATCGATTTCCCCTGAGACTCCTAGTTTCAACAAGAAGGTGTCAACTGCTAACGGCGCCAGATATTAGCAATCAACTTGGACCTGCACACAGATACAAATAACTTTGCTCCCAACGAGTACAGAGAGGTTGTCAATCCCTCCGGCCTTGTCTTTTACAAAGGGTCAAACGCAAGAGATAATAGTGATAGGTAAAACTGTAACTAGCATGTAAAAGCAGAAAGTAAATAGCGGATGTGATCAGTGATGGTAATATGGACCGGGGTCCCATGATGTTCACTAGTGATGTCTCTCTCCCAAAAGACGATAAAACAGCTATGTGAGGTAAACGAATTACAGTTGGGCAATTGACAGAATTATGTGCGCAAACCAATGCTAACTATGTTGCAAGAAAGGTAGAGGTTCAAAGCATGGGCGGTACGCCAAGGCAAGTAGACCGAAATCCATCTGCATCTACTACTAATCATCCACCTTAAGATATCTATCCAGAACATCTCGCTGGTATTAAGTTGCGAGTCCCACCCATAGTCTAAACTCAAAGCAACAGACAACTGCATTAAAAGAACTTTGCGTAAAGTAAACAATCCTTGCACCCGCAGGCACAAGCACCGTTGTTTTCCCCCTTGTGGCAATAGCACATCCCCTAGACTCATGTTTCTGTCACTCAAGCTAGTCATCGAGGGGCATGAACCCACAATCAAGCATAACATTCCCTCTTGGAGTCACTACCTACTACTTGGCCAAAGCAATACATAACAACGGAGAACATGCAAGAATTACTTACGAACATAAATATAAAAGAGGTGACTCAAGTATATTACTCAAACATAATCTCACAATCCATCGGATCCCAGCAAACTCAACATAGCAACAACATAAGGATTACATATGTGCCTCGATCATGTAGGGCAGCTCACGAGGTCTAATTAGTGAAGCACAAGAAGGGGAGGAGAACATCACATAGCTACTGGTCATGGACCCATGGTCCAAGGGAGACTACTCACAACTCATCCGGGAGGCGTCCATGGTGGTGGAGAGGCTCCCGGTGGTGATCCTACCCTCCGGCAGGGTGCCGGGAAGAGTTCTCCTAGTGCTCCCGATCTTGGAAGCGCGGCGGCGGCGGAACAGAGATGAGATCGTGAAAAATGGTTCCGTCCTCGAGGGTTTCGGGACGCGTGTTAAATATATGCCAAAGGGGGGCATCAGCGGAGGCCTGGGGGGCCCAGGCGCTCCCCCGGCGCGGCCAGGATGGGGGGCGCGCCACCAGGGCGCCTGGAGCCCTGGTGGTCCCCCTCCGGCCCTACTTCGGCCGTGTGGAAGCTTTCGGAACGCTGATTTTTTATATAATTTTTCCGGGATTTTTCTGGCAGTTTACGTGATGGGAAAACCTGAAATACAAAAACAGCAGAAAACAGAAACTGGCACTGGGGTGCACTGAGTTAATAGGTTAGTCCAAATATGGTCAAAAGTGTATGGAAGTGTATAAATATCATAGCAATATCACACAAAAGAGGCATGGAGCAAGCAGAAATTATAGATACGTTTTGGACGTATTAGGACCTGCTGAGGTCATGCTTGCGGAGCGGGCCGCGGGTCAGAGCTCGGTCCCTCGGGTTTGTCAGCGTTGCTGGGATGAACCCGAGCACAAGCGCCGTGCCAATGTATGCAGCCCCGTTGCGAGATGAACAGAAGTCCGTTAGGTGGCGAAGGAGACCCGAAGGGGTGATGGTTAGTCGAGTGATCCAAATGCAAAATGACAGGGATGGCAGCAACAACTTTGGTAAAATGCAAGGAAGATACATGCCACCAGGTGAACCTGCGCGGCCTGGGGATAATGCAGCCCGAGGGTTGCCCCACAAAAGGTGGTTTGAGATGCAAATGGATGCGCGTCGCAGGTACAAGCCCGTGCGACCTGGGAATAATGCTGCCCGAGGGGCACTCCCAGTTGAACAAAAATCGAAAGATGTCACCTGACATAGTTGCTGAAGTAGTGTTGGTGTAGCTGAAGGTGCTCGATGAAGACACTGCTCCTTACGTGCCTCCTGGCTCTGGCCCCTCACGAGGCTCCAGGCTCCCCAGATCTCATGGAGGGTCGAGTCCAACTCTGCCTGGATCTCCTTGTGCCTGGCCTCTCGAGCCGCCAGGGCTTCCCACATGTGACGCTGGTGCAGGGCCGCCTAGTTCGGCAAGCCGAAGGGCATGCACACGTAGCTGTGAGGGGGACCCTGGCACTAGCCCACCTGGGAAGGCCAGTAGAGCTCCTGAGACGCGATCCTGTTGAGTGCTGGGACGTTGACGCAAATGCGCAGCCTGTCTCCTGAGCCTGGACCAACAGCTGCCCTTGGAGGAGGCGGCAGCTCTCGCCTCGCATGGCTCTCGGCTCCTGTAGGTCTTCAATGGTCTGGCTGATGAACTCCTGAGCACTTGGTGCCTCACTCCTTGAGACCTCCGAAGGGAAGTGTACCGCGAAGCACTCTTCCACATCGTGCCCGAGTGCCTCCTTCGTGACATTGTCTAGGTCAGAGGCCCTCCAGAGAAGAGCCCCCAAGCCTAGCCTGAGGGGGGCGTCAGGCGTGCCTTCCTATGCGAGAGAGGGAGGAGGGCCCTCGCTAGGTGCAGGTCCCGAAGTTCTGCCGCCCTCTGTTACGTCCTCATGAGGCTCCAGGGCCAGCAGCAGCTTCTTCTTCTTGGGAACGACCCCGGGTGGGTAGATGATGATGTCGCTGTCCGGATCTTCAACTGCCGCCGCCTGGTAAGCGCGCTCGAGTGAGCACACTACGCCCTTCTTCTCGCAGGCGATGGTGATGACGCCGGCGCTTCCAGGCATCTTAAGAACATTGTAGCCGTGGTGAGTTACTGCCATGAACTTGGCTAGGGCTGGATACCCGAGGATGGCATTGTAAGGGAGATGGATGTGAGCGACATCGAAGTCGATGAGCTCAATGTGGTAGTTGTCACGCTTGCCAAAGGTTACAGGTAGGCGAACTTGCCCCACGGGAGTGGTGGAGCGGCCAGTCACTCCCGAGAAGGGCTTGGTAGGTAGTAGCTGATCGTAGGGTACTTGGAGGCTGTCGAATGTCTCGACGGACAGGACGTTGAGTCGTGCGCCATCGTCGATGAGGGTCTTGGTAACTTGGACGTTGTTGATGATGGGAGAGCAGAGCATCGGGAGGGCGCCAGCCGTAGCTGCGCACTTGAGCTGGTCTGCTGAACTGAAGGTGATGGGACACCTGGACTACCTAAGTGGGTGGGTAGCCTCGAGCTTGGGAAGATCCGCGTTTACTTCATGGGCGAACTGCTTGAAGAGGCGCTGAGAAGCTGGGGCCTGTGCTCCGCCCAAGATGCAAGCGATGGCACACGGCTCCTGGAAGCCCCCAACCCCCTCATCCTGATCGTCATTTCTCCTTGGCGGTGGAAGAGGTGGTAGGCCGGCCCTGCCCTGAGGACGGTCCTCTTGGGGCTGATTCCTCCGGGCGTCCTCACGAGGCTAGCCGCACCAACGGTCCTCTCGAGGCTGATCACGCCACTCCTGGCGGGGTCCACGGTCGTCCCAGCGTCCTCCAGTCCGACCTCCCCCGTGCCGTAGCCACGGTTGCCGCACTCGGGGTGTTGGATGACGCGTCCTTGACGGAGGGCCCTTAGCTCTTAACAGACATGGGTGTTGTGGCTGTGCATGTTCTGGAAGGCGCGAAATGCTCGGCCGTTCTTGGGTGGCTCCGGGTAGTCGCGGCCGCGCTTCATTTCTGGTTCGGCTGCAAGCACTGCCACTCCCTTGCGCTTGACGTCCTTGCCTTTGGCCTTCTTGTCTTCGGGTTCAGCAGCGCGGAGCTCGACGAGCGAGAGGCTCGCCTCCTCGGCCCTGGCGCACTTGGGCGCGAGGTTGAACAGTTCCAAGGACGTGCACAAGTCTTCGTGGATAGCGAGCTCCTCCTTCATCCTGACATCGCGAACGCTATCTGAGAATGCAGAAATGATGGCCTCGTCTGTGACCTTGGGGATCTTGACGCGGACACTGTTGAAACATTGGATAAACTTCTGCACGGTTTCTCCTGGTTGTTGCTTGATACGCTGCAGATCGCCCGCGGTCGGGAGACGGTCTCGAGTGCCTTCGAAGTTGGCAATGAACCGCTCGCGCATCTCACTCCAGGTGGAGATCAATCCCGCGGGCAAGTTCAAGAGCCATGAGCATGCGCCATCCTTGAGGCCATGGGGAACCAGTTCGCCATCATCTTCTCGTTGCCGCTGGACGCCTCGATGCTCAGCTTATAGAGCTGCAGGAACTCCGCAGGGTCAGGGGTGCCATCATAGCGTCGAGGCAGGTCGGGCTTGAACTTCCCAGGCCAGTTGACGTTGCGCAGCTCGGGCGCGAGGGCCTTGCAGCCTACTATCGACACCGGAGGTTGCTGAGGTGGTGAGACTTGGTCTTGATCTTCGCACGTCGCCGCAGCGGGGGGCGTGCGGTCTCAACGCTGTAGTAGAGGGAGCGCAGGTGCTCCACCACGGGCCGTTAAATCTCTTGGCAGCTTCCTTCTTCGCGCATTAGCATGGCACGTGGGCGGTCACGCCACAGGGCCATACGCCTTGGGTCATGGACGACGCCTTGACGTGGGGGTAGCAGTGGAGCTTCTTGGTCCTCGTTGTCCTCATGAGGAAGCGGACGAGGCAGGGAAAGGGATGGCGCCGGAGAGCCCCCAGCAGCGCTGACGAGCTCAGCGATGCGGTCGAGCCATTCTTCATAGAAGTTGTCGACGGGACGGTAGCGCAGGAGTTCGCGTGCCATGAGCAACGTAGCCTGCGCATCCACGGGTCCGCGGCGAGCATGGGACGAAGAGACCGCCGGAGTCAGCGACGGGGTAGCGGTGTGTCCACCACGCTGCAAGGAAGGCTGCAGGGACGATGCCTGCTTCTCTTGCCGTGCCGGACCGGTGGCAGCGTTGGCGGCAGGCGATGGAGAACGACGGGGTGCTCCGCCGGCATGAGCGGTCTGAGCAACGCGGGCAGCAAGAGTGGCCCGCCGCTCAGCATGGGCTCTGCGAGCGTCAGCCATGGACTGCTGGAACGGTGGAGCACTGAACGACGGAAGGGAAGTTTTAGCGCACCCCTACCTGGCGCGCAAAATGTAGGATCTAGGGTTCCAGCAAAACCCTGAAGGTTCGAACACTGGGGTTTGCACGAAGATCTCTCCTTCCGCCCTAGCTCGTCTACTCAACAGCCCTAAGCCTAGCTCGTCAGATCCGATGAACAAGAAACACAAGATTTATACTGGTTCGGGCCACCATTGTGTTGTAATACCCTAATCCAGTGTGGTGTGGTGGATTGCCTTGTAGGCTGAGGAAGAACTAGTACATGGATGAACTGCCTCCTGAGGAGGGGTGTTCTTGAGCTTGGGTGAGCTTGTGGTGTGTGGCCTTCTATTGGATCAACTCGGCCGGAGATCCTCCCAATGGTGGTGGCTAATCCTATTTATAGTGGCCAGGGTCCTCTTCCCAAATATTGAGCGGGAAGGAATCCCACAACAGCCAAATTTGAATGGAGACGGCTAGTACAAGCTATCCTGACAAAAGGTGTTCTTTGCCTGCCAAAGGCTCTAGTGGTGACGCCGTCGTGGGCTCCGCGATGACCTCTGTCCTGCCGTTTTGCTAGTCTTGGTGTCGTTGCACCGATATGGAAACCTTTGCCTGATTCCTCGGGACTCCTCGCCTGCACCTGTTCCTTTAGCACCAAAGAGGAAACTAGCACTCTGCGCCCACTGGCGCCTGCCTGGCATTGGTCGTCACTGCTCACATCACGAAGACCTCACGAGATGCCCCTCGCCTCGATATCTCCGATCCTCACGAGCCGGCCTGGCGAGGCCGCCCTAGGGGATGCCTTGCGTAGTCCGCCTCGCGAGGCTTGGCCCCTTGCGAGGGTCTTGAGTTGTTGATGAGGATGCCGGGCCGTACCAGGCCGCCTTGTGAGCCACGCCTTGGGCCGCAAGCAGGCAAGTCTGGGTACCCCCGTTCCCAGAACGCCGGCAATGTGTGAATACATAGACCACAAGATGTCCCTAGTGAGCCTCTAGTTGGTTAGCTCGTTGATCAATAGATGGTCACGGTTTCATGACCATGGACATTGGATGTTGTTGATAACGGGATCACATCTTTAGGAGAATGATGTGATGGACAAGACCCAATCCTAAGCATAGCACAAGATCATGTAGTTCATCTGCTAAAGCTTTTCCAATGTCAAGTATAATTTCCTTAGACCGTGAGATTGTGCAACTCCCGGATACCGTAGGAATGCTTTGGGTGTGCCTAACGTCACAACGTAACTAGGTGGCTATAAAGGTGCACTACGGGTATCCCCGAAAGTATCTGTTGGGTTGGTACGAATCGAGAGTGGGATTTGTCACTCTGTATGACGGAGAGGTATCTCTGGGCCCACTCGGTAAGACATCATCGTAATGAGCTCAGTGTTACTAAGGAGTTGGTCACGGGATGATGTGTTACAGAACGAGTAAAGAGACTTGCTGGTAACGAGATTGAACAAGGTATAGAGATACCCACGATCGAATCTCGGGCAAGTACTATATCGGTAGATAAAGGGAATTGTATACGGGATTGATTGAATCCTTGACATCGTGGTTCATCCGATAAGATCATCGTGGAACATGTGGGAGCCAACATGGGTATCCAGATCCCACTGTTGGTTATTGGCCGGAGAGATGTCTCGGTCATGTCTGCATGGTTCCCGAACCAGTAGGGTCTACACACTTAAGGTTCGATGACACTAGGGTTATAGGGAATGTATGTACGTGGTTACCGACTATTGTTCGGAGTCCTGGATGAGACCCCGGATGTCACGAGGAGTTCCGAAATGGTCCGGAGGTGAATATTCATATATGGGAAGTCATTATACGGTCACCGG
>LR738712.1:473381688-473429537 GCA_902687465.1 Secale cereale | reverse complement strand
GGGGTGGTGGGTGCTGGTATTGTACCGGGACCACCGAAGGGGTTCCGGGGGTCGACCGCGAGGGTCCACCTCCATCGGAGGGCCCTATGGGCTGTATATGAAGGGGGACCAGCCCCTAAGTGGGCTGGGCGCCTCCCCCTAGGGCCCATGCGCCTAGGGTTTGGGGGGAAACCCTAAGGGGGCGCCCCCTTGGCTTGGGGGGCAAGCCCCCCACCCTCCTGGCCGCCCCCTCTAGATCCCATCTAGAGGGGGCCGGCCCCCTCTCCCCTTCCCCTTTAGATAGTGGGGGTTTTGGGGCTGCTCAACACATGAGTCTTGATCCCTCTTGGCGCAGCCCTGCTTCTCCTCCTCCTCGTCTCTCGTAGCGCTTGGCGAAGCCCTGCTGGAGAACAACACTCATCCACCACCACCACGCCATCGTGCTACTGTTGGATGGAGTCTTCCCCAACCTCTCCCTCTCTCCTTGCTGGATCAAGGTGTGGGAGACGTCACTGGGCTGTACATGTGTTGAACGCGAAGGCGCCGTTATTTGGCGCTTAGATTGGATTCGACCGCTATCTGAATCGCTTCGTGTACGACTCCACCAACCGCGTTCTTGCAACGCTTCCGCATCGCGATCTTCAAAGGTATGAAGATGCACTCCCCTCTCTTGTTGCTAGTCACTCCATAGATTGATCTTGGTGATGCGTAGAATTTTTTTGAATTTCTGCAACGATCCCCAACAGTTAGCACGTCCACATGCCTGATGTTCACCTGGTAAGATAGCTACGCGTTGGCGATGAGATTCTTTGCACGTAGAAATACTTCAGAGTATGCCAGGCCGACATGGTACCGTGCGTACAAAGACTGATCGTGTTCTTTTGTGGGACAGGTCTGCAGACGGGAAGATGAGCTCACGTCCACATTTGCAACAGGATAATGCATCCTCCAATGTTTGACTTGTACTTTGAATAACAGCATGCCTCACATAGCTGATCATACATCCAAGCAAGGGCGGCGGATCCCCAAGTGAACTACCAGCTTGCTCCCAATCACCCTAAAGCTGCAGCCAGATCCAGGAGACGTGGTCTCCGATACCGTACGTGAATACCATGCCCCCGAGGACGTATAGCGCGTATGCCCTTGCAAAACTCTGGACGACTTTGTCAGAAGCATCTATAGGTGGGCCTTTCCCGAAGTTTGCTTCCATCCATACGAAGGAGATGCTGGTCTTGAAACGCTTCCATTTATTATTCAACTCCTTTGACACCCCTTATTCAACGGAGTCTAGGTCGCCGGATACTATAACTTTTTTCCTCACCAACTTCTTCCTCCAACCCGGGGGAAAGGAGTCATGCTTCACACCAAGGTTACACTCAACCTGTGCCTTCCAGAGGGCTAGATTGGTGATTCCGGTCACCGGTTTCTGGTTGACTGGTAGTCCAGTTATGAGGTTCACATCCTGCTGTGCGATTGTCATCTCTCCGCATGGCAAGTGGAAAGTATGGGTTTCGGGCCTCCAACGGTCCACCATGCATGATAGCAGACTGCCGTTGAATACAAGCAAGCCTCTGCGCAGCATTTTGATGAAGGGCATCAACCTTGCTTATCAAAAATACTCTGTGTAACGGTCATCGTAGGTCACGTTGTCAATGTCGTGAGACCGGATACGAAGTGGTTTCAGGTGCAGTCGTCATGATAGCAACAAAAGATATAAGGGAACAATATAACCTTGCACCACAACTTGCACGTAATGAGACACAAAGACACAGGTACCTGCCCTTCCAACATTCTACGACCGCGGTGTGTATAATCGTAAAAGGTCTCTAACACTGTGTCCACATAATCCTCAGGGTTTGGAGGTGGCAGCTCCGGTGGACCATCGGCTTGGGCCGACATTCTGCATTGAACAAATAACAACGTGTTAGCGAAGCTAAACAAATGACATATAGTAAAAATTAATAACGTCACAATGAACTACCTCTTATTTTCACACTGCCCACTCTGCACGTGGCTGGGCCTTGCCTCTACGCGAACCACCCATACGCCGAGTCCCTCGGCGCACCGCTCTAGCTAAGGTGGCCGTGCGCGTGTTGCTGATGCTTGGGCGGATACACCCTTTGACATGGCTCCTGGGCCTCTAGTGGCTTGCCTCACGGCTTCTGCCCTCATCTCGCAGCTGAACTTCTTGTTGTTTATGTGTCCAGTCTTATGACGGACGGTGCAACGATTCTTGGTGTCCGTCTCATAGGAGAATGCGTCGAACTTACTCCTCTTGCGCTTCATCTTGTCCAACACCATCTTGAACCTCTTAGACTGCCGACGTCCGCACGTGGTGATAAATGTTGGGATCTACGATAGGGTGCACCGACTGCAAATTAAAATTTCCTACGCACAGAACATCCAAGAACATGCAAAGGGAGATGGATCACAGATCGTTACCACTAGACACGCAGTGTCGTGCAACGGAAATAGAGTTGCGGTGGATCTTCTCCGGAGTCGTCTCCTCCTCATCGATCTCCCACGTAGCCGATTGGATCCCGCGAACAGGTTCGCCGAAGCGGCGCAAGTGTACCATCTCTAATGGTATCTGCGCGTGCAGGAGGAACGTCGTGCGGCGGACTACTAGGTCCAATCACACAACCGGCAGCGAGTGGAGGTGGCTAGTTGCAACACATGCAAAGCCCTAGTGACGGCGCCGAAGCAATCCCTTGAATAAGTGTGCCGCACTATATATATAGGCATCCGTCACGGGGTCAACACTTAGGACTCACACGGTTCCTAAAGCCCAAAATCTACTCGGTCATGTTCCAAGTCCAGCTCGGATCACATCAGACCAGTGTCCTCGGAACTGATGTCCTAGGTTTCTTCCCTTAAGTGCGTGACCCCTTAGGTTCAAGTCGGCTTGGTTGTAGTTCAGGTCACCTCCAACCTGCACAATTGGTAGCGGCCTCTAGGAAGGCATGGCGACCACTAGGTAGACTATGAAGCCGGTTGGCGAACCTGTACAACATGTCATACTTCGGTTCCCTTTGCCACACGATATATGTTGTCGGGCTCAAGGCGAGTCTGTCATCCTTGTGCTAGCCCGACCTCTTTCTCGTTCCTGTGATGTCGACCATAAAACGAATTATCTCATAATCCTTGTCGCATGGCCATGCTTATCCTGGTAGGATTACACGAGGGGCCCAGAGTATATATCTTCTGATTAGAGGGGCAAATCCCATTTTGCTTGACCATGTCTCGCAGCATGGGTGTGGACAAGACCGAAACCTACCTTTGTAACTACCCAGTCATGGAGTAGCGTTTGGTCGGCACAAAGCAAGTCTGTCACCATCTCAAGTACATGCGTCAGCTCAGGTCTTAGGACATAGAACGTATGTTTCACTAGAGACTTACATATGACATATCGCTGTGTCTCATAGTTGGGTCTGTCCGACTCGGACCTTATCTCAACTCGGATCCGACTATGTCGAATCCGACGAGACCTTTCTAAGTCCATATTATGCGATTAACATCCAATGCTCCAGGTCTAGTGAGACCGAGCCATCCACCATGTCATATGCTAGTCTAGTCGGTTGCATGTCCACACAGCCCTTACGACTAGGGACCTTTTAGGACAGTCATCATAAATGCATAGTCCCACAAACAAGTCACGTACTTGATGATATACATCATTGATAATGTCCAATGACTATCTTTATTCATAAACACATAGAAAATATCATTATACATGATTGCCTCTAGGGCATATCTCCAACAGTCTCCCAGTTGCACTAGAGTGAATCAATAAACATCGTATGCCCGTAGCTCTAACATGCTCCTCATGCTTGGCTTGTGGAAGCGGCTTAGTCAACGAATTTGCAACATTTGCATCCGTGTGAATTTTTCATAACTCTATATCACCACTCTTTACGATCTTTCGTATCAGGTGATATTTCCGATCTATTTGTCTGGTCTTTTGGTGGTTCCTTGGCTCCTTGGCTTGTGTGATGGCAGCTAAATTATCACAATAAAGGTCCAATAGTTTCACCAAGGCTAGGAAAATACCAAGATCATCCAGAAAGTTCTGGATCCAAACACCTTCCTTTGCAGCTTCACAAGCTGCAATATATTCGGCTTCTGTGGTAGAATTGGCCACCATGTATTGCTTGGTACTCGTCCAACTCACCGATCCTCCATTCATGATGTACACGAAACTGAACTGTGATTGACAATCATCTCTATCGAATTGGAAACTAGCGTCGGCGTAACCCTTTACTACAAGCTCCTCCTCACCTCCATAAACTAGGAACATCTCTTTAGTCTTTTTAAGGTACTTCAGAATAGTCTTTACCGCCGACAAGTGAATCTCACCTTGGTTGGCCTGGTATCTACTTGTTAGGCTTATTACAAAAGCAACATCATGCCGTGTACATATCATGGCATACATAATGGATCCGATTGCCAAGGCATACGAAATCCTACTCATCCTTCTTCACTCATCAGAAGTCAAAGGACTCTGAGTCTCGCTTAGCCTTATACCACGTGAGACAGGCAAGTACCCTTTCTTAACCTCACTCATGTTGAACCGTTTCAACACTTTATCTATGTACGTGCTGTGGCTCAAGCCGAGCAGCCCCCTCGATCTATCTCTATACATCTTAATGCCTAATATGTAAACTACTTCACCGAGGTCCTTCATTGAAAACTTCCAGTTCATTGATTCAGCATCGAAACATCGTTTTCAATCAGCAATATGGCATCCACATATAGTTTCAAAAACACTATCAAGCTCCTACTCAACTGCTTGTACAAACAAGCGTCCTCTTCGCTTTTGATGAAACCGAGACCAGTGACGACCTCATCAAAACGAATATTCCAGCTCCGAGATGCTTGTCTCGATCAATAAATGGATCTCTTTAGCTTGCATACGTTACTAGTGCTAGTCGGATTGACAAAACCCTCGGGCTGTATCATATACACATCCTCGGTTAAATTTCCATGAAGGAAAGCCGTTTTGACATCCATCTTCCATATCTCGTAATCAAAATAGGCAGCTATAGCTAGTACGATCCTCACCAACTTCAACAACGCTACCGGCGAGTAATTCTCGTTGTAGTCAATTCCTTGAACTTGTCCATAACCTTTAGCAACAAGCCGAGCTTTGTGGATTTGGACATTTCCATCCACATTGGTTTTCTTCTTAAAAGACCCATTTGCAACCGATGGCTTTTATGCCAGGCGGCGGATCAACCAAGTCCCGAACTTGATTTTCATCCATGGACTTTAATTCGGACCTCATGGCCTCCCGCCATTCCTCGAAATCTGGGCTTGCCATCGCTTCCACATACGTAGCTGGCTCGTCGCTTTCTAGCAACAAAAGATCGTGCACTCTGCGCAATCTTTCCGACCTCCATGGTTCCGGTGCTGCTTCCACCTTGGGTTCCCTAAAAGACTCTGGTATGATTTTATCACCCGCTGAGTTGTCCCCAAGTGGTGCTTGAACTTCTTCAAGTTGCACCTGCCTCCCACTGGCCTCCCGCCTGAGAAACTCTTTCTCAAGGAAGACCCCATTTCGAGCAACAAACACTTTGTTCTTTTTGTGGTTGTAGAAGCCATATCCCAAGGTTTCCCTCGGATATCCCACGAATACGCATTTATCCGACTTGGGTGTAAGTTTGTCTGACATAAGTTGCTTCAAAAATGCTTCACAACCCCAAATCTTTAGAAAAGACAACTTCACTTCCCAGTCTGTGCTGTCTTATCTATGGATTTAGATGGTACTCTATTGAGTGTAAGAGCTGCAGTTTCTAGAGCATATCCTTAAAATGACAAGGGTAAATCCGATTTGCTCATCGTAGATCGAACCATTTCCAATAAGGTACGATTCCTCCGCTCTAACACGCCATTTCTCTGTGGCATACCCGGAGGTGTGAGCTGAGGTACTACACCTTAGCTTTTCAGATGATCATCAAACTCCTGGCTCATGTACTCACCTCCATGATTAGATCACATAAGCTTTATAGTCTTGCCGAGCTGATTCTCAACCTCGTTCTGAAACTCTTTGAACTTTTCAAAAGTTTCTGACTTGTGCCTCATCAAGTAGATATAGCCATATCTACACAAGTCGTTAGTAAAAGTCACGAAGTACTAATAGCCACCTCTAGCAGTTGTGCTCATTGGACCACACACATTGCTGTGTATAAGCTCCAACAGCTTGGACGCCCTCTCACAACTCTTTGCAAAAGGAGACTTAGTCATCTTGCCGAGCAAGCATGATTCACATGTCTTGAACGACCCGAAGTTGGACGAAGTTAGGAGCCCATCATCATGGAGCTTCTTCATGCGTTTGTGACTAATATGTCCAAGCCAGCAATGCCGGAAGTATGTCTGATTTACCTCATTAGGCTTATGCCTCTTGACATTCACATTATAGACAGGTTCCGTTTCCAGATTCAAAATAAATAGCCCATCAACAATGGGTTCATAGCTGTGGAACATACCATTCAAAAATATCGAACAACCATTGTCCTTTAAATTGAATTCACAAGCCCGACTCATCAAATATGAGGTAGACATAATGTTCTAGCTAAGTACAAAAATGTAATAACAATTATTCAATTCCATAATGAATCCAAAAGGAAGCTGGAGCTGCATCGTGCCGACCTCCAACGCAACAACTCTTGCTTTGTTGCCGACCCTGATGCCAATCTCCCCTTATGCCACATGCCTAGTTCTTACCAGCCCTTGCATCGAGTTGCAAATATGAACAACCGATCCGGTATCAGATACCCAAGAGCTACTAGGTATGCCAGCAAGATAACATATGCAACAAGTGTACCTTTGCCTGAAGCAGCATTTCTGGCCTTCTTGCCATGCTCTGCAAGCCACTTGCTACAGTTCCTCCTCTAGTGACCAGTATCCTTGCAAAGATAGCAAATGGTCCCTGAGTTCGGTCTAGACTTTGGTGCATCGGCGAAGATCACCTTCTCCGTGCCCTTTGTCTTAGACTTTTTCTTAGACCAACTCTTGTTGAACTTAGACGAGTTCTGCACCATCAAAACTTGATGCATGCCTTTCTTTATGTCCTGATCTGCCACCTTAAGCATACGATCACTACGAAAAAACACTTCCGTGATAATATGTGTTTGCCACAGTAGGTCACATTTTCTGTCATGCATGTACACCCACGGCGATTTTATGACAGAATCAAGATACTTATACATGTGCTGTCGTAGAAGTGTTCCATGACAATACCAAAATTATCATCACAGAAGTGTTTCATGACGATAAATAGCGCGTCATGGAAGTGCTTTCGTCAAGGGTAACCGACACATGGCATCCACCATAACGGCACGCCATTAACCCTATCAGGTCCGGTTTTGGATCTGATAACCCATTAACAGCCAGGACCAATGCGGATTTTCCACGTGTAAAATTCTCATTGGCCGAACGAACCACGTGTCAGCTCCACGTGCGGGTAGCTGTCAACCAACCAATGGAAAGGAGGCTCCAATGATACGTCGACACGTGGCACGACCCAACAGGGGCCCATTTAGGTCAAAAAGCCAACCCATTTGACTTGGCTAAAGGATAACGGGCCGGTCCATCGAAAGCCTGCTAACGGCCTGCTCGCATATAGCCCATTCAGGCCCGATAACTCACGGCCCATTATGGCCTTTCCTAATTCATCCCACTAGCTTCATCTGGGCCGTCCAATACGATTCCAACCCGTTGTAACTTCCAGCCCATGTACGACCCATGGCATCTTTCATCCCATATGAGGCCCTTTGTAACTCTCTGCCCATTAATGGCCCGTAGTGAAACTGGCCCGTATTGAACAATATGTCGCTTCATACCCATTAACGGTCCATTACTCCATTGGGCCGTTCCCATCCCATGTTATCTTTCGGCCTTATAGGGGCCCATTTATTCTTGGGCTGATTTGCAGCATTCGGTAGCTTACAGTCCGTTACTGGCCTTTTCCGCTTGTGGGCCAAATTCAGCTCATGGTTAAAGGCAGCCCGTTTCTGGCCCGTTGACCCGTTGGGCCGTTGATAACCCACAAGTATAGGAGATCACAACAGTTTTCGAGGGTAGAGTATTCAACCCAAAATCTATTAATTCGACACAAGGGGAGCCAAAGAATATTCTCAAGTATTAGCAGATGAGTTGTCAATTCAACCACACCTAAAAGACTTAATATCTGCAGCAAAGTATTTAGTAGCAAAGTAGTATGGAAGTAACGATAACGGTAGAAAAAGTAACAGTAGCAGTTTTTGTAGCAATCGTAATAGTGGCAACGAAAAAGTAACTAAGAAAAGATCAATATGTGAAAAGTTCGTAGGCAACGGATCAATGATGGATAATTATGTCGGATGCGATTCCTCATGCAATAGTTATAACATAGGGTGACACAGAACTAGCTCTAGTTCATCAATGTAATTTAGGCATGCATTCCGAATATAGTCATACGTGCTGCTGTCAACTACACAACCTTCTTCTTGTAGATGTTGTTGGGCCTCCAAGTGCAGAGGTTTGTAGGACAGCAGCAAATTTCCCTCAAGTGGATGACCTAAGGTTTATCAATCCGTGGGAGGCATAGGATGAAGATGCTCTCTCTCAAACAACCCTGCAACACAATGACAAAGAGTCTCTTGTGTCCCCAACACACCCAATACAATGGTAAATTGTATAGGTGCACTAGTTCGGCGAAGAGATGGTGATACAAGTGCAATATGGATAGTGGATATAGGTTTTTGTAACATCAAGGTATCAACTGGTAAAAGTGAGCATAAACGGTGTTGCAATGATAGGAAACAAGGCCTAGGGTTCATACTTTCACTAGTGCAAGTTCTCTGAACAATAATAACATAACTGGATCATATAACTATCCCTCAACATGCAACAAAGAGTCACTCCAAAGTAACTAACAGCGGAGAACAAATGAAGAGATTATGGTAGGGTACGAAACCACCTCAAAGTTATTCTTTCTGATCGATCAATTCAAGAGTCCGTAGTAAAATAGCACGAAGCTATTCTTTCCGTTTGATCTAACATATAGTTCGTACTAGAATAACACCTTAAGACACAAATCAACCAAAACATTAATGTCACCTAGATACTCCATTGTCACCTCAAGTATCCGTGGGCATGATTATATGATATGCATCACACAATCTCAGATTCATCCATTCAACCAACACAAAGTACTTCAAAGAGTGCCCCGAAGTTTCTATGGGAGAATCAAGACGAAAACGTGTGCCAACCCCTATGCATTGATTCCCAAGGTCACGGAACCCGCAAGTTGATCACAAAACATACATCAAGTGACTCAATAGAATACCCCATTGTCACCACAGGTATCCCACGCAAGACATACATCAAGTGTTCTCAAATCCTTAAAGACTCAATCCGATAAGATAACTTAAAAGGGAAAACTCAATTCATGACAAGAGAGTAGAGGGGGAAAAACATCATAAGATCCAACTATAGTAGCAAAGCTCGCGATACATCAAGATCGTGCCATCTCAAGAACATGAGAGAGAGAGAGAGATCAAACACATAGCTACTGGTACATACCCTCAGCCCCGAGGGTGGAGTACTCCCTCCTCGTCATGGAGAGCGCCGGGATGATGAAGATGGCCACCGGAGAGGGACCCCCCCTCCGGCAGGGTGCCAGAACGGGTCTAGATTTGTTTTCTGTGGAAACAGAGGCTTTCGGCGGCGGAACTCCCGATCTAGGTTATTTTCTAGAAGTTTCTTTATTTATAGGATTTTTTGGCATAGGGCACAAGTCAGGGGGGTCTCCGGGCTGTCCACGAGATAGGGGGGCACCACCACTTTGGGTGGGCGCGCCCCCCACCCTCGTGCGCAGCCCGTGACTCTCCTGGCCCAACTCTTTTACTTCGGGGGCTTCTTTTGGTCCAGAAATAATCATCAAAAATTGGCACGTTAATTGGACTCCGTTTGATAATCCTTTTTTTGTAAAACTCAAGAACAAGGAAAAAACATAAACATGCACTGGGCTCTAGATTAATAGGTTAGTCCCAAAAATCATATAAAAGTGTATTTAAAAGCCCATAAAACATCCTAGAAGGATAATATAATAGCATGGAACAATCAAAAATTATAGATACGATGGAGAGGTATCAAGCATCCCCAAGCTTAATTCCTACTCGTCCTCGAGTAGGTAAATGATAAAAACAGAATTTTTTATGTGGAACGCTACCTAAATTAATGCTCAAGGTAATTCTCTTTATTGTGGCATGAATGTTCAGATCCAAACGATTCAAGACAAAAGTTTATATTGACGTAATAGTAATAATACTTCAAGCATACTTAAAAAGCAATCATGTATTCTCAAAATAACATGGCCAAAGAAAGTTATCCCTACAAAATCATATAGTCTGGCTATGCTCCCTCTTCATCACACAAAAAATTCATATCATGCACAACCCCGGTTTCAGCCAAGCAATTGTTTTCATACTCAATTTTTTTCAAACCTTTCAACTTTCGCGCGATACATGAGCGTGAGCCATGGATATAGCACTATAAGTGGAATAGAGTGGTGGTTGTGGAAAATACAAAAAGGAGGAAGATAGTCTCACATCGACTAGGCGTATCAACGGGCTATGGAGATGCCCATCAATAGATATCAATGTGAGTGAGTAGGGATTGCCATGCAACAGATCCACTAGAGCTAAATATGTATGAAAGCTCAATGAAAGAAACTAAGTGGGTGTGCATCCAACTTGCTTGCTCACGAAGACCTAGAGAGGAAGCCCATCGTTGGAATATACAAGCCAAGTTCTATAATGAAAATTCCCACTAGTATATGAAAGTGACTAAACATGAGACTCTCTATCATGAAGAACATGGTGCTAGTTTGAAGCACAAGTGTGGAAAAAGATAGTAGCAATTGTCCCGTTTTTCCTTTTTTGGAGGGGCCTTTTATTTTGTTTGGCCTTTCCTCACATGGGACAATGATCTAATAGTGATGATCATCACACTTATATTGATTTACAACTCGATATTATAACTCAATACTAGAACAAAGTATGACTCTATATGAATGCCTTCGGCGGTGTACCGGGATGTGCAATGAATCAAGAGTGACATGTCTGAAAAATTATGCATGGTGGCTTTGCCACAAATGCGATGTCAACTACATGATCATGCATGGCAATATGACAATATGAAGCATCTCATATGAACGGAATGGTGGAAAGTTGCATGGCAATATATCTCGGAATGGCTATGGAAATGCCATCGTAGGTAGGTATGGTGGCTATTTTGAGGCAGGTATATAGTGGGTGTATGGCACCGGCGAAAGTTGCGCGGTACAAGAGAGGCTAGCAATGGTGGAAGGGTGAGAGTGTGTATAATCCATGGACTCAACATTAGTCATAAGAACTCATATACTTATTGCAAAAATTTACGAGTCATCAAAACAAATCAATCAACGCATGCTCTTAGGGGGAGGTTGGTAGGAGTTAACCATCGCGCGCCCCCGACCTCCACACAAAGGATGACACTCTACAAATACTTCATGCTCTAACTTCGTCACATAGCGGTTCACCATACGTGCATGCTACGGGAATCACGAACTTTAACAGAAGTATTTCTCAATTTCATAATAACTTCACTAGCATGAATCTAATATCACTATCCTCATATCTCAAAACAATTATCAAGCATCCAACTTCTCATCACATTCAATGCACTTTGTATGAAAGTTTTTACTACATTCATCTTGGATGCCAATCATGTTAAGGCAAGTTCTATAGCCAAAGCACATTACCATGATGTTCTAATAGACTCTCAAAAGGGTATAAGTTAAGCATGAGAGATCAACAATTTCTTCAAAATAAAATTACCACCGTGCTCTAAAAGATATAAGTGAAGCACTAGAGCAAACTATTTAACTAAAAAGATATAAGTGAAGCACATAGAGTGTTCTAACAATTCCTAGGCCATATTTATCTCTCTCAAAAAGGTGTGTCCAGAAAGGATAATTGTGGCAAACTAACAAGCAAAGACTCAAATAATACATGACGCTCCAAGTAAAACACATATCATGTGGTTAATAAAAATATAGTCCCGAGTATAGTTACCGATAGATGAAGACGAAAGATCGGATGCCTTCCCGAGGCATCCCCAAGCTTAGGATATTGGTGGTCCTTGAATATTAACTTGGGGTGCCTTGGGCATCCCCAAGCTTATGCTCTTGCCACTCTTTGTTCCATAGTCCATCAAAGCAATACTCAAAACTTGAAAACTTCTCAACATAAAACTTGACAAAAATCTCGTGAGCTCCGTTAGTATAAGAAAACAAACCACTGCTCAAAGGTACTGTAATGAACTCATTCTTTGTTTATATTGGTGTTAAACCTACTGTATTCCAACTTATCTATGATTCATACTCCCCAATACTACTCATAGATTCATCAAAATAAGCAAACAACACACGAAAAACAGAATCTGTCAAAAACAGAATAGTCTGTAGTAATCTGTAACTTTCGCATACTTCTGTAACTCCAAAAAATTGAAATAAATTGGTAAACGTGAGTAATTTGTCTATTATTAATCTGAAAAAAGAATCAACTAAATATCACACTCCAGTAAAATCTGGTGACTATTCTAGTGAGCGCCAATGATTCTGTTTTTCACAGCAAGATCATATAAACTTCACACAAGTCTTCCCAAAGGTTCTACTTGACACAAACACTAATTAAAACACAAATACACATCTAAACAGAAGCTAGATGTAATATTTATTCCTAAGCAGAAGCAAAAACAAAAAATATAAAATTGGGTTGCCTCCCAACAAGCGCTATCGTTTAACGCCCCTAGCTAGGCACGATGATTTGAATGATGCTCACGTAAAAGATAAGAATTGAAACATAAAGGGAGCATCATGAAGAATATGACTAGCACATTTAAGTCTAACCCACTTCCTATGCATAGGGATTTTGTGTGCAAACAACTTATGGGAGCAATAATCAATTAGCATAGGAAGGGAATACGAGCATAACTTCAAGATTTTAAGCACATAGCTAGAGAGGAAACTTGATATTATTGCAATATGTAGAAGCATATGATCATCTCTCATAATAATTTCAGTAGCATCATGAATGAATTCAACAATATAACTCTCACATAAAGCATTCTTGTCATGATCCCCAAGCTTATAAATTTTCTTACTCTCCACATAAGCACAATTCTTCTCATTCGGAATAGTGGGAGTATCATAAGAGACTTGAATACTATAGATTGTTTCCACATTAAAGGAGTAATGTTCAGAAAAAGGGTAGTCATAATCATGACAAGTTTTATAAATATAATCATCACTACTTTTTATAGCATAAGTGGCATCACAATAATCATCATAAATAGGAGGAATGCTTTCATCATAATAGATTTGCATATCAAGACTTGGGAGGCTAAAAATATTATCTTCATCAAGCGTAGCATCCCCAAGCTTGGTACAAACATTAATTGCAGGAAATAAATTGTTAAACATGCCATTCTCATCAAACATAGCATCCCCAAGCTTGGGCCTTTCCATATCATAAGCACAAATACCCTCATCATTAATAGTATGGATAGCACCGATAGTATAGCGATTATCATCATCACAATGAGTAATATGAGCAACATCATTTGGAAGAGATACCTCTTTACCTTTGTTTCTTCGTCTTTTCTTTTTCTTATTCACATTATGTGTGGGTTTAATCTTCTTTTCGGAGCTCTTTATTAATGAGATTGGTTGCATAGAAGGCTCCTCCTCGTTACTTGATTCATCATAAGAAATAATAGAAGGATATTGGGAAATCTCTTCCCTTTCATTAGTATTCTCTTCATCTCCTATTTGTTTTCTTGACTTAAGGTAATTCTCAATATAAGGATTTTCAATGCAATTCACCGCACAATACATATAAATTTCGTCTAGATCAAAATCAAGAAGTTTATCAAGGGCAAATCCTAGAAGATGCTTAGTTCTATATTTGATTTCATCATAACCCAAAATCAAGATAAGTTCATTATGATGTGCAAGGAAAATCAAGCCGTCACAATTTTTGGACACGATTTGATCATGAAACAATTTGCATCGGAGAATGAAATGACCACATTCATTGCAAAGTTCACAAGTACGGCTAAGAAATTTTAAATTTTCAGCACAAGCATCTAGCCTTTCTAGCAACCATTTAGTTTCTAAATACTTATGCATCTTGCAAAATCTATCTTCCCTGTTTGGTATGTACTTGCAAACTCTACGAACTCCACAAAAATCGACATGCTTATATGAGATATTTTCATCCTGACTAGTGTAAACATCATTAGTACTATGGATATTCAAAGAATTCACACTAACAACATTGCAATCAAGCTCATCGTTCAAGTTTTGAGTGCCAAGCATTCTATGTAATTCCTCTTCTAGTACTTGAGCACAAATTTCCTTTCCATCATTTTCACAAAAGATATTAAAAAGATGAAGTATATGAGGTAACCTTAATTCCATTTTTTGTAGTTTTCTTTTATAAATAAACTAGTGATAAAACAAGAAACTAAAAGATTTGATTGCAAGATCTAAAGATATATCTTCAAGCACTAACCTTCCCGGCAACGGCGCCAGAAAAGAGCTTGATGTCTACTGCACAACCTTCTTCTTGTAGACGTTGTTGGGCCTCCAAGTGCAGAGGTTTGTAGGACAGTAGCAAACTTCCCTCAAGTGGATGACCTAAGGTTTATCAATCCGTGGGATGCGTAGGATGAAGATGGTCTCTCTCAAACAACCCTGCAACCAAATGACAAAGAGTCTCTTGTGTCCCCAACACACCCAATACAATGGTAAATTGTACAGGTGCACTATTTCGGCGAAGAGATGGTGATACAAGTGCAATATGGATAGTAGATATAGGTTTTTGTAATCTGAAAATATAAAAACAGCAAGGTAGTAAGTGGTAAAAGTGAGCATAAACGGTGTTGCAATGATAGGAAACAAGGCCTAGGGTTCATACTTTCACTAGCGCAAGTTCTCTCAACAATAATAACATAACTGGATCATATAACTATCCCTCAACATGCAACAAAGAGTCACTCCAAAGTAACTAATAGTGGAGAACAAACGAAGAGATTATGTTAGGGTACGAAACCACCTCAAAGTTATTTTTTCTGATCGGTCTATTCAAGAGTCCGTAGTAAAATAGCACGAAGCTAATTTTTCCGTTCGATCTAACATAGAGTTCATACTAGAATAACACCTTAAGACACAAATCAACCAAAACCCTAATGTCACCTAGATACTCCATTGTCACCTCAAGTATCTATGGGCATGATTATACGATAAGCATCACACAATCTCAGATTCATCTATTCAACCAACACAAAGTACTTCAAAGAGTGCCCCAAAGTTTCTATTGGAGAATCAAGACAAAAACGTGTGCCAACCCCTATGCATAGATTCCCAAGGTCACGGAACCCGCAAGTTGATCACCAAAACATACATCAAGTGAATCAATAGAATACCCCATTGTCACCACAAGAATCCCACGCAAAACATACATCAAGTGTTCTCAAATCCTTAAAGACTCAATCTGATAAGATAACTTCAAAGGGAAAACTCAATTCATCACAAGAGAGTAGAGGGGGAGAAACATCATAAGATCCAACTATAGTAGCAAAGCTCGCGATACATCAAGATCATGTCATCTCAAGAACACGAGAGAGAGAGAGAGAGATCAAACACATAGCTACTGGTACATACCCTCAGCCCCGAGGGTGGAGTACTCCCTCCTCATCATGGAGAGCGCCGAGATGATGAAGATGGCCACCGGAGAGGGATCCCCCCATCCGGCAGGGTGCCAGAACTGGTCTAGATTGGTTTTCGGTGGCAATAGAGGCTTTCGGCGGCAGAACTCCCGATCTAGGTTATTTTCTGGAGGTTTCTGAATTTATAGGATATTTTGGCATAGGGCACAAGTTAGGGGAGGTCTCTGGGCTGTCCACGAGACAGGGGGGCACCACCACTTGGGGTGGGCACGCCCCCCACCCTCGTGGGCAGGTCATGACTCTCCTGGCCCAACTCTTTTACTTCGGGGGTCTTCTTTTGGTCCAGAAAAAATCATCAAAAATTGGCACGTCAATTGGACTCAGTTTGATATTCCTTTTCTGTAAAACTCAAAAACAAGTAAAAAACAGAAACTGGACTGGGGTCTAGGTTAATAGGTTAGTCCCAAAAATCATATAAAAGTGTATATAAAAGCCCATAAAACATCCTAGCAGGATAATATAACAGCATGGAACAATAAAAAATTATAGATACGTTGGAGACGTATCACGTGCTTAAGGAAAAGAACTTGCATGACATGTTTTGTCCTACCCTCCCGTGGCAGCGGGGTCCTATTGGAAACTAAGGGATATTAAGGCCTCCTTTTAATAGAGTACTGACCAAAGCATTAACACTTAGTGAATATATGAACTCCTCAAACTACGGTCATCACCGGGAGTGGTCCCGATTATTGTCACTTCAGGGTTGCCGGATCATAACACATAGTAGGTGACTATTGACTTGCAAGATAGGATCAAGAACTCACATATATTCATAACAAAATAATAGGTTCAGATCTAAAATCATGGCACTCGGGCCCTAGTGACAAGCATTAAGCATAGCAAAGTCATAGAAACATCAATCTTAGAACACAATGGATACTCGGGATCAAACCCTAACAAAACTAACTCGATTACATGGGAAATCTCATCCAACACATCACCGTCCAGCAAGCCTACGATGGGATTACTCAAGCACGGCAGTGAGAATCATGAAATTGGTGATGGAGGATGGTTGGTGATGACGATGGCGACAAATTCCCCTCTCCGGAGCCCCTAACGAATGCCAGATCAGCCCTCCCAAGGAAGATTAGGGCTTGACGACAGCTCTGTATCGTAAAACGTGATGAATCCTTCTCCCTGATTTCTCTCTCCCCGAAAGTGACTATATAGAGTTGGAGTTGAGGTCGGTGGAGTACAGGGGGCCCACGATGCAGGGGCACGCCCTGGGAGGGGGGGCGCCCTGCACCCTCGTGGACTGGGTGTGCCCCCCTGATGCTGATTCTTTTGCCAATATTTTTTATTATTTCTGAAATGTTTCTCCATGGATTTTCAGGTCATTCCGAGAACTTTTATTTCTGCACAAAAATAACACCATGGCAATTTTGCTGAAAACAACGTCAGTCCGGGTTAGTTCCATTCAAATCATGCAAGCTAGAGTCCAAAACATGGGCAAAAGTGTTTGGAAAAGTAGATACGTTGGAGACGTATCAACTCCCCCAAGCTTAAACCTTTGCTTGTCCTCATGCAATTCAGTTGACAAACTGAAAGTGATAAAGAAAAACTTTTACAAACCCTATTTGACCTTGTTGTTGCAAATACATAAAGCCAGTGTTCAAGATTTCAGGAAAGATAATGAACTAACCATATTCACAATAATATTTAGGTCTCATATTTACTCATAGCAATGGCAGAATCAAATACGGAGTAATAATAATAAATCTCGGATGATAACACTTTCCCAAAACAATCATAACATGATATAACAAGGTGGTATCTCGCTAGCCCTTTCCGAGACCGCAAAATAAAAGAGATCCAGTCATAGTCATACTCAATGTAAATAAATAGCAATGCATGCGAATGGCAGCGGTGCTCTCCAGCTGGTGTTATTTAATAAGAAGATGATGACTCAACATAAATGTAAATAGATAGGCCCTTCGCAGAGGGAAGCAGGAATTTGCAGATGTGCCAGAGCTCGAGGTTTGAAACAGAGGTAAATTATATTTTGAGTGGCACACTTTCATTCTCAACATAAAAACCAAGAGTTCTCGATATCTTCCATGCTACACACATTATAAGCAGTTCCCAAACTGAATGGTAAATTTTTACTCCCCCTTCACCATCAAACTCACTCCACGACTTATCCAAAACAACGGGTACCGTCCAAACCAACAACAGTCCAGGGGGAGCTTGTTTATTTATATTTTGATTTGAGCATGGGACTGGGCATCCCGATTATTAGCCATTTTCTCGTGAATGATGAGCGGAGTCCACTCATTGTGAGAATAACCCACCAAGCATGGAAGATATTGATAGTCCTAGTTGATACACAAGCTATTCGAGCATACAAAACATAATTTCATTTGAAGGTTTAGAGTTTGGCACTTACAAATTTACTTGGAACAGTAGACAAAACCGCATATAGGAAGGTATGGTGGACTCATATGGAATAACTTTGGGGTTTATGGAAATGGATGTACAAGCAGTATTCCCGCTTAATACAAATGAAAGCTAGAAAGAGACTAGGAAGCGACCAACTAGAGAGCGACAACAGTCATGGACATGCATTAAGATTAATCAACAATGAGTGCAATCATGAGTAGGATATAAATCACCATGAACATAAATATCGTGAAGGCTATGTTGATTTTGTTTCACCTACATGCGTGAACATGTGCCAAGTCAAGTCACTCGAATCGTTCAAAGGAGGATACCACCCTATCATACCACATCACAACCATTTTAATAGCATGTTGGCACGCAAGGTAAACCATTATAATCTCCTAGCTAATTAAGCATGACATGAGCAACTATAATCTCTAATTGTCATTGCAAACATGTTTCATTCATAATAGGCTGAATCAGGAACGATGAACTAATCATATTGACAAAACAAGATAGGTCGAGTTCATACCAGCTTCTCTCATCTCAATCAGTCCATCATATATCGTCATTATTGCCTTTCACTCGCACGACCGAACGGTGCGGATAATAATAATAGTGCACGTGCATTCGATTAAGATGGAATCTGCAAGCATTTAATACAAGGGAGAAGACAAGGTAATATGGACTCTTGGTTAAATCAACAATAATGCATATGAGAGCCACTCAATGTTTTCATCATGGTCTTCTCCTCTTGACCCCCAAAGAAAAGAAAATAAATAAAACTATTTACACGGGAACACTCCCAACAAGCAAAATAAGAAAGAGAAATCTTTTTGGGTTTTCTTTTAATCACTACTACTACAGGCATGTAAAGTACACTAGCTAAAAGCTACAACTATTTTTTTTTGGTTTTTCTTAAGGTTTTTCGAACACACAAGAAGAAGGCTTAGAAAAGAAAATAGACTAGCATGGATAGTACAATGAAAAAGTATGAGCACCAACAACGAGAATGAGTGTGTGAACATGAATGTAATGTCGATGAGAAATACGTACTCCCCCAAGCTTAGGATTTTGGCCTAAGTTGGTCTATGGCCACGGTTGGCCTAGAGGATATCCAAAGTTGTAGCTGGGGTTGTACTGAGATGTAGCAGCTACTGCCTGAAGAGCTGCAACTTGGAGGCGAGCTGCCTCTGTCCTCCCCTCATACTCGTTTGCCTCCTCCCTAGTTATAACGTATCTCCTTTTTGCTTGAAAGTTAAAGAAAGTAGGAGCAGGGAGGGCAATAAGGACAGTGCGCTGTCTGTCAAAGATTAATCAATACTGGAGGAACTGTTCATTCCTCTCAAGAAACTGATGGCGAACCATAGCACTATAATCTAGATAAGCAGGAGGCAACTCCATATCATTTCCATGCATGGATACACTAAGATAATTAGCTACACGAGTTGCATAAATTCCACCAAACAAATCTCCACTTGTACCGTTAAGATGCAACCTTCGTGCAACAATGGCCCCAAGTTATATTGTTTATCGCCTAATACCGCACTCTTGAGGACACTAAGATCTGGAACGCACATGTGACAAGCCTCATCTTTACCGTTAATGCATCTACCTATAAAGAGAGCAAAATAATGTATGGAAGGGAAATGTATGCTCCCTATGGTAGCATGTGTGATTCCTCTAGATTCCCCCATAGTGATACTAGCAAGAAAGCCTTTATACTCAGATTTGCGAGGTTCACTAACATTGCCACACTGAGGGAGTTTACAAGTAGTATTAAAATCTTCTAGGTCCATGGTATATGATTTATCATAAAGATCAAATAAAATAGTGTGAGAATTGCGGGAGGATGTAAATTTAAACCTTCTCACAAAGGAATCAGTTAGGTAGTGGTACTGTGGGCACTTATCTGACACGAAGTCCTCAAGATCAGCATTACGCACATACGCGTCAAATTCATCCTTGATGCCTGCCTGGACCATAAACTCCTCTCACGGCCATTCACAAGGTCACACTTGAGTTTCCCTCAGTGGTTCATCGTCCGGTTCACGTATCGCGAGCCTTTGTCCGTGCTTCCTTAAGGAACCACCTTAGTATATTTTCCTATGCGGTTTTTCTTTCTCTGATTTTTTTTTGAAATTTTAGTGACTCAAAATGAAAGTGAGCCAAACTCAATAAGATTGATATCAACTACTCCCATAAGTGCCTAGAGGCTATATCATGCATTAAAACTACTTTGGACCAAATAAATTTGACATGCAAGCTCAAGAACAGGTTCACCTTAGCAGAAAAAAATTGCAATAAATAAAGCACTGGAACAAAAACTAATTGGACCATTGGAGGAGTCACATACCAAAGAGCAATCCCCCAAAACAGTTTTGTGAATGGAGATTTGAGCAAAGAGATCGAAAATGACAGCAAGATGAGCTAAGCTAGAACACGGGTTTCAGTTATGGGAGGACTTTTTCTGGAGGAAGACGTAGTGAGTGGGTGCTGGAATAAGTGGAGGGGGTCCACATAGGGCCCATGAGGCCGGGGGCGTGCCCTGCACCCTCGTGGCCAAATGGTGAGTCCCCCTAGTGTGTTCTCAGTGCCAGAAATCCTTAAATATTCTACAAAAAAATCATAATCCATTTTCAGGACATTTGGAGAACTTTATTTCTGGGGTATTTTTATAGCAAGGATAATTCAGAATATAGACAAAAAATGTTTTTTATCTAAATAACAGAAAGTAGAAAGAGGTTATAGAGATTTGTGCTTTCTAAGTTCATCTATCTCATGCTCATGAAAAGGAATCCATTAACAAAATTGATCTTGTTAACAAACTCTTTCCGCATAACATGAGTCCGGAGAATTTTCGAATAACACTAGGTTACCACAACGGGGATATGCATGTCCCCAACAATAATAATATCATATTTCTTCTAGACAGTAGGAAGAGGGAATTCAAAACCTCCAATAGTGATCATTGAAATTTTCCATAGAATTGATACTGTGGACTTGAGGTTGTTTCCTCGGAAAGTGTACCGTATGCTCATTACCATTAACATGAAAAGTGGCATTCCCTTTGTTGCAATCAATAACAGCCCCTGCAGTATTCAAAAAGGGTCTACGAAGGATAGTCGACATACTATCATCCTCGGTAATATCAAGAATAACAAAGTTTGTTAAAATAGTAACGTTTGCAACCTCAATAGGCACATCCTCACAAATACCAACAGATATAGCGGTTGATTTATCAGCCATTTGCAAGGATATTTCAGTAGGTGTCAACTTATTCAAATCAAGTCTACGATATAAAGAGAGAGGCATAACACTAACACCGGCTCCAAGACCATATAAAGCAGTTTTAACATAGTTTCTTTTAATGGAGCATGGTATAGTTGGTATTCCTGGATGTCCTAGTTTCTTTGGTATTCCACCTTTAAAAGTATAATTGGCAAGCATGGTGGAAATTTCAACTTCCGGTATCTTTCTTTTATTTGTAATAATATCTTTCATATACTTGGCATAAGGATTCGTTTTAAGTATATCAGTCAAACGTATACGAAAAAATATAGGTCTAATCATTTCAGCAAAGCGCTAAAATTTCTCATCTTCCTTTTTCTTGGATAGTTTAGGAGGAAAAGGCATGGGTTACTGAACCCATGGTTCTCTTTCTTTACTGTGCTTCTTTGCAACGAAGTCTCTCTTATCATAACATTGATTCTTTGATTGTGGGTTATCAAGATCAACATAAGGTCCAATCTCTACATCATTGTTATTGCTAGGTTGAGCATCAACATGAACATCATCATTGACACTAGGTGCATGTTCATTGCTGATACGTATCCAACGTATCTACTTTTACAAACAATTTGCCCTTGTTTTGGACTCTAACTTGCATGATTTGAATGGAACTAACCCAGACTGACGCTGTTTTCAGCAGAATTGCCATGGTGTTGTTTTTGTGTAGAAATAAAAAGTTCTCGGAATGACCTGAAAATCCACGGAGAATTATTTTGGAAAATATAAAATTTATCTGCACAAAGATCTATGTCAGGGCCCCACACCCTATCCACGAGGGTGGGGGGCGCGCCCCCCTCCCCCTAGGCGCGCCCCCCTGCCTGGTGGGCCCCCTGACACTCCACCGACGTGCCCCCGGACTCCATATATTCACTTTCGGGGAGAGAAAAATCAGAGAGGAAGAATTATCGCGTTTTATGATACGGAGCCGCCTCCAAGCCCTAATCTCTCTCGGGAGGGCCGATCTGGAGCCCGTTCGGGGCTCCGGAGAGTGGAGATTGTCGCCATCGTCATCATCAACCTTCCTCCATCACCAATTCCATGATGCTCACCGCCATGCATGAGGAATTCCATCGTAGGCTTGCTGGACGGTGATGGGTTGGATGAGATTTATCATGTAATCGAGTTAGTTTTGTTAGGGTTTGATCCCTTGTATCCACTATTTTCTAAGATTGATGTTGCTATGACATTGCTATGCTTAATGCTTGTCACTAGCGCCCAAGTGCCATGATTTCAGATCTGAACCTATTATGTTTTCATGAATATATGTGTATTCTTGATCCTATCTTGCAAGTCTATAGTCACCTAGTACTATGTCTTATGATCCGGCAACCCCGAAGTGACAAAAATCGGGACCACTCCCGGTGATGACCGTAGTTTGAGGAGTTCATGTATTCACTATGTGTTAATGCTTTGGTCCGGTACTCTATTAAAAGGAGGCCTTAATATCCCTTAGTTTCCAATAGGACCCCGCTGCCACGGGAGGGTAGGACAAAAGATGTCATGCAAGTTCTTTTCCATAAGCACGTATGACTATATTCAGAATACATGCCTACATTACATTCATGAACTGGAGCTAGTTCTGTGTCAACCTAGCTTATAACTTTTACATGATGAATTGCATCCGACATAATTCCCCATCACCGATCCAATGCCTACGAGATTTTCACATATTTCTTGTTGCTTATTTACTTTTCCGCTGCTACTGGTACAAAAACTACAAAAACACTACCGTTACTGCTATCTCCATATTGCTTTGCTACTAAACTACCTTGCTGCTAATACTTAAGAGTATTCTTTGGCTCCCCTTGTGTCGAATCAATAAATTTGGGTTGAATATTTTACCCTCGAAAACAGTTGCGATCCCCTACACTTGTGGGTTATCAAGACTATTTTCTCGCGACGTTGCCGGGGAGCATAGCTCTATTCTTTAAGTCACTTGGGATTTATATCTGTTGATCACTATGAAGAACTTGAAGGACTCAAAAACCAAGATTTTGCCCTCAACTATGAGGGGAGGTGAGGAACTGCAATCTTGCTCTGCACTTGATTCACCATCTGTTATGGGTAAATTTGCGGCACGTACTCCTGTTATTGAATCTGATATGTTGTATGTTCTTGATGATGCCACTTCTGCTATGTATGATGAAACTACTTCTATGCTTGATAATAATGTGCCACTGGGTGAATTTCTAGATGAACAAATTGCTAAGGTTAGGGAGAATGCAAATATTGAAACTGATAATATTTATGAAAGTGATGATGAAGCTTCTCCCCTAGATATGAACTACCTATTGTTCCTGAGGGTTATGTTATGGATGAAGAAACTGCTAGACACTTTCTTGCTTGCACAAATAGATATCATCTTTAGAAATTATTAGCTAAGTTGAAAGAAAAGTCTTTGAATGCTAGAATGAAACATGACCCTGCTTTCACTACTTCACCTATCTTTGTTACTGATAAGGATTATGATTTCTTTGTTGATCCTGAGTTAATTACTTTGGTTGAATCTGATCCTTTCCATGGCTATGAGTCTGAAACTGTTGTGGCACATCTTACTAAGTTGAATGATCTAGCCACCCTATTTACCAACGATGAAAAGATTCGTTATTACTATATCCTTAAGTTATTTCCGTTCTTGTTAAAGGGTGATGCTAAGACTTGGTTTAATTCTCTTGATCCTGGTTGTGTGCGTAGTCCCCAGGATATGATGTATTACTTCTCCGCTAAATATTTTCCCGCTCATAAGAAACAAGCTGCCTTACGGGAAATTTATAACTTTGTGCAAATTGAAGAAGAGAGTCTCCCACAAGCTTGGGGGAGGCTTCTCCAATTACTTAATGCTTTGCCTAATCATCCTCTTGAGAGTAACAATATACTTGATATCTTCTATAATGGACTAACCGATGCTTCCAGAGACCACCTGGATAGTTGTGCTGGTTGTGTTTTCAAGGAAAGAACAGTTGATAAAGCTGAATTACTATTGAATAATATGCTGGCCAATGAAAATAATTGGACACTTCCTGAACCAGCCCCTAAGCCAACTCCGAAGAAAAGAGGTGTTCTATTTCTCAGTCTCGAAGATATGCAAGATGCAAAGAAATCTATGAAAGAAAAAGGTATTAAAGCTGAAAATGTTAAGAATTTACCACCTATTGAAGAAATACATGGTCTTGATAACCCGACACAGGTAGTAAAGGTAAATTATCTTTATAGATTTGATGAAGGTGATATTTCTCGTTATAAGTCTGCTAGCCAATGCTTAGATGAGTTTGACAATTTCATTGTGAAACAAGAAAACATCAATGCTTATGTTGGTAGACAATTGCAACATAATGCTTATATGATTGAACGCTTGAGTGATTATCTGTCTAGAGTTAAAGGTGAACTGAAACTCATTAGTAAACATGCTTCTATGCTTACCACACTCAAGTAGAACAAGTACTTAAGGCTCAGAATGATTTGCTCAATGAATTAAATGGTAACAATAATGACTATGATGTTAGAGTTGCTACTAGAGGTGGCAAAATGACTCAGGAACCCTTGTATCCTGAGGGCCATCCTAAGAGAATTGAGCAAGATTCTCAGAGAGCTAATTCAGATGCACCTAGTTCTTCTAAGAAGAAGAGAAAGAAAAATGATAGAACTTTGCATGCTTCTAGTGAACCTGTAGCTGACACACCTGAAAATCCCAATGATATATCTATTTCTGACGCTGAGACACAATCTGGTAATGAACATGAACCTAGTGATAATATTAATGATGATGTTGATGATGATGCTCAACCTAGCAATGATAATGATGTAGAGATTGAACCTGCAGTTGATCTTGATAACCCACAATCAAAGAATCAACGTTATGATAAGAGAGGCTTTGTTGCTAGGAAGCATGGTAGGGAAAGAGAGCCATGGGTTCAAAAACCCATGCCTTTTCCTCTGAAACCATCCAAGAAAAAGGATGATGAGGATTTTGAGCGCTTTGCTGAAATGATTAGACCTATCTTTTTGCGTATGCGTTTGACTGATGTGCTTAAAACAAATCCTTATGCTAAGTATATGAAAGATATTATTACCAATAAAATAAAGATACCTGAAGTAGAAATTTCCACCATGCTTGCCAATTACACTTTTAACGGTGGAATACCTAAGAAACTAGGAGATCCAATAGTACCTACTATACCTTGCTCCATTAAACGAAACTATGTTAAAACTACTTTATGTGATCTTGGAGCCGGTGTTAGTGTTATGCCTCTCTCTTTATATCATAGACTTGACTTGAGTAAGTTGACACCTACTGAAATATCTTTGCAAATGGCTGATAAATCAACTGCTATACCTGTCGGTATTTGTGAGGATGTGCCTATTGTGGTTGCAAATGGTACTATTCTAACAGACTTTGTTATACTTGATATTCCCGAGGACGATAGCATGTCTATTATACTTGGTAGACCCTTTTTGAATACTGCAGGGGCTGTTATTGACTGCAACAAAGGCAATGTCACTTTTCATGCCAACAGTAATGAGCATACGGTACACTTTCCGAGGAAACAACCTCAGGTCCACAGTATCAATTATATTGGAAAAATTTCAACTATTACTATTGGAGGTTTTGAATTTCCCCTTCCTAATGTCAAGAAGACATATGATATTCTTATTGTTGGGGACATACATATCCCCATTGAGGTTACCTAGTGTTATTCGAAAATTCTCCGGTTTCATGTTATTGGGAAAGAGTTTATTAACAAGACCTGATCAACCTTGTTAATGGATTCCTTTTGATGAGCATGAGATAGGTGAATCTAGATAGCACAACCTTATGTAACCCCCTTTTACTTTCTATTAATTAAATTAAATAAAGAAAAAAATATTATTTTCTGTCTGTTTCTAGACTTATCCGTGCAACAAAAAAATACCTCAAAAATAAAAGTTCTCCAAATGCCTTGAAAATTAAATATGATTTTTTCTAGAATATTTGAGAGTATATGGCACAGAAAACACAACGAGGGGAGCCAACACCTGGCCACGAGGGTATAGGGCGCGCCCACCCTCGCAGGGCGCGCCCCCTGCCTCGTGGGCCCCACGTGCCCCCCTCCACCTATTCCTGCACCCATTCCCTTCTTCTTCCTCCAAAAAAATCACCAACCAGCTCAAGCACGAGTTCTAGCTCATCTTGCTGCCATTTTCGATCTCCTTGCTCAAAGCACCATTCACCAAACTGTTTGGGGAGATTGTTACTTGGTATGTGACTCCTCCATTGGTCTAATTAGTTTTTGTTCTAGTGCTTTGTTTATTGCAAATTTTTGCTGCTGTGGTGACCTTGTTCTTGAGCTTGCATGTCAAATTTCATTGGTCCCAAGTAGTTCTAATGCATGATATAGTCTCTAGGCACTTGTGGGAGTTGTTGCTATCAATCTTGTTGAGTTTGGTTAACTTTTATTTTGAGTTACTTAAAATTTCAGAAACTTTTAGAAAAATGCATAGGAAAGTCTTCCAAGGTGGTTCTTCAAGGAAACAAGAACCGATGCTCGCGTATCGTGAGCCGAACGATGAACTACCGAGGGAAGCTGAAGTGCGGCCTTGTGAATGGCTGTGAGACGATTTTATGGTTCAGGTTAGCATTAAGGAGGAATTTCATGCATATGTACGCAACGTTGACCTCGAGGGATTCATACAAGATAAGTGCCCTCAATACCGTGGCTTAACTGTTACCTTTATGAGAAGGTTTAAATTTTCTTCTACATGTAATTCTCACACTATCCTGTTTGACCTTTATGATAAATCTTACACCATGGACTTAGAGGATTTTAATGATGCTTGTAAGCTCCTGCAGTGGGGAAGTATGGGTGGTCCTCGCAAATTTGAATATAGAGATTTCCTTGCTAGTATCACCGTAGGGGAATCTAGAGAAATCACACAGGCTACCATAGGGAGCATTCATTTTCCTGCTATTCATTACTTTGCTCTCTTTATTGGTAGATGCATAAACGATAAAGATGAGGCTTGCCACATGTGTGTCCCCGATCTTAGTGTCCTCAAGAGTGTTGTATTAGGTGATAGACAATATAACTTGGGAGCCATTGTTGCACGTAGACTACATCATAATGGTTTGCATGTATATTTATTTGGTGGGATTTATGCCACTCGCATAGCCCGCCGTCTTGGTGTGCCTATACATGAAAATGACGAACCTTTACCCCTTGCTCATTTGGATTACAATGCCATGATCAGTCACCGGTTTATAGAGAGGGATGAACAATCCCTCAAATATCGACTAATCTTTAACGTGCGTCATGCCGTCCCTATTACTCTTTCTGCCCCTACTTTGTTTGACTTTAAGGCAAAAGGGAGATACACTATAACCACGGAGGAGGCAAATGAGTACCATAATATGATGGAAGCAGCCCGCCTTCGAGCTGCAGCTCAGCAGGCAGTAGCTGCTGCATCCCAGTACAACCCCAACTACGACTTTGGATATCCGTCAGGCCAATACTGGCCATAGACCAACTTAGGCCAAAAGCCTAAGCTTGGGGGAGTATGTGTTTCTCCCCGACTTTACATTCATGTTCACACACTAATTCTAGTTGTTGGTGCTCACACTCTTTCATTGTACCATCCATGCTTAGTTTCAATTCTTTTTCTTAGTCTATTTCTCATGTGCTCGAAAAACCTTAAGAAAAACAAAAAATATTAGTTGTAGCTTTTAGCTAGTTTACTTTCTTTGCTTGCAGTAGTAGTAAGTAAAAGAAAACCCAAAAATATTTCTCGTTCTTCTTTTGCTTGTTGGGAGCTTTCTAGTATAAATAGTTTCTTTTCTTTGGGGGCCAAGAGTAGAAGACCATGATTGAAAATGCTTAGTGGCTCTCATATGCTTTATTGTTGATTTAACCTTGAGCTATATTACATTGTCTTCTCTCTTGTATTAAAATGCTCGCAGATTCTAGCTTAGTCCAATGCAAGTGCACTATTATTATTATCCACACCATTCGGTCATGCGAGTGAAAGGCAATAAGGATGATATATGATGACCTAATTGAGATGAGAAAAGCTGGTATGAACTCGAACTCTCTTGTTTTTGTAAATATGATAGTTCATCGTTCCTGATTCAGCTTGTTATGAATGAAACATGCTTGCAATGACAATTAGAGATCATAGCTGCGTATGCCATGCTTAATTAGCTGAGAGTTTATAATGGTCTATCTTGCGTGCCAACATGGTATTAAAATGGTTGTGATGTGGTATGATAGTGTGGTATCCTCCTTTGAACGATTCAAGTGGTCTGACTTTGCACATGTTCACGCATGTAGTTGAAACAAAATCAACATAGCCTCCACGATATTTATGTTCAGGGTGATTTATATCCTACTCATGCTTGCATTCATTGTTGATTAATTTTAATGCATGTTCATGACTGTTGTCGCTCTCTAGCTGGTCTTTTCCCAGTCTCATTCTAGCCTTCATCTGTACTAAGCGGGAATACTGCTTGTGCATGCACTTCCATAAACCCCAAAGTTATTCCATATGAGTCCACCATACCTTCCTATATGCGGTATTTACCTGCCGTTCCAAGTAAATTTGTATGTGCCAAACTCTAAACCTTCAAATGAATTCTGTTTTCTATGCTCGAACAGCTCACGTATCAACTAGGCTGTCTATATCTTCCATGCTAGGTGTGTTATTCTCACGATGAGTGGACTCCTCTCATCATTCATGAGAAAATGGCTGGTAACCGGGATGCCCAGTCCCATGCTCAAAATCATAATAATTAGACAAAACTCCCCCAGGGCTGTTGCTGGTTTAGACGGTACCCGTTGTTTCAGGTTAGCCGTGGAGTGTGCTTGTTGGTGGTTGGGGAGTATAAACTTTACCATTCTATTTGGGAACCGCCTATAATCTGTGTAGCATGGAAGATATCGAGATTCTTGGTTGTTATGTTAACAATGAGAGTATACCGCTCAAAATGTTATTCATCTCTATTTGAAAATCGAGCTCTGGCACCTCTACAAATCCCTGCTTCCCTCTGCGAAGGGCCTATCTATTTACTTTTATGCTGAGTCATCATCCTCTTATTAAAGAGCACCAGTAGGAGAGCACCTATGTCATTTGCATGTATTACTATTAATTTGCATTGAGTATGATCACGAATGGATCTCTTTTATCATGAATTACAATGCCTAGTCAGTCCTTGATCCTTGAAGGTGCTCTGCATTTATGGTTTGCGGTCTCAGGAAGGGCTAGCGAGATACCATCTTGTTATATCATATTATGATTGTTTTGAGAAAGTGTTGTCATCCGAGGTTTATTATTATTGCTCGCTAGTTGATTATGCCATTGATGTGAGTAGACATGAGACCTGAAAATTATTGCGCATGTGGTTAGTTCATGATCATTGCTGAAAACATGAATGCTGGCTTACATATTTACAACAACAAGAGAAAACAGAGTTTGTCAAAGTTTTTCTTTATCACTTTCAATTTATCAACTGAATTGCTTGAGGACAACCAAAGGTTTAAGCTTGGGGGAATTGATACGTCTCCAACGTATCTACTTTTCCAAACACTTTTGCCCTTGTTTTGGACTCTAACTTGCATGATTTGAATGGAACTAACCCGGACTGATGCTGTTTTCAGCAGAATTCCATGGTGTTGTTTTTGTGCAGAAACAAAAAGTTCTCGGAATGACCTGAAAATCCACGAAGAATTATTTTGGAAAATATAAAAAATATCTGCGAAAAGATCTACGTCAGGGGCCCACACCATGTCCACGTGGGTGGGGGTGCGCCCCCTGCCTCGTGGGCCCCCTGACGCTCCACCGACATACCCCCGGACTCCATATATTCACTTTCGGGGAGAAAAAAAATCAGAGAGGAAGAATTATCGTGTTTTATGATACGGAGCCTCCGCCAAGCCCTAATGTCTCTCGGGAGGGCTCATCTGGAGTCCGTTCGGGGCTCCGGAGAGTGGAGATCGTCGCCATCGTCATCATCAACCTTCCTCCATCACCAATCCCATGATGCTCACCGGCGTGCGTGAGTAATTCCATTGTAGGCTTGCTGGACGGTGATGGGTTGGATGAGATTTATCATGTAATCGGGTTAGTTTTGTTAGGGTTTGATCCCTAGTATCCACTATGTTCAAAGATTGATGTTGCTATGACTTTGCTATGCTTAATGCTTGTCACTAGGGCCCGAGTGCCATGATTTCAGATCTGAACCTATTATGTTTTCATGAATATATGTTTTATCTTGATCCTATCTTGCAAGTCTATAGTCACCTACTATGTGTTATGATCCGACAACCCCGAAGTGACAGAAATCGGGACCACTCCCGGTGATGACCGTAGTTTGAGGAGTTCATGTATTAACTATGTGTTAATGCTTTGGTATGGTACTCTATTAAAAGGAGGCCTTAATATCCCTTAGTTTCCAATAGGACCTTGCTGCCACGGGAGGGTAGGACAAAAGATGTCATGCAAGTTCTTTTCCATAAGCATGTATGACTATATTCGGAATACATGCCTACATTACATTGATGAATTGGAGCTAGTTCTGTATCACCCTAGGTTATAACTTTTACATGATGAATTGCATCCGACATAATTCCCCATCACCGATCCAATGCCTATGAGATTTTCACATATTGCTTGTTGCTTATTTACTTTTCCGCTGCTACTGTTACAAAAACTACAAAAACATTACCATTACTGCTATCTCCATTTTACTTTGCTACTAAACTACCTTGCTGCAGATACTAAGTTTCCAGGTGTGGTTGAATTGACAACTCAGCTGCTAATACTTAAGAGCATTCTTTGGCTCCCCTTGTGTCGAATCAATAAATTTGAGTTGAATACGTTACCCTCGAAAACTGTTGCGATCCCCTACACTTGTGGGTTATCAATTGCCAGATTGTGTTTCAGCATCAGAAATAAAAATATCATTGGGATTTTCAGGTGTGTCAACAACAAGTTCACTAGAAGCATGCAAAGTCCTATCATTTTTCTTTTTCTTCTTCTTAGAAGGACTAGGTGCATCAACATTAGTTCTCTGAGAATCTTACTCAACTCTCTTAGGGTGGCCCTCAGGATACAAAGGTTCCTATGTCATTCTACCCCTCTAGTCATAACTCTAACAACATTACCAATTTTCTTATTATTTAATTCATTGAGCAAATCATTTTGTGCTTTAAGCACTTGTTCTACGTGAGTGGTAACCATAGAAGCATGTTTACTAATAAGTTTAAGGTCACCTTTAACTCTAGACATATAATCACTCAAGTGTTCAACCATATAAGCATTACGTTTCAATTGTCTACCAACATAAGCATTGAAGTTTTCTTGTTTAACAATAAAATTATCAAACTCATCCAAGTATTGGCTAGCAGACTTATTACGAGGGATATTACCTTTATCAAATCTATAGAGAGAATTTACCTTTACTACCTGTGCCGCGTTATTAAGACCATGTATTTCTTCAATAGGTGGTAAATTCTTAACATCTTCAGCTTTAATACCCTTTTCTTTCATAGATTTCTTTGCCTCCTGCATATCTTCAGGATTGAGAAATAGAATACCCTTTTTTTGAAGTTGGCTTAGGAGTTGGTTCAGGAAGTGTCCAATCATTATCATTACTCAATATATTATTCAATAGCAATTCAACTTGCTCAACAGTTCTTTCCCTGAAAACACAACCAGCACAACTATCCAGCGGTCTCTGGAAGCATCGGTTAGTCCATTATAAAAGATATCAAGTATTTCATTTTTCTTGAGAGGATGATCAGGCAAAGCATTAAGTAATCGGAGAAGCCCCCCAAGCTTGTGGGAGACTCTCTTCTTCAATTTGGACAAAATTATATATTTCCCTTAAGGAAGCTTGTTTCTTATGAGCGGGGAAATATTTAGAAGAGAAGTAATAAATCTAATCCTGGGGACTACGCACACAATCAGGAGCAAGAGAATTAAACCATGTTTTAGCATCACCCTTTAATGAGAACGGAAATAACTTACGGATATAGTAGTAACCAATTTTTTCCTCATGAGTGAATAGGGTGGCTATATCATTCAATTTAGTAAGATGTGCTACAACAGTTTCAGATTCATAGCCATAAAAAGGATCAGATTCAACCAAAGTAATTAACTCAGGATCGACAGACAAATCATAATCCTTATCAGAAATACATATAGGTGAAGTAGCAAAAGCAGGGTCATATTTCATTCTAGCATTCAAAGACTTTTCTTTCAGCTTAACTAACCGTTTCTTAAGATCATATTTATCTTTGCAAGCAAAAATGCCTCTAGCAGTTTCTTCATCCATAACATAACCCTCAGGCACACCAGGCAAATCATATCTAGGGGGAGAATCTTCATCATCACTTTCATCAACATTATTTGTTTCAATAATTTCATTCTCTCTAACCCTAGCAAGTTGTTCATCAAGAAATTCACCTAATGCCATAGTATTACCAAGCATAGAAGTAGTTTCATCATAAGCATCATGCATAGCAGAAGTGGCATCATCAATAACATGCGACATATCAGAATCAATAGCAGGTGTAGCTGTCACAAATTTGCTCATAACGGAAGGTGAATCAAGTGCAGAGCAAGATGGCAGTTCCTTACCTCCCCTCGTAGTTGAGGGAAAAATCTTGGTTCTTTCATCTTTCAAGTTCTTCGTAGTGATCAACAAAAATAAATCCCAAGTGACTCAAAGAATAGAGCTATGCTCCCCGGCAACGGCGCGAGAAAAAGGTCTTGATAACCCACAAGTATAGTGGATCGCAACAATTTTCGAGGGTAGAGTATTCAACTCAAATTTATTGATTCGACACAAGGGGAGCCAAAGAATATTTTCAAGTATTAGCAGTTGAGTTGTCAAATCAACCACACCCGAAAGACTTAATATCTGCAACAAAGTATTTAGTAACAAAGTAGTATGGAAGTAACGGTAACGGTGGCAAAAGTAACAGTAGTAGTTTTTGTAGCAATCATAACAGTGGCAACGGAAAAGTAACTAAGCAAAGATCAATATGTGAAAAGCTCGTAGGCAATGGGTCAATGATGGATAATTATGTCGGATGCAATTCCTATTGCAATAGTTATAACATAGGGTGACACAGAACTAGCTCCAGTTCATCAATGTAATGTAGGCATGTATTCCGAATATAGTCATACGTGCTTATGGAAAAGAACTTGCATGACATATTTTGTCCTACCCTCTCGTGGAAGTGGGGTCCTATTGGAAACTAAGCGATATTAGGGCCTCCTTTTAATAGAGTACCAGACCAAAGCATTAACACTTAGTGAATACATGAACTCCTCAAACTACGGTCATCACCGGGAGTGGTCCTGATTATTATCACTTCGGGGTTGCCCGATCATAACACATAGTAGGTGACTATTGACATGCAAGATATGATCAAGAACTCACATATATTCATGAAAACATAATAGGTTCAAATCTAAAATAATGATACACGGTCCCTAGTGATAAGCATTAAGCATAGCAAAGTCGTAGCAACATCAATCTTAGAACATAATGGATACTAGGGATCAAACCCTAACAAAACTAAGTCGATTACATGGTAAATCTCATCCAACCCATCACCGTCCAGCAAGCCTACGATGGGATTACTGACGCACGGCGGTGATCATTATGAAATCGGTGATGGAGGATGGTTGGTGATGACGATGGCGACATATTCCCCTCTTCGGAGCCCCGAACGGACACCACATCAGCCCTCCCGAGGAAGATTAGGGCATGACGGTGGCTCTGTATCGTAAAACACGATGACTCCTCCCTGATTTTTTTCTCCCCGAAAGTGACTATATAGAGTTGGAGTTCAGGTCGGTGGAGCCTCAGGGAGCCCACAAGGCAGGTTGCGCGCCCGAGGGGCGCCCTGCACCCTCGTGGACAGGGTGTGGGCCCCCTGATGATTATTCTTTCGCCAATATTTTTTATTATTTCCAGAACGTGTCTCCGTGGATTTTCAAGTCATTCCGAGAACTTTTATTTCTGCACAAAAATAATACCATGGCAGTTCTGCTGAAAACAACGTCAGTCCGGGTTAGTTCCATTCAAATCATGCAAGTTAGAGTCCAAAACAAGGGCAAAAGTGTTTGGAAAAGTAGATACGTTGGAGACGTATCAGTCGTTTTCAAACCATCATAAAAAATGGCCCATTAACGACCTGTTATGCCTGTCGATGGAATTAAGCCCGTTATACTCGTCAGCCTCTTAAAGGCCCGTTATGGCCGACCCATGAATGGACGGCGGCCACTCTAGCCCGTTTACGGCCCGTAATGCGGTCCATTGTTTGGCCAATCGATCATACGGCCCGTAGAAGGCCCATTGATTCTAAGGCCCATAGAAGGCCATGGTGACACGAGTCTTCATGTTGCCCATGGTTATTGTGGCCTAGTTTTACATAATAGATTATTGCGGGCACTAGCAAACCACGGAAAAAGAACCACACTGACTACAAGCAAACAAATAAACAAATAAGCAAGCAACATACGCTAGGCTATTACGGCTATTACACATATGACAACCAGTGGGCATCAAAGTTCGCCACCAGTGTGAATATGGGGAAGAAAGCAACATATTACATGCATCGTTGTCAAAGTTGACGACCATTGCAAATAAACGCCACAGCAAAACAAGTCCAGAACTAAAACCACTACACAAGAGCTCAAGAAACAATATCCTAGGTATCCACCATGCTGGCAAGACGCTTAGCAAACTTATTAGCTTTCTCTTGTTTGGCGCTTAAATCCTCCAGCACTTGCTGTTGCACCAGAAAATATGCATCTGAATTCTGTGGGGACTTCCTCAGTCCTTCGGCTTCCTGTCGCAGCACATCTGATTGATGTCTTTCAACTTGAAGTTGAGACTCAAGAAGCCGAACTGATTCAGGCAGCGAGTCCGAAGATCTTGTGCGAGCAGTAGTGGCCAGTAACTCAAACACTACATCAAGGCACGATATTGGGGTTGTCTCACTATCTACAAGAATTTTTTTATCAGCTTTCTTGGAGACCAATAGGGTTGTCTCACTATCTTTAACCTTATTTGCATTACTTTCTCTACCATTTCATAATGGGGTGCTCTTCTCCAATATTATGTCGCCATTCTACAAGAGGAACAAGCTGACATGTCACAGGTTTACCATGTTGTATATGAAACTCATTTTGGTAAACCAGTTTAGTTGTAAGGTGGACAGGATAACAACATGAAACAAACATATATCTATGTAGTATCATCACTGTATGGTCTATATCATTCTAGTTTATGTTGCCAAATCAAGATAGAGATATTTCAAATCATATCTGTTTAAGACAAAGCAACATACACAAAATATAAGTGTTGGAAACTACATAGCACTAACAACACTTGTAATGTGCATGCCATGAGAACATAACTGTTTATTCAATTGAAACTGAAATCAACATAGAGCAAGTTACAACAGCAAACCAGTTAAATAACCATGCTTAAAACATAACTTTTGCACCATTGGAGTTTTAATTGCATCCTTCAAATTTGAAATAGTTGGTATGAGTAAATATAGTGATGCTAGAGCAAAGGAGTATGAACCATAGCTACAGAACCAGACCTGAGAACAATTCTTCTCCGCTTTAAGCATTGACTTGGGGTTCGGAGTGGTGGTCCTCGTGCTTTGGGCACAACACTTACTAACTGCTCTTGTTTGGGTGCTATGTGCTGGAGACGCTGCTGTGTCAACTGGAACTGGGTTATTGTCTACTAGGGTTGGGGTTAGATGGGGTTTAGCTGGTTCTCTGTCCAACTGGGTAGGGGTACAATCTGCATGAGTCTGGGTTAGGTGTGGTGGGGCTGGTTCTTGGGCAAGTACAACCATTGTTCTATCTGCATCGACGGGTAGCACGATCTTTTCTGAAGACCGTGTTTTTTCTCCCATAGATACTGCCATCACCCTCTCCAATTCAAATGGCTGATAAACAAGAAAAGTAATTGAATGTAGGGACATTGTAGGATAGACTGGTGAAATGGATAGTAGGGAAGAAAATAGGGCATGAAATAATTCACATTTTTGTTGTGTAACCAAACATGATAGCATGACACAATTTCACATATATGATAGCTAATTAAACAGGATAGCATGGCACAAATTCACATATATGATGGCTAACTAAATAGGATAGAATGACATACTTCAAAAAATGATGACTATGTAAAAGGATGACATGATATAAGCATACGATGTGTCTATTAAAGTGGTTGGCATGTCATAATTCACATATATGAATGGAAACATGATGGCATGATATAATTCACGGACAGAATGACATAATTCAAAATATGATGACTATGTAAATAGGATGAGATGATATAACTATATTATTTCTTTAGAAAATGGGTTGGCATGCCATAGTTCACATACATGTTGTCTATGTAAACATCATGGCATGATATAATTCAAATATATGATTTATATACTAAGAAAGTGAGCATAGGGCCATCACATATATGATGTGTCAACTAAGCAGATTGCATTCAATATTGTGTATATGATTTAAAAAAAAGTAAGCATTGCAAGACAACATATGCATGATATGAGCAATATAACCCTGCCAAGTTTGAGCATTGTCTTAGGGGGGAAATAGGACTGGTCATCTGTCTCTGAATCCTCCTCCGAGGAGCTATCTGTAACCAGCAAGATATCTGCTTCAGCTGGTAGCACTGGCTGCTTTGAGGACCTTGTTTTCACTCTAGATTTTTGCATCACCAATTCAAATGGCTGATGCATAGGAAGAGTAGTTGAATATATTAGCATTGTCGGCAAATAGAATACGTAATACAAAAAAAGGATGGCATGATATAATTCACGTATATGATGCTTGGATAAACAACATGGCATTGCATAATTCACATATATAATGCCTTGCAACATGATAGCGTTGCATAATTCACATATATAATGTCTTGCAAAAAGATAGTATTGCATAATTCACATATATGGTAACTAGACATTAAACATGTGGCATTCACACAAAGCATGTCTAAACTAAGAAAATAACATGGCAATGCAAGACACCATATGCACGATGTGAGCAATATACCCTGCCAAGTTAGAGCATGCACCTCGGGGGGATAGGATTGGTCATCTATCTCTGAATCCTCCTCCGAGGAGCTATCCGTAACCAGCAAGACATGCGCTTCATCAGATAGCATTGTCTGCTCTAAAGACCTTATTTTCACTCCAGAATTTTCCATGACCGGGTCGAATGGCTGATGCACAGGAAGAGTAATTGAACGTACTAACATTCTTGACAAATTTATTACATAATAAAAAGGATGGCATGATATAATTCACATATAAGATGACTGGCTAACTAGGATGGCATTGAAAAATTCACATATATGATGCCTGGCTAAACAAGATGGCATTGCACGATTCACATATATGATATATAAACTAAACATATGGCATTCACACAATACATGTCTAAACTAAGCAGATGACATATATATGTGTAAAGTAAGCAATGCAAGGCACCATATGCATGATATGACCAACATCGGCATGCCAAGTTAGAGCAAAAGACCTGAGGGGTTAAATAGGAGTAGTCTGCTCCCTAAGAATTCCCCTTTGAACAATTATCTTCCTCTTGATTACAATCTGGAATGGGGGAGGGGGGTTGCTTTTGCGCCCACCATGCAATTATGTTTGCATGAAATATTATTGCCACACAAGGCTCGTCTCTTTTCCTCTACATGTTCAGTACCATTGTGTACAATATCTGACATGCATAGGAATAAAACATAGTGAGATTATGTAAGGAGTGCATACTGTGGATAGACCCAAAACCAATGATAGCAGGCAGATAATAGCTTCAGTTAAAAATACAGATAATGGCTCCTTTAATGTTTGTTTCCACTCAACATGAAACTCATAGTAGACACGTGATATTATTCAGATAGTAGACAGATAGTATTGATTGCTGCCCCAATATGTACCCCACAAATATTTTAGAACTCAAGTTTGAGCATTAGTTTGGACCTGACTTGGAGTCTAATCGGTGAACAGGACAATAAGTGTAACATCCCAAATTTTCAATTTGGAATGTTATACATAGATCATACTACATTGCATGCTATTTGCATTTTTGTTTGTGGCATTCCTTGAAATTCTAAGCAACTCAAGGACCTACAGAGTGAGTTGGGAATTTTACCGTTTTCGTATTTGAGTTCGCTCGAATACCGGTACGAGGACAGTGTGATTCTAATTATTTTTCTCTCCTAAAAATATTTCTAAGTACAATATATGAGCGGAGATAATATGACTTCTCCAAAATAACAGAAATATTGGAGGAAAAATGTTAAAATCACTTTTGGTATTTTTCTGGACATATTTGCGATTTTATTTGCATAGGAAAAATGCGTGTTTTTCAAAAGTGCATTAGGTCCGGGAAAAATGTTCACTTTGTCCTAAATATTATTAGAGTGAAAATTTATTTCGGGATTTTTGGAGTCTCTTTAGTATTTCTTTCGTTAGTTTTTCTGCGCCAGGACTCTATTTAAAATAAAGGTGCAACCGACTTAGAGTCGTTTAGGACTGGTACTCTGGGCTTTATAAGCCGACCGCCCGGCCCGCTAGCCCAGCCGCCCCGCTTCCCTGCCCTAGCCGCCCGCAGCGCCGCCCCGCACCGTCGCCGCCCGCCGCCTCACCGCCCCGCAGCGCCGCCGCCGCTCGCCGGACCGCCATCTCGCCAGAGTTAGTCGTTGAGGTAGTCATCGTTTTTTTTAAGAACTGATCGGTTTTCGCGTAGATCTGTTTTTTATTATGTTAGATCGGTTCGGTTTTTCGTCGGTTTAGTTATTTAGCGGACGCTCGTCCGTACGTTCGTTTTAACGAACGTATTTCGTCCGTTAGCTGCAGACAGCGAACGTTCGTTCGTTAGCCAGTTAGTCAGTTTTCTTTTTCGGGGTATTTATCCGCGATTATTCCGATCGCGATTTCTGCCCTGATCTTGTTTTTCGTTTTTCTTTTCGCTCGAGAGTCGGAAACAGGTGATTCAAAATCCCACATCTTCGTCTCGATGCCCTCTTTACGTTTCACCAACTTGAACAAAGTTTTGTCTACTGTAAAATTTCTTTGGGCCAATTAGTAACCGGAGCTCGTTTCTTTCGCAGTTTGAGTTTCGTTGCTTCTTTCGAGTTGTTTCTTTTTGCAAACCGGAGTTCTTAAGTTGAACTTTCTGGTTAGATCTAATCTTTTGGAGTTTTGTTTGTGCATCATTGCTTGTGTGCTTATGTACGCTATTGTTTGCTTGCGATAGAATACCCGGACTGTGAAGCGTGCTACTACGAGTCTCTAGGTTTTGCGAATCGTGAGCAAGGCAAGTAACACTTTGATCATACCCTTTTATTACCCAGTTTTTATGCATTAGATCAAACCCTCACACATTGCATGAGTAGGATCTCTTAACTTGTGGGACTGGGAAGTAGATTGAGGTAGAACCTATTACCTGCATTATTTTCAAACCCTTGGGAGTTACTTCTACGTTTGCTTAGGTTGCTATGCTATGCTCGTAGACGTGGTTTGAGTTTGAGTGAAATCCATGACAGATGTGAGATGATAAATAATGTTTCAACTTAAGGTGGCTACTTGAATACACATCCGGGTGGATTGGTTGCAGGGCACCTGGGGAACCCAGTGTTGTCCTAGGAAATCCCGGGGTTCCGTGTGATTTTTCCTATGGAATGCCACCCAGGCTCAAAGGGATCATAGAACTATTCATGCTAGAAACTTCCGTGTGCAGCCACATGCCAATATGGGCTCTGGCATAGTTGAGTAAGTTATGGGAAACCTTTCTGTGATGGGCTAGCAGATGTAGAGGGATTGTAGGTGTACCGGCCTATCTATCCGGTTAAGGGGACCTCTTCGGAAAGACTGTGTCTCGGTCATCCGTTTCTCAAACACCATGCAGTGCGAGAAACCAAACGGAGGCGATCGAGTCTTGTGGGAAAAGTGCACAAACCTCTGCAGAGTGTACAAACTGATCATGATTAGCCGTGTCCCCGGTTATGGACATCTTGAGTATCTGGTACTTGAATTATTGGTTGATCTCATCACTCTATAATTTAATTTGTTGGGTTAATGATGAACTTTTAATTTGGGATTGTATTGGGGGTACCTTCTCAATAATTTTCAACCAACATGGTAGTTCAAATAAAATTTATTCCTTTGTTGTAGGAAAAAATTGGCTTTACGCAAAAACTTTAACCTTAGAGCCTCCACCAGCCAAATATGCATGTAGTATAGTCTTTATTCTATTACTTGCATCCTTTGTGTTATCTTGCCAGCATATTCCATGTGCTGACCCATTTTCGGGCTGCAACATATCACGTTGCAGACTTTTCAGACGAGGAATAGGACGTGCTAGGTCATTTGTCATGCACTCAGCTATGCCGTTGGAGTTGATGGACTCACTTATCTTCCAAGCCTTCCGGTGTTATTTTTTTAGTTGGCCTTAAGCCATAGATTTTGTAATAAGTTCTCATTGGAGACATTCGATGTAATAAGTGTGTGATTGCCACTCTGTTATAAATCCTTCAAGTACTGTGTGTGTGTCAGCATTACCGATCCAGGGATGACACTGAAACACAGAGACTTCGGTCCATTCGGATCGTGGTCGCTACAATAAAGTAGCATGTCATCATGTTAAGCGATGCATAATGTAAGCAGACATGAAAGAGTGTGACCTCTCTTACGGACCCGTGTCGTCCTCAAGGTCCTCTCCTCAGTTGATGATGCTAATGCGGTTATCGTGGCTGCCGGTGGCGGGGAAGAAGATCTGAGGCAACGAAAGACAGTCTGGAGGGCAGACCCCTGCTGTGGTGAACCCTTCCATTGTTGGAGCAACTGAGATGGGGTGGACTACATCGCAGCAGGAGCGAGACATACCACACAAGGTTTTCTTTGACACATATCTGTAACAGAAGTAATTCTGTAAGGGCTTGTTTGAATTGGAGGATTCTAACCATGCAGGGATAGGAAATACACTAGAATAGGATAGGAATGCTCGTGCAAAACAGAGAATTAAAAAACACAAGATTTTTGTCAATCTGGGTGTATGGTCACAAGAATTGGAAGATCACAGGAATGCAAAGAAGCATGGTGAAATTACGTCAAACCACAAGAAAATGTACAATTATAATGCTATTATGCTACTATCTCATAGTCTTGTGCTTCATGAATAGGAATTTGAAAAGGAGGCCAAGTGGATATTAAAAATCCTATGTTTTTTCTATCAAGGAGACACTAAAGGAACAAATCCTACAGTTTTCCTTTGCTCCATTCCTTTGAACCAAATGCATGAATAGTAGTATCGTAGTTAGCTTTCCAATTACTATGTTTTTACTTCATTTTTTCTTTCAAGCACTCGCGATTCTAGTAGGAAGGTTTGAACAGGGAAAAGCCTACACTCGAACAATGTTTTTGTGCTACTTCTACTACTTTGGACCCAGGCCACTGCCCTACTATCTCAACTCCCAGGCCCATCTAGAAATGCACAAGTCAAACGCGCAGAAATAATGATGGCTTTCAAGAGAGTCCACCACAGATAGCTAGGTTGCATGGTACCTCACTTCTTGTTATATAGGAGAAACTAACCGTATTTCATGTTACTACGTGCGCTCAGTGGACAATATATATAACATGTAGAGTAAAAAAGCGATGCAACAAGTGTACAATCTCTTTGGCGAAGCCATGCCGTTCTCAGTATCATTGGGTTGGTCGCTGAGGATGGTGTGCCTCATGTGGCAGTCAGAGGAGAGGAAGAAGATCTTAGGCGCCTGGAGATGGAGCCAAGGGTACTACTCAGATGTGATGGAGGGTTTCGTTGTTGGAGCAGTTCCGGTGAGTTGTACGATGGCGAGGCTGAAGCAGGACAAGAGAGACAACGTTAACCTGAGTGGAATTCGAATAGCATCTACAATAGATGATGTAAAATACATAACCACAAAGTTCTATATGTAAAATACATCAGCCGCTCATCTCTGAACTTAACTATCGAATCTCAATTTAACTGTCGAAAATGAATTTTACTGTCGAAACTGAACGCACCAGTAGGAGAAAAGTAGTAGCAGCAACAACAGCGCCCTGAGCAGCAACGCGTGCAAGAGCTGGGGCAGCTGGTCATGTAGGAGCATCTCGGGTAGCAGCTGCAGGGCCTCGAGCGAGAGCAGGATCTGCTTCTCATATGTAACATTCCAAAATTCTAAATTTTGGAATGTTATATTAAATAGATAGTTTAGATTGCTGGTATGATGTGCTGTGTGAAATTGAATGAAATTTGAAACTTTTTGAAAGTTAAATGAGAGGGAATGAAATGAGTTTCCCAAACTTTCACTTTGCATTTGGTGATCTCCATGAATTCAAATTCTTTTCAAATACAAAACCCTAGAGAGAATATGCAACGACTTCTTCCATTAATTAAATGAAAAAGGGTTTTGAAAGGATTTTGAATTTCATTCTCGAAATATTTCAAATTCAGAAACTTTATGCAACTCACAATTTTCCCGAGAGAAGATAAAATGACTTCTTCAAGTTATAAGAAATATGAGTTGGAAGTTCTTTTGAAATATTCTGAAACTCATTTTCAAAATTTGAGTTATTGGGTTTTATTCAAATTATTTTTCTCCAAAAATAAATATATGGAAAATAGGGTAAAATGATTCCCTACAGTAGAAAATTAGAGAGAAATAAATTTGAAATCATTTTGGCATTTTTAAAATGATTTTTTTGGATTTTATTGCAACAGTAGCACTATTTGATTTATTTTAATTCGTGGGCATTTTATTTGACTATAGAACAATGTTCACATTGTAGGAAATATTTTTCTGCAATTTTTCATATATTATATGCCTATAGTATATTTTATTTTATATGGTTTTTATTCTGGTTTTGTTGTCTCAGAAAAAATGTTTTTTAAAAAGTTCTTCTCCCGAACTAGGCCCGCCCAGCTGAGCCAGCCCAGCCGACCCACTGCCGTCGTCACTGACCTCCCGACGGGAGTCCGGCCGGCGCACGACGTAGACACCATCGTGGCCGAGTCGGCCACCGCCTCGAGCCTTGGCCCCTCCTCCAAGGCCACCTCGCCCTCCCCTCTTTAAATACCCCGCCACCGGAGCCCCATTCCTCTCCTCCGCCGTCGCGCTCGCCGAACCGCCGCCCCCGGCGAGATCCACCACCGCCGCCTCGCTTGTCCCGCTCCGCCGCCGCCTCGCTCGCCCGCACTCGCCACCACCGCACCCTCGCATCGCCTCGCTCGGCCGCGCTCGCCTCTCGCCGCCTCCAGCCGGAGTTCGCCGCCGGCTGGAACTCGCCGGAGATCCGCCGGACCCACGCCCGTTTTCTCCCACCGATCCAACCCGCCACCGCCGCCGGTTTTTCCAACAAAAACAGCCAGACCGTCGCCGACCGGTATAACCGCCGCCCGTCCGGTTTTCTTTTATCAGTTCAGTTTTCTTTTTAGTTAGATCTAAATAGCTAATGTTCACTGGTTAGGCCTCGGTAGTGAATGGTTTTCATCGCATATGCTTCTATAGCGAACGTTCGCTCGGTAGTATTTTTCTTTTTTAATTTAGTTTTCAGCCAGGGACTCGTCCGTGAATATTTTATTTATAGATTAGTCCCTGAACTTCAAACAGCCACTACTTTTTACTCGTTGGTCCAAATCCAACGAAACCAACGCCCACTTATTCCTTACGATCCCCTATATCCAGTAAAACAACTTAAACATGTTTTTGAAAGTTTTAAAATTTGAATTCAACTAGATTTTGTTTCAAACTTGTTTTTGTCATAACTTGTTTTATAACTCCGATTTGGTTGATTATTTTTGCAAATCGAAGCTCTTGACCTAATGTGACGCCCGAGACCGACGTCCCAGAAGATTCCAGAAGCTTCCAGAAGGATCCAGATGTTCCGGGTTGCCCGTGTGTTCTTTTGTGCTTGTGTTATTTATTTTTGCATTGCATCATGCATCATGCCATCATGTCATATTTATTTTTTTGCATCTCAACCTAAATAATTCGTGTGGACCTTCAGTCCATTTAAATCGAGGGAAGATGTCTTCTCTTTATAACATATAAAAGTCTCTCAATATTTATGGAGCTATATTAATAATTATTCCATTGCTTCGGAATCACCGTAACACACTTGCATAATTTCCCCATTGCCTTTTCACTTCAAGTTTCTTGCCTCAAACCTTGCTTTATTTCTTTCCGTTGTTTCGAGGCTCCTCCTTTTATCTAAACTCCTTTATTGCAAGCTAAATGTTTTAGTTTTGCACTTCCCTTTTGTTGGAGATATTTTGTGAGGTTGGAGTTAATCCCGTAAAGCCTTATAAAAATGTTCCATCATTTTTCTCCCCCTGTTTTGGCCTCTTTTCTTTTTATTTTGGATCCATCTCTATTTATTTCTGCTGAGGAAATAAATAAAAAGAAGGCCTCCCTCAGGCCATCTCCTTTCTCCTCCAGGCCCAGCCGGCCTCCCCATTTTTTCCCTCCTCCTTGGCCCAACTCCCTCAGGCCCACTCCAGCCTAGCCGGCCCTTCTGGTCCGACCAAACCCTAGGCTCCAGTCCCTCGCACTCCCTCCGCCCGCCGCCACTCTCCCTTCGCCCGACGCTCGTCCCCTCGCTTTCTTCCCTTCGCCCCCTTTCTCTCGATCCCTTCCCTTGACCCCGCAGCGTCGCCCCCCCGATCTCCCCCTCTCCTTCGGTTCCCTCCAGCCTCGACCGGCCAGGCCAGGAGACCACCGCGGCCCCTCCTCGTCGTTCTGCCCGCGGCCAGGCCGCCTCCCGGAGGCCGGCGCCCTCCTTCGCGCTCCCTCCTCCGACGCCAGGGCCTCGCCGCCCCGTGGTCCCCTCCGGCCTCCTCCGCTCTTTCCCCGTCGCCCAGCGGCCAGAAGCTAGCCAGGGCCTCGCCGAGCAGCAACGCCCCGATGCGCGCCCCTCTCTTCTGGCGCCCGCGCGAGGCCTCCCTCCGGCCGGCCAGCAGCGCGATGCCCGCCGCTTCTTCTGCGCTGCGCAAGAGGCCTGCCTCCAGATGCGCGCCGCGAGCCCGGCCCCCTGGCCCGAGCAGCACCGAGCAGCTCCTGCAGCGCCTGGTTCCTCCCCGAGCACCCCTTCCTTCAACCAGCGCCGGCCAGGCCCTCATCTCCGCGACTCCAGCAGCCCCGAGCGCCACGCCCGTCGTCCTCCCGTGCGGCGCCTCGTCCCAGCTCGCCAAGACCGGAGGATGCGGCTCCTTTCTCCTCCAGCGCGCCCTCGTTCAGTGCCTGGCGCCGCGTGCCGACCGCCCCTTCCTCCAGCAAGTTCGGCGTTGTCCCGAGCAAACCCGTAGCCTTTCCCTTTTTTTTGTGTTTTGTTTTGTTGTTTGTTGCTGTAATGTTAATCTCAGATAACCATGGAGCAGTAAGTGTATCTTCTTTTGGACCCGAACGTCTACCGGCGACCCGACCAAGTACCACTACATCCGTGTACGACTACGTGAACAAGTACCACGACGCCGACGCGACAAGTACCTCTACGACCCGAACGACTACCGTCGCGTGTACCACTACCGTCGCCCGGAAGCACCATGTACCACAACCGTCGCCGAAACCTCAAGTACCTCTACGAACGAACGGAACGAGTACATCTACCGTCACCCGAGTACAACTACTTCCTCTACGAGTTGCGAGAACGACTACTTCCCTCTACGGAACGACTCCTTCCTCTACGTCTCGAACCGTCCCGAAACGAGAGTTTCGAAGGTATAACCCCGAGACGTGCCCGTGACCCGTGACCCGTGTGTTTGCATGCTTGCTTGTGTTGTATGGAGTGGTTCCCGTGTGAGCACCGTGTCCGTTTCGTCCCTTTTGTTGTTCCTCGGTTGCCTCGTCACCGACTCGTGGGAACCCGGTAACGGGATCACCCCATCATCTCGTTTGACTCGCTTCGTCACCTTTTGCACCGGTCTCTCAACGAGATACCGGAACCGATATGATGCGTTGCATCATTTTCGGATCGTTGCCGTGGCACCCTTTTCTTTCCACCACGGTGACAATGCTTCATATCCTGTTAATGTCAACCTTCTTTTAAAAACTTGCATAAACTTGATCATATCATCCGCATCATGTTAACAACCTTTGAATGTTAATTGTTGTTTGTTTATAATTATTAAACATGCTCATGGGGATTTTCCGGATATGTTGTTGTTATTCTCCGGCCTCATTAAAAATGTCTTAATAGTGTAGTTTCTTTATGTTTCACCTCTTGCCATGCTAAAAACATTTAATCTTGTCTTGTAAATTAACGAGAGTCAACTAAATAATTTAATGTGGTGTTTCGTCAATATGCAACTCGTTGCATATTGATCTCCACTTAACTTGTAGAATTTGTTTGTGCACTTTGCCATGCCATGCATTTTAAACCGGACATGCATCATGCTTGCTTGTGCATTGTATGCCATGCTTATGCTTGTGTGTGTTTACCGTGTTGTTCTTTCTTTCCGGTTGCTTCTCTTGTTAGCTTCGGTTCCGTTCCGGAGTTGTGAGGATCCGCTCGACTGTTGCTCCGTCTTCTTCTTGGATCCGTTCTTCTCCCTCTGTGGAATTCCAGGCAAGATGACCGAACCCGGATACCATTACTATTTTTGCCTCTTGCTAGAGTATCGCTCTGTAGTATTTGCCTCGATGCCCATGTCTTTCCTGTCAGCCTCCTACTTGTAACCAATTGCCATGTTTAACCACCCTACCTACGCAAACCGTTGCTTGGCTAAGTACGCTTCGCTCAGCCCCTCTTATAGCATTGCTAGTTGCAGGTGAAGATTGAAGATGTTTGCTTCATGTTGAAGTTTGGTTGGGTTATATCACACTATATAAATGCTTAAAAATGAAATCATCTATATACTGGCAGGGTGGAAGGCTAAGCCTTTTGCTTGGTGTTTTGTTCCACTCATGCCGTTAGGATCCGTATAAGCCGGTGTTATGTTCCTTGATTATGCGTTCCTAACACGGTTGGGGTGTATGGGACCCCCTTGATAAACCGCTAAGTGCTAAGTCTTTTCCAGCAAGTCCCAACATTGGTACTATTTGCCTAATAACAAACTAATAAAACTTACATAAGGGCCTTGCAAACCCTCTTTCTTAATTCTACATAGCAGGGGGGGCCAGTGCTGATGGTGTTGGTCCCAAACTAGAGCCACTTGCGGATACCACCCAGTTCGCTGGGATCTTCGGTATCTGTACGTACTGCTCATCCGGTCGTGGCCTGAGACGAGATACGCGCGGCTACTATCAGGGTGTCGGCACGCCGGGAGGATTTGCTGGATTAGCCTTACCTTAGTTCGGTTTAACTTGAGCACGGGATTCCGAG
>LR738712.1:473336153-473381678 GCA_902687465.1 Secale cereale | reverse complement strand
CGGGATTCCGAGAATACTCGGGTCTTCCCAACTATGGAGTTGCGACTCCGCGGATCGTGGGCTTGTGATGGGCCAAGTTGGAACACCCCTGCAGGGTTTGAACTTTCGAAAGCCGTGCCCGCGGTTATGTGGCAGATGGGAGCTTGTTAATTCCGGTTGTAGATAACTTGACACAATGTTTCAATACACTACCAGCGTGTGTACCGTGACTGTCAATTTCCGAATAGGGATTCGGGAGTTGAACACGGTGGGGTTATGTTTGACCGGCTTTAGTTAGGATCACTTCGTGATCATCTTTCGACCGATGCTCTTCTCTTCTCGCTCTCTTTTGCGTAAGTTAGTGCTAGTTGCTGCTGCAGACTCTTGTTTGTTCCTTCACCTCATTTCTTTCTTCAGCCTTGTCCTCACCCAAGGCTTAAATAGTCTTGTTACCCGGGAACGGGATTGCTGAGTCCTTTGTGGCTCACAGTTACTTCACCACACCAGATGCAGGTTCAGCCGAGCTTGATGCAGGAGCTGGTTCAGTGCTTCACCAGGAGCTTGTTGAAGAGTGTGACCGTTTGCTTGAGACGTTTCGATGTTCAGTAGTGGTTTCTACTAGGATTCGATCCTGACCTGTGGTTTTATGTTGTTTTGGTATCTTTCTTTTGGTTCTTACCCGTAGTCGGGCTGTGATGTTCTGTATGATGATTGCTTATGTAATGTATTGTGTGAAGTGGCGAGTGTAAGCCAACTATCCCCTTTTGCATTTTAATCCCTCTTTTACATGAGTTGTGCAAAGATACCAAACTTGAGATCATTCTAGGATGGATTTATGCCTTTAAGTCGTGCCTCGACACGTAGGAGGTATAACTCCATCCTGGGCATTACACCTAAACTTTGTGATAAGGCCAAATTCATTCAATTTTGGTACTGTTAGAAATTGTTTTATGTGACAAGATTTATTCGCTTGTTTTCGAAGTTTTCTGAAGTGTTTCTTCGTAGTTTTTGATCTTCTGAGTGATTGCTTATGTGTGGTTACCATTGTTTGCTTATGATAGATTGATCGAAGTGTGACGAGTAGATATATGACGAGTTATGAGTGCGAAGAATCTACATCAACAGTACAAGGCAAGTTCACACTTTGATCATAGTTTCCAATACCCAGTTTTCATTTGCATTAGTTATATCCTCAAACACTTGCATGAGTAGGACTGGTTACATAATATGATGCTTTGTAGTTCATGAGGTAGGAACCCAATGACTTGAGATCAACCAAGGGGATATAAGCTTTGTTACTTATTGCTTAGCCATGCTCGTAGACGTGGATTGGTATGAGAGTTTCATGAAAGATGTGAGAGTGATGTTTATTTCAGGGAAACTTTAAGGTGGAAATTTTATACACATCTATGTGGATTGGTTGGGGCACCCTGGAGCACCCAGTGGTTGGCCCGGGCACCTGGAGAAACCAGTGTTTGCCCTAGGGGATCCCGGACGACCCGTGTGATCACCCTATTGGAATGCCACCCAGGCTCAAAGGGATCATATGATATTTTCATGCCTAGAAACTTCCATGTGCAGCCACAAGCCATTATGGGCTCTGGCATAGTTGAGTATGTCGTGTGACCTCTTTCAGTGGTAGACTAGCACATGTAATGAATGTAGGTGTACCGGTCTACCTAGGGTAAAGAGTTAATGCTTCTGAAAGACTGTGTCTCGGTCATTCGTTTCTCAAACACCATGAAGTGCGAGAAATTAAACGGAGGGGATCGAGTCTTGTGGCGAAAAGTGCACAAACCTCAGCAGAGTGTATAAACTATTCATGAGTAGCCATGTCCCCGGTTATGGACATCTTTGATTATCTAGAAGTGGATTATTTGTTGATCTCAACACTCTTTTTAATTAATTTGTTGGGTTAATAATGACTTTGTTTTGGGATTGAGATGGAGGAACCATACTAAATTGTTCATGAAGTAAATTTAACAAAGTAGTTAAATAAATGCATTCCTTTGTGGTAGGGAAAAATCAGCTTTATGCAAAATAAACCTTACAGCCTCCACCAGCCAAATATGCATGTAGTTGTAGGAATTGTTCATCATTACTGCTATAGTGTGAATTTGCGAGTACATTCAATGCACTGACCTACATGGCTGCAACGTCTTATGTTGCAGGAATTATTTGACGAGTAAGTGGTACGTTAGGGTTGCGCTGTCTACACTCAACTTTGCCGTTGGTGTTGATGGAACTCCAAAACCTTGTTACTTCCGCTGAGTTGATCGAGGTAATAGTATTTACGTTACTTTATACATGTGATTTACCTCTATTATAAATCCTCGAGTACTGTGTGTCAGCATACCGATCCAGGGATGACACTTAAGCACAGAGACTTGATCCATTCGGGTCGGGTTGCTACAAGATGGTATCAAAGTACATGCTGACTGTAGGATGTGGCGCTAGAAACTGGCAAGCCCATAGGAAAGGATTTCTCTAAAACTTACCTCTCATCTTTTCCGAGCTTTGTCAAATCTTCCCCTTTACCTTAAATAGCTAGACAATACCCTTTTCCATTTGACCACTTCGGAGTAAAGAGGATTTCACCATGCATTAGAACTGTTGAAGCTACAATAGTGAATACTCCGAAGATTTTAAGTGTTGACGACTTTGAAGAGATATTGACCTATAGTAGACCAAACCCCCGTTATGTACTTACGTTAGATGCGACAATTGTGAGCCTTCATTTGTTTGATGTTTTTCCGATGGCCACAAAATAAAACTCGTCTTTTCAAAATGATTGTTTGTATTGAGTGTATCTCTCTCCATCTCCCAAATCTCATCCCAACAACCCTTGGACCCAATAGAGGATGGATAAAGATAGACTTGTATTCTCTGGACCGATGACCCCGCCGGAGACAGAGCTATGGATACAAAACATTGAGGATCACATTAGGAAAAAATTGGTTGCAAGGAAGTATAAGGTTCAATACGCTTTTCAGTACTTTACAAAAAGTGCTGCAACATGGTGGAAAATGCATCAAGCCATACAAGGATGTAATGGAGGAAAAAGTTGGGAGGAATTCAAGAAGACTCTGTTAAAATCCCGTCTCATTCGAAAGCATGGTGAAAACCCAAAGAAGAAACCTTGTGCCTGGAGGATTTGTGGAGAAATAGGACACACCCAGGAGGAGCACAAGGATGAATGTCCTCATTGTGAAGAAAGCCACCCAGCTGAAGAATGCCCAACTAGGAAGATTGCTTGTTTTTTGTGTGAGGGAACTACCCACTGCCCTACCCAGTGTAACATTTACCCCATGGTACAACGAACTATCCAGCGGAAGAAAGAAGCAATGAAAGAAGCCCAAGAGGAAATTTCAAGGGAATCTGTGATGGAGGAAGATATTGACAACCCTGATGGAGAAGGCCTAAATAGATTTTTCTCCTGTGCTTGCTATTCATGCGGACAAGAAGGACAATTTTCACACCATTGTACGAAGGAAAGCCAAGAGTACCTGGGAGACTTCCCGAAAGATGAAGTGGAGTTTGATCCACAAAAGATAAAAGAATTGATCGGAACAAGGAAGTCGAGGAAGAGAAAGAGCATGCGTCCCTAGAAGAACCCAATTTCCGCGGAAAAGGACCTGAGTCACATCACATGTTACCGGTGCAAGGATTTAGGTCATTATGCTAGCAACTGCCCAACAAGGAAGCGTAGAACCCATAGTCACCATGAAGTCCTTAGATATGTCGAATGTCCTTAGTTTACACTTCAAGGAAGTAGGGCATTTTGCCGGAGATTGTTCAGACCAGAGGAAAGATGGAGCAGAGTAGTTGAGATCTTAATATTGGAATAGAGCAAGTAGATAAATGTGGAATACACTTTTATTACGATGTTGAGTTGAGTTATGGAAAGAAGATTGTAATAGTTCATGAAGTAATAGAAGTTGATATGTTTGGAATCTAAGAAGGAAAAGTTATGAGTTGTTGGATGATTGTGAAGTGCCTCTCTTGCTATCTCACTCAGACCAAAACATAGAACCCATGAAGAAGCTGACTCCAAACCCTTCTCGGACAAACAACCACATTTCACCCAAGGAAATACATACCTGAGTACCTCTTCTATCTTATACCTACATATGACAACCCTTTACGAGTCTTTTCTTAAGGGCCCGGAAACAATCATGACCCTAACTAGTGATCAGGATTACCCAAAGATCCTGAAGGACATGATGAAGCATATTCACCTAGAAGGAGATGCAGTCTACAAGGGTTGTCCCTTCATGGAGAATGGAGTTGAACTTTGGTACGTGGAGGTACACCTCCATCGTGTGAAAGGAGTTTGCCCAACAAAAATGTGTTTCAATACTTTTTCATCTCTCGAGTACCACGAATAACATTCTTCTACTCTGTTCGTGAAGCGGCTATGGAGGCCATACGACAGATTGGAGAAATACTTGAAGGAAGACTTTGTCACACTCATGAATGCCTGAGTAGAGTGCATGCAGAGATAATGGGGATGAAGCACACGACCAATAGGATGAGTCAAAAGATCGATGATTTCAAGAATCACATTGCACAATTCTAGTGGGACTGAAGCATCCTTAGCTAGGATAAAGGAATAAAGATGGAAGGAATGTTTGACATACCCAACTATGTGGATGGCAACATTTGTAGTGAAGCACCTTTGAAAGTGAAGTGTTGAATAGTGGTTCAGGATGTAATAAAGGATTTGATATGAGGAGAATATGAGTTACGGATGGACCAGTGCATCTTTGTTTAGGGCGATACTTTATTGTGTGAACATTGGACCCATAGAAAGGAAACTCTTGCCCCAAAGAATAGAGTTTGCACAAAATAAGTTGGAGTTTATTTTTGATTTGAAGCTTACCCCAAGGTTATGAAGGAAGTAAGTACAAATTGGATTTAAAGAGGGTGTAATGCTGGAGTGTGGAGCAATAGTGACTCCAAGGATGAATTAAGGATATACGAGTTCTGAAGTGGACCCATAAGCCGAGGGCCTAAGGAGGCTGCGTAATCGTAAGGGAACCATGAGACTTGTCAGTAGTAATATGTTTCTGTTGTGTTGATGCAGAGCACTATGCTAGAGATTGTCCCAATGAGAAGGAGATTTGTGCTAAGTTGTTGAGTTAAAGCATGCAATGGAAATGCGGTAGATCGTAGTAAGTTGAGAATCAGTACAGTTAGCATCAGAGTATTGATTTTGGATTTTAGGAGTTGTTACTATATAGGCAACAAGTGAAACCATGATACATGGAATAAGATTTTGAAGAGAACTAGTGTTTTTCATTTTTAGGGTGGTAGAGACCTAATACTGTTACCGAATACAAGAGCTAGTTACATCAAACCTCGGAATGGATCAGACAAAGATGAGTCTGAGTAATTATATCTTGGTTTGTACCAACAGAAAGAAGGGATACAATAGAGTTGGATGGATTTAAGAATGCTAGGAAGCTGGATGTTGGAAGACTGATCAGTTGCAACCCGATGATAAGACCAAGTGTTACTAGTGACAAGTTGGAGATGATCCATAACCCACAGGCCCCAGGACCTGTCAAAAAGAAAGCAGACTTTTGCGAAAGGAAAACCCCTGGAAGAAATTACGACTTTGTCGACAGACGATCGTATAGGTGCTTACACATTAACCCGAGGGTTATGTAGGAACGATAGATGGTTGTTTGGCTTGCAGAATCAATGTATTGATCCGAACTTAGTTCGTTGACAAGAGAAATTCTGCAATACTTGTGAGGATAACCGAGTGTTAGAATTCGAGATTCACTAAACCATATACAAGGTAATGATTTGGGTACGGAATGGATTGATCACCATATACTCTAATGATTTGCCTCTGTTATACAGGATGGTAAATCTGAGTGACTTACATATAGTAGAGAGACGACGATGTCGAAACTTTGTTTAAACCTTAGAATGGTATGACAATTTTTCCCCTGTACAAGGTAGCTGTTGCCAACCGTAGGATATACAGTGAGAATGAAGCCCAGACCCGTTTTATGCAGGGACCCAATCAAATTGTTTGAAGACCACCATGAGATATCGATTTGGTTTAGTATTGGCGCCAGACTTGTCAACTAAGAAGAGCCAGTCTCGAAAGAACCGTATTAGTATGAAAGAACACAAGAATTGAGGAACAAAGGTTACTACCGATAGAGCCCAGAGGAGGAGATACCCTGAAGATCTAAGAAGACTGACACCGTCAACCCAAAGAATGGAGTATCTGATTTTGGTGGAACCCTATCCATGTTTGTAAGTGTGGTAGCACACTAGACCATACCAATCAATGGATTGTTAGGAGACCCCGAACCCCAACCTATTTCTTGCTAGCCTCTCCGAATCTCGAGGACGAGATTCATTTTTATGTGTGGTAGGTTTGTAACATCGCAAAATTCTAAATTTTGGAATGTTATATTAAATAGATAGTTTAGAATGCTGGTGTGACGTGCTTTGTGAAATTGAGTGAAATTTGGAACTTTGTGAAAGTGAAATGAGAGGGAATGAAATGACTTTCCCAAACTTTCACTTTGCATTTGGTGATCTCCATGAATTCAAATTCTTTTCAAATACAAAACCCTAGAGAGAAGATGAAATGACTTCTTCCATTTATTAAATGAAAAAGGGTTTTGAAAGGATTTTGAATTTCATTCTCGAAATATTTCAAATTCAGAAACTTTATGCAACTCAATGATTTTCCCGAGAGAAGATAAAATGACTTCTTCAAGTTATAAGAAATATGAGTTGGACGTTCTTTTGAAATATTCTGAAACTCATTTTCAAAATTTGAGTTATTGGGTTTTATTCAAATTATTTTTCTCCAAAAATACAATATATGGAAAATAGGGTAAAATGATTCCCTACAGTAGAAAATTGGAGAGAAATAAATTTGAAATCATTTTGGCATTTAAAAAATGATTTTTATTGGATTTTATTGCAACAGTAGCGCTATTTGATTTATTTAAATTTGTGGGCATTTTATTTGACTCTAGAAAAATGTTCACGTTGTAGGAAATTTTTTTCTACAAATATTGCAATATTGTATGCCTATAGTATATTTTATTTTATATTGTTTTTATTCTGGTTTTGTTGTCTAGAAAAAATGTTTAAAAAAAGTTCTTCTCCCAAACTGGGCCGGCCTAGCTGAGCCTGCCCAGCCGGCCCACTGCCGTCGTCACCGACCTCCCGACGGGAGTCCAGCCGGCGCATGACATAGCCACCGTCGTGGCTGACTCGGCCACCGGCTCGAGCCTTGGCCCCTCCTCCAAGGCCACCTCGCCCTCCCCTCTTTAAATACCCCGCCACCGGAGCCCCGTTCCTCTCCTTCGCGGCCGCGCTCGCCGAACCACCGCCGCCGGTGAGATCCACCACCGCCGCCTCGCTTGTCTCGCGCCGCAGCCGCCTCACTCGTCCGCGCTCGCCCCCAGCGCACCCCTCGCATCGCCTCGCTAGCCCGCGCTCGCCGCCTACCGCCTCCAGCCGGAGTTCGCCGCCGGCTGGAACTCACCGGAGATCCGCCGGACCCATGCCCGTTTTCTCCCGCCGATCCAACCCACCGTTGCCTCTGGTTTTTCCAACAAAAACCGCCAGATCGCCGCCGACCGGTATAACCGCCGCTCGTCCGGTTTTCTTTTATCAGTTCGGTTTACTTTTTTTTGATCGATTTTCTTTTTAGTTAGATCTAAATAGCTAACGTTCACTGGTTAGGCCTTTGTAGTGAACGGTTTTCATCGCATATGCTTCTGTAGCGAACGTTCGCTCGGTAGTATTTTTCTTTTTAATTTAGTTTTCGGCCAAGGACCCATCCGTGAATATTTTATTTATAGATTTGTCCCTGAACTTCAAACATCCACTACTTTTTACTCGTTGGTCCAAATCCAACGAAACCAAGGCCCACTTCTTCGTTATGATCCCCTCTATCCAGTAAAACAACTTAAACATGTTTTTCAAAGTTTTAAAATTTGAATTCAACTAGATTTTGTTTCAAACTTGTTTTTGTCATAACTTGTGTTTTATAACTCCGATTTGGTTGATTCTTTTTGCAAATCGAAGCTCTTGACCTAAACTTTGTGATAAGGCAAAATTCATTCAATTTTGGTACTGTTAGAAATTGTTTTCTGTGACAAGAGTTATTCGCTTGTTTTCGAAGTTTTCTGAAGTGTTTCTTCGTAGTTTTCGATCTTCTGAGTGATTGCTTATGTGTGGTTACCATTGTTTGCTTATGATAGATTGATCGAAGTGTGACGAGTAGATATATCACGAGTTATGAGTGCGAAGAATCTACATCAACAGTACAAGGCAAGTTCACACATTGATCATACTTTCCAATACCCAGTTTTCATTTGCATTAGTTATATCCTCAAACACTTGCATGAGTAGGACTGGTTACATAATATGATGCTTTGTAGTTCATGAGGTAGGAACCCAATGACTTGAGATCAACCAAGGGGATATAAGATTTGTTACTTATTGCTTAGCCATGCTCGTAGACGTGGATTGGTATGAGAGTTTCATGAAAGATGTGAGAGTGATGTTTATTTAAGGGAAACCTTAAGGTGGAATTTTTATACACATCTGTGTGGATTGGTTGGGGCACCCTGGAGCACCCAGTGGTTGGCCCGGGCACCTGGAGAAACCAGTGTTTGCCCTAGGGGATCCCGGACAACCCGTGTGATCACCCTATTGGAATGCCACCCAGGCTCAAAGGGATCATATGATATTTTCATGCCTAGAAACTTCCATGTGCAGCCACAAGCCATTATGGGCTCTGGCATAGTTGAGTATGTTGTGTGACCTCTTTCAGTGGTAGACTAGTAGATGTAATGAATGTAGGTGTACCGGTCTACCCATGGTAATGAGTTAATGCTTCTGAAAGACTGTGTCTCGGTCATTCATTTCTCAAACACCATGCAGTGCAAGAAATTAAACAGAGGCGATCGAGTCTTGTGGGGAAAAGTGCACAAACCTCAGCAGAGTGTACAAACTATTCATGAGTAGCCGTGTCCCCGGTTATGGACATCTTTGAGTATCTAGAAGTGGATTATTTGGTGATCTCAACACTCTTTTAATTAATTTGTTGGGTTAATAATGAATTTGGTTTGGGATTGAGAAGGAGGAACGATACTCAATTGTTCATGAAGTAAATTTAACAAAGTAGTTAAATAAATGCATTCCTTTGTGGTAGGGAAAAATCAGCTTTATGCAAAATAAACCTTACAGCCTCCACCAACCAAATATGCATGTAGTTGTAGGCATTGTTCATCATTACTGCTACATTGTGAATTTGCCAGTACATTCAATGTACTGACCTACATGGCCGCAATGTCTGATGTTGCAGGAATTATTCGACAAGTAAGTGTTACGTTAGGGTTGCGCTGTCTACACTCAACTTTGCCGTTGGTGTTGATGGAACTCCACAACCTTGTTACTTCCGCTGTGTTGATGGAGGTAATAGTATTTACGTTACTTTATACATGTGATTTACCTCTATTATAAATCCTCGAGTACTGTGTGTGTCAGCATACCAATACAGGGATGTCACTTAATCACAGAGACTTGATCCATTCGGGTCGGGTCGCTACATCATGCAGCAGCAGCGTGAGGAAGTCTTGTCACGCCCCAAGATGCGATTCTATCCCGATCACGTGAAGAACTCGTGATTGGGGCACAACGCATTTCAGGCGCTTAGCAAGATGGATATCATTACATCATACCATTACATAAATAGATGGGGATACATACAAGTCATACAATAGCCACATGAATACAACAACATCATACACAAGACATCCGACTACGGATGAAAACATGAAAAGCTCAACGACATCCATCCTACTATCACAGGCTGCCGACCAGGAACCTATCCCAAGATCGACGACGAAGAAGAAGAAAGAACTCCAACACAAGTAAACATCGCTCTCACGGCAAGTCATCGAAAACCTATATCTGCAACTATTGTTGTAGTATCTGTGAGCCACGAGGACTCAGCAAACCCATAACCATGGGTATCGAGACTAGCAAAGCTTAATGGGATGGAGAGGTTAAGTGGTGAGGTTGCATCAACGGCTAAGCATTGTATGGTGGCTAACTTATGATTACAAGAATAAGAAGAGCATCTACGCAAACGGTCGCAAACTAGTAATGATCGCTAAGTGATCCTGAACTACCTTCAAGTCAAACATAACCCCATCGTGTTCTCTTCTCAAAATGAAAAGAGACGGTCATGGTTTCTCACGCAGTTGGTGAATTTTATTTCGGATCATCCGTCAAGTTCTCTACAACCAAACATTAACAAATTCCAATCTGCCACACGACCGCGGGCACGGCTTTTGAAAGATCATAACCCTGCAGGGGTGTCCCAACTTAGCCCATCACAAGTTCTCACAATCAGCAGAGGTAAAACCTCTTATCTTAGGGTCAACCCAATCAGACTCGGAATCCCGGTGCACAAGACATTTCGACAATGGTCAAATAAGTCCAGAAATACCCCGCGGCATGCCGACACCCTGATAGTAGCCGCGCGTACCTCATCTCAGGCCACGTCTACAGGTAAAACCAGATACCTCGGGTTTCCCCGAGGCGGCCCCGCAGGCTGCCCATTTGGGACCAACACCATCAGCACTGCCCCTTGTATTTGGAAAGGAATCCTCGGGGATGCGACCCCCTATGCAAATTAATTAATTAATAGTTTTATTATGTTGCAAATTAAAACCAAAGTTGGGCCTTGCTGGAGGAGTTTTATTTAAAGCGAACTGTCAAGGGGGTCCCATACCCCCAACCGTGTTAGGAACGCAAACTCAAGGAACATAACACTTGTTTATCTGTTCTTAAGGCGGCATGAGTGTTACAAAACACCGAGAAAAAGGCCAAGCATTCCACCCATTGCCAAGTATATAGGTGCATTAATTATAGTAATAAGTATTATGATATTCCAACAACCAAGTTCCGACATGGAGTAATATTCATCTTCACCTGCAACTAACAACGCTATAAGAGGGGCTGAGCAAGCGGTAACATAGCCATACAACAGTTTGCTGGGACGGTGTCAAAGGTTAGAGGGTGTTTCATGGCAACAAAGAGAGTTTGACAAACAAATGGTGGGTAGCGCAACATATAGCGATAGCATTGAGACAACTAGCATAGCAATGATAGTAAGGAGATCCAAGGTGACAGTCATCTTACCTGAGATCCTGCTAGGAAGAAGAACAATTCCATGAAGAAGATGAAGCCACAAAGACGAACAAGCGTAGACGAACGAATCCCCACGATCGCAATGAAAGAGGAACTAACGAGAAGAAGCAAACAACATGGTAAGCACACAACACATAAACAAGACATGGTGCTCAACCAAGTATGATGCATGACAAGGGTACATGATGCTACTCATGGCAAGAGATGATGCATACAAGAACAACACAACCAAGCAAGTTTAAATGAGGCCGGAAACAACATATAACAATTCCGGTAAGTCCTCATATGCAAATTTCGAAATTGTTCCAGATCTGAAAAAACCTTAAGTTAAAGTTGTTAAACAGTAATTTAACATGCACCATGATGATCTATACGAAATTCTAGTCAAGTTACATATATAATTCATTTAATTCGGAGCTACGACCTAGAAGATATGAGCACAACAAGTTGAACATGGCATTAATGCAAAATGCATTCAAACATCATGCAACACACTCGAAACATGTATGCAACATGATAATATGAATCTACATGCAAAACCAAGAAAGTTTCATTTCATGCTCAAAACGGAGCAACGGTTCAACACATACACATGAAACTAGTTTAAAGGACAAGCTGTCCAAAATAGCAACTAGGCATATCACAAGCATCAAAACAACAAGCTACAAGTAGAAGATAGACACATGCATGGCATGAGCTCAAAGTACAGATAGCATGCCTCTAATAACAACAAGGATCGGGTTCATAGACATCAAGAGTAACCCAACGTGATCAAGGCAACAAGCAAGCTTTATATCACATAATACTACTTAGTGGAAAACAGAGCATATACATGAGCAGACTTAATATGATGACATGTTGGAGGCAAGAAATAATTAAGCTACAGTACAAGAACATGGCATCTTAAAGCATGGCATGCTATTTCATAACATGGAGATCAAAGAACACAACATGGAATATACATGGGAGCAACAGGTTCATGGCATTCATCAAAACAAGATGCAACCATAATATAGCAGGTTCTCAGACTTAGTGAAAATCTGGGAACGCAAACACAACATCATGATGCTAACTTTGGAGGCTCATAACAACAAGCATATCAATTATAATAAGCATGCAAATGTCATAAACATGTAGTAGGCATGGCATACTCCAAAAGACTCCATTGGCACAACTCCATAAGATGCATAGAATGATTACAACAAGCTTTGCCAAATTGAACATGTTGTTGACAGGCTGACAAATATATTATCAAGCAACTTGAGAGCAAGAAAGAGATAAGCTACATCAACCTATAATTGCAAACAAGGGCATGGATGGATAGACCATAACATGGACTTCAGTACATGGCCATTGGACATTCCAAAACATGCATGGATATGACTGTAGCATCAAGCAAACATGCATCACAATATAAAAGTTTCACACTTACCAGTTTTTAACAAGTCTCAGGAAACAACAAACATCGAGTAGGTCACTTTGCAAGCTTGTTGCACTCACCACAAGGCATATCATGAAAAGTGGATTGCACCACAACAAAGATGACATGATTGTGCTCCTAAAACATGTTGACATGATGCTAAAAAAATCACACAAAAAGATATGAAAAAGACAAATCAACAAGTTATATCAAGTTTCAGCAGTTAACGTCATTTAGCACTTTTGCAACAGAGATTAACATGGCAAGATGCAATCTAACATGCTTGCAAAGCATACCATCATCTAGAGCATTCAAAGACAAACATTTTGACATATCATACACGCAAAACAGAGCAACATGCACAAAGTTCCAACACTCAAACATGCACACATAATATGATAAACTGGGAACTTAGCTGTTTTTCTATATAAAAAATGACGGGCGCAACATTGTAAACAACGCATCAAGCAAGGGATAAGCTGCAGCTGCTCACCTAGGGCTCGTGGGCCAGCTCGGGTCGCGGGGCGGTTCGAGGAGGGCGGTTAGCTCGAGATGGACCGGTCGGACCAGACCAAACCGCTTGGGTCGACCGGTTCTAGCCGGTTCGTGGGGCGACGGGAGCGGCTGGAGGCCTACACGACCAATGGCTGCGGTGGCTGGCTCGACGTCGGAGAAGGGCGTCGGCGAACGGGATGACCCAGATCTGGCCGGATCCGGGGCGAGGATCGCCAGATTCAGCGGCCAGGGGTGCTGGTACAAACTGCGGCAAGCTTGGCAATGGAGGCGGCGGCGCTCGGCTCCGGCCGGGGAGACGACGCGCAAGGAGGAGCTGGATGGCGGAACTGGAAGGCATGACGGCGGGGTTGCGACCTCCGGCGAGGTCCGAGGTTGAGCGCGAGGCAGGGAGGAGCTGGACGGCGGCGGTGGCGCACGGTGGAGCGGGCAGCAGGGATGCAGAGGGGGGCGGGGCGCAGGGCGCTCGGGCGGCGGGGTCGCGGCTCAGTCGGGCCCGGAGCGGGCCTGGCCCAGGCCTGGCGAGCCTGCGGTGGCGGGGAGCGGGCTGGGGACAGGTGGCAGCCGCGGAGTGGTGGAGTGGGCGCTGGGTGACGGCGCTGGCCAATCAGGCAGCACCAAGTGGCGAGCTAGGGCTGGACATGGCCGGAATTCGAGGGGGAGGCAGAGGAAAACGGCTGCCGGCGCGGTTTTTGAGGAGGGGGCTAGGTGGTAGGGGAAGGGTAGGTATGTCCCAAAATGGACATGTAACGTTTATATATAGGGTAAGGCTAGGGTTAGGGGGTTTTGGGGGATGTTTGGATCATCGGATCGTGATCTAACGGTCCGGAGGAGAGGGGGAGCTTTATAGGCCTAGTGGGCTGGTTTAGTGGTTGTGAAGAGGAGTGAGACGAGGCCCGGTGGGGTTTCCGGATACCGAAAACGTCCAACGTCAGTACCGGCAACGACACTGCTCTATGTTTTAACGGTTGGGCTATCAAACGAGCCCCGAATGTGACGAAATTTGGCAGGCGGTCTATCCACGCTATAATACGGCCGCACGCCAAGTTTCAACCCATTCCGAGAATGTTTTTCGGCCACTTATAAAACGTGGTTTCCGAGGTGCCGCGGGCACGTGTGAGTGTGTCTGGGCTCCGAACGGACAACGTAAAGGACGAGGGGGCCTCGACAACTACGAGCAGATGCAAGTTTTGAAAAACGATGCAGATGAAATGCACATGATGACATGGCAAAGTGCAACACGCAAGGAGATGACATGGCCATGACAACGAATAACTGGAAGACACGTGGCGCATCGGTCTCTGGGTGTTACAAGACTAGAGCAGCAACGCAAGCAAGAGCAAGAGCAGACCATGCAGGGGACCGGAGAGCAAGAGCAGAGCAGCAACATGAGCGAGAGCCAAAGCAGTAGGAACTCCGACTGATGTGGAAGTCGCCGCCAAGGGAGAGACATTGTAAAGGAAGTGGCGGGCGCCGCTACCGTAGATGGAGCTGCGCCATGGCGGCTCGGCACCGAGCGCCGGCAGCATCGTGAGATCGAAGCAAGAAGAAAATGCAGCGATTACTGTAGAACCTCTTTGGTGGCCCCCATTAGGCCCTAGCTTCCTCCGAGGAATCGGTGATGATGCTGCTCTTCCAGCAGTGTGGGAATGGAGGTGGTGCGAAAGACGAGCGGAACGTCGGGGTAGCTCCATGGAGGTGGAGGACGGGGTGGCTTTATTGGTGGGACGACGAGATCAATGACGAATCCTCATCTGGTGCGGTGGATGTGGGAGGTCGAGGTGTTGCGGTGGACGACGTCGTCGGGGAAGAGGCTTCGGCTGGGTGGCAGATGGAGGGGAGTGTGGGGCTTCGCGGTTTTTGCGGCCTCAGTGTTCGAATGGGGGCGGTGGAGGGGATGGGAGGAGGGAACCATGGCTTACTGACGCGCTTGTCCGAAATGTGGGGTAAGTTAGGAAAATACCCCCACCGACTTGAACTAGGTGGTTCTTTCGGTTCAGGGGGTATCATGGGAATTTTGTGTGTCGGGATTTCGCAGGAGGTGAGAGTTTTCGCGCGCGTTGTAATTTTGGGATGGCAACGCGTGGGTTGAGATGGAGGGAGTTTTCCGAGAAGAATGAGACAAAGAGTTAGCTTCAAATTTCGGGATAAGAAGCCGCGGGTTAAAGAGGTGGGAGTTTCTCAGCACGATAGCCAGAGATGCCGGCTTGAAATTTCCGCATAACAAGGCGCGGCTTGAAAGTTTGGGAGAACAAGCTTAACATGCATGAAAATAAAAACAATTCGCACCTCACTAGAGAGAGCCATGTCCCATTTTACTATATTACTAGAGATGCATTCAAATACAATAACAAAAAACTATTAAAATTGGGACAACAAGCTTAACGTGTTTAACACACGCAACACACACAAACAGAATGTGTTTAACACACGCAACACACACACACACACACACACCATTTAGACTAGTAAGGTACACGAGCATTGCATGCATGAGATTTGGCAAGAAAATTATGAATAAATACCACATTATAGCATGTAAACTTTGAGTCATATATATGCATGATGTAGATGTTCGTCTAATTCGTATAGTTCATCTCATTCAAAATCAATTAGGTTTTATCAAAAAGCTAATCTATTTTAAGATTCATGGAATTGTGCGTTGAAAAGCACAAAGTAAAAATCAATAATGGTTATTCATCTAGAAAAAAGGGCAATTATGATACGGAAAATTCTACAACAGAGGATAAATGGTTGTGTTTTGAGGTATCTGCATTCTGCTTAAGTTCAACCATGGAGTCTTCTAGATTGTATATGTGGTGGAATCTGGTGGAATGTAGATGATATCCAATGGCCAGTAGTGCTCAGATTTGCCATCTTTCCACCATCGGATTGGTTTCATCCAACGACCATCTTTCAAAGTTTATTCGCACACTACATAGGGGTATAGATATGTGATGCGAAAGCCACCCATCATCTCCAATCTGAGTAATGTGTCCATGCGTGGATGCAGTGTGGCCAAACGATGTCTGCCATCAGTATCTCAAATTCAAATCAGTCTGACCTTGTTCAATGTGTATACAGTATAGCATGTTCGTTTCCAAACCACACCACGCATATCTGAGTTATATCCATGAATCATGCATGGGTTTCAAACATCATGATCTCTTATTCAAATACTTGAATTCAACTTTACATTGATTATGACCTCACCTACTAGTATTTTACACCCACACAGTCGTCTTCTCTTTATAATTGTACCACTAACCTTCTCTCGTGTATGCATGTACACACACTACCACTCGGCATTATCCACCGCACAAATGCAATCTTTTTCTTCAGGTCGGTCTCCCATGCATGCACACGCACACACCTCCCCCTCTTCATCACTTGGGGCATTCTGTATCTCTCACATGCATGCACAATGATCGATGTTCCTCTATGTATGTAAATATATAGCTAGGTCTTTTCCAATTTTCCACACAAACCGATCAATCTATATATCTAGTCAGGTCTCACCCTCTTTCCCACGTACACATCGATCAATCTATACCTCTGTATATAGGACTACATAGCTAATACACCCACGTTATCGATCCATCGTCTCCCTCTGATCATCCATGCCTTCCGCTTCATCTCTCAGACGTGTGCATAGTGGCGAAGGCAGGGGCAGTAAGGGCCCTGCCCCCTAATAACATTATTATATATATTGAGGCTAATATGAATGTGATCAGTAGATCAATTGCTGGTAAAATGGTTTAAGTTAATGAATTGGCGCTCCCCATAAAGGATTAGCAATGCTGGGCCCCTAGCTCATTTATGTTTCATGGCTCCGCCACTGCGCGCAACCACACATGTTCTCGCCCCCTCTCTTTAAATATCGATCTTGCACTTCTGCACTCCTTCATAGTCTCCCTCCACTTGGCCCCTCGCACCATCTTCCAGCCCCCCATGTCCCAGTGCTTGTATGCTCGTAGAAATCTTCCCTCTATATGTCTCTATCGATATCTCGCGCAGTCGACCCCTCCCCACCCTTCTCGTATATCACCCCGGCCCCATGCACATACATTTATGTATATAGGCCTCTTCTTCACAAAAATTGCATTGACACGTATTCCCTTGCCATATCTTAGTATCTCTGACACACACGGACTACGTGTGCGAAAGAGAAGAGGTACACACACGCACTAAATCCCACATACAAATGCGTGGGTGCACGGTAGAGCACATTTCTACAAAAAATGAGTGTGTAGAAAGGCTTTAGATGATGTGCCACTAGTCTATATATATACCTCTATATCTATATTTATATCTGTACCCTATACACCTATATAGTGTGCGAATAAATGTGAAAGATGGTCATTGGATGAAGCCAATCCGACGATGCAGAGATGGCAAGTCCGAGCACTACTGGCCGTTGGATATCATCTACATTCCACCAGATTCCACCACATGTACAATCTAGAAGACTCCATGGTTGAACTTAAGCATAATGCACAAACCTCAAAACACAAGTACATCTCCTTTGTTCTAGAATCTTCCGTATCATAATTGCCCAAACTTTTTTTCTAGTTGAATTGCCGTTATTTGTTTTTACTTTATGCTTTACAACGCACAATTTCATGAATCATAAAATAGATTAACCTTTTATAAAAAATAATTGATTTTGAATGAGATGAACTATAGGAATTAAACGAACGTCTACATCATGCATAAATGTCTCAAAGCTTACGTGCTATAGTGTGGTATTTATTCATAATTTGGTTCCCAAATCTCATGCATGCAATGCACGTGTACCTTACTAGTATACTTCCAGGATGTGCAAAACACATAAATTAGAGTTCCAATGGCACGCTACACAGTGTCTCTCCCTATTTTAGTTAATATATTATGATTAAAATGATGTGGGGGCATCCATGAAGCCACGTGGCATATGTGGAGGCATTCTCACGACCTCGTTGTGTGGATTGATCACAGTGACGTGCTGCTGGTTCGAGAAGAATGTACTCGTCCTCTCTTACGCACACCGGCAGTACGTGCACGAAGCAAAGATGTGCACTCATGCACTCATTCCCTCGTGCGCACACGCAGGCACACGATGGTCGCATTTTTGTACGAAGATCCACCCCCTGTGATATTTGACGTGTGTAAAGTCGTTCACTTCATTGATGGTTAATTAATACAGTGCATGCAAATAGAATGGACGTGAGGGAGGAAGTAGTTGAGAATAACTACTCCAACGCGTGCATGCGAGTAGTTAAATCATGGGTTTCTATTTAAATTGGTCACCTTCGTATGTTGTGCCAATTTTTGACCATAATTGTAAGGAACACAATATTTATGCATGACATAAACATTAATGTAATCAAAAACTATGTTCAAATGTGATTCCAATGATATAATTTTTGGGGACATGCATTAACATTTTCTTCGTTAAATTTTTGGTCAAAAATTGGCGTAAAATAAAAAAGGGGGCCAATAAATCAGGAACAAGGGAGCATGATCAATTTTTGCCTGGGTTACTATTGGTGGCATTTGTATTTATTTGACTATATATTGCAAGGCAAAAAGCCTCACAGCCCACTTTATTAAAAGCATAAAATGCAAACCAATACAAAGTACAGTGACATCTAAAGTTAGAGATACTTACAAAGGAGTTAACCTATACAAAAAACTAAGGTAGGTTAGTCAGCCAGTCCATGTAACTATCCTTGAATTTACATTTAATCCTATGAGATAAGAGGGTCATATCATGGATGAAATTGTGTCTCCAGATCCTGAAAAGTGGTTGCTCATTTCTGAAAACCTTTTCCATTTCTGATGATCCAGATGTTCCAAGCTGCAGTGAAGACCACTTCAGTGAAGAAAGGCTTGCCAAAGTTAGACCTGGCTCGCAAAGCCATCTGGTATGGTGTCATACGAGGCACTGGTTCCCAAGAGATTTGTAAGTAGTTCCAAACACTTTAGCTGAAATTGCATGAGAAGAAAAGGTGGCCCACATCTTCATGAATGAGATGAAGACAGAGAACACATGTATGATCATCCACATGCTAGTGCCTACGATGAAGCATGTCTCTGGTTTTGAGTCTGTCCCTAAGTAGCAGCCATCCAAGCATTTTAATCTTCATGGTACAAGAGCTTTTCCATATCCATGGAAAGATAGGATCAACACAATATTCTGATGCACCTAAGTGTAGTAAGATTTAGGCCTGAAACTCCCCTTATTGAAAGGCCAAATCCAATTATCATTCTTTGCTGAAGTCTCATAGGTAGCCAAAACTATCTTTAGAGATTGAAGCTCTTCAAAAGCCTGTGTAGAAATAGGGAAGTGAAAATTATCCATGATATCATGTTCCATAACCCGAGCAACTGAAAGTTGTCCATCAATCACAAATGAGAATAAGCGTGGAAAACTTTGACTGATAGAAGATCCATTTAGATCAAAGATACAAGGGTCATTCCAGAAGAGAATATACCTCCCATTACCAAGAGAGGGCTTTGCAAAGTTTAAGTATTAGGATGAAAGCTTGAAAACATCACGCCACCAGAACGAGCCACGAAGAATAGTTGAATGAGGCACATATTCGTGATAGTAAGAGTCCCAGATCAAACTAACCCAAGGTATGTCATGATGGTTGTAGAACTTGTGCAGGAATTTCATAAGGAGTGCTTCGTTCTGAATTCTCAGGTTGAGCACACCAAGACCACCTTTGTTTTTTGGCAGACAAACAAGGTTCCATACAGCAAGAGATTGTCTTGGGGTGTCAGAGTTCCCTCTCCAAAGACACTGCCTCTGTATACGCTCAATTTGTTTTAATATACCAGGGGGGATGTCCAAAGTGCATAGAAAATATATTGGCATTGATGAGAGAACAGACTGTAACAGTTGCAACCTGCTACCTTGGTTAAGAAAACATGAGGTAGCAGAAAGTCTCCTCTCAATTCTGTGCACTAAGGGCATTAGGTCTTGTACAGAGGGCTTAGTGGTGCCCATGGGCGAGCCAAGGTAAATAAAAGGCATTGATCCCAATTTACAGCCTAGAACACTGGATAATCTGTTGGCTTCCGCAGTAGAGACATTGATAGGTATCATCATGGATTTAGCAAAGTTGACAGATAATCCAGTGGAAGTAGCATAAATATCTAACATATCCTTCAGGGTAAGAAGTTGATGATCCACAACTTGTAAAACAATGAGGGTGTCATCAGCATATTGGACTATAGGGTAGTCCTGGCAAATTGTGGGTATTGGTAGTGTTAGGATGCCCTTGTCACACATATCATTGACCACAGATTCAAGCAAATCACCAGCTAGAACAAAAAGCAGAGGAGACATAGGGCCCCCTGTCTGACACCTCTCTTACAATGAAAGTGATTGCCAGGCATTCCATTGAATAATATAGAGGAGGATCCATAAGATAATATATTTCTGATCCATGAAATCCACTTCTCATTAAAACCTCTGTATCTGAGGATGCTGATAATAGCCTCATGCTCAATAGTGTCAAAAGACTTTTTGAAATCCAGTTTGAGCAGCACAATAGGCCTCTTGGAAGCTTGGCATTGATGTATATATTCAAAACACCAAGCATGTGTTTGGAACCCACGCCCGACGCTTTTGAGCGCCAGAACCGGATGGAGAACCAAAATCAGGGGGATGCTTGCATGTGGCTTCATAGTCAGTCTGGCCTGTCTCAGCACTGATGGCTTTGTTCACTAGCTTCGGGAAGGAGGTGCACTCGTGCAGTCGGAGATCACGGCAAAGCTCGGGGTTGAGTCCCTTGCAGAACCTCGCCTGCTTCTTGGCGTCGGTGGACACTTCTTCAGGAGCATAGCGTGCCAGGTTTCCAAACTCACGGCTATAGGCATCCACGGTTAGCCTGCCTTGGGTGAAATTGCAAAATTCCTCCTGCTTGTGATCCATAAGACCTTTCGGAATATGGTGTTCACGAAAAGCCTCGCGGAAATCTGCCCAAGTGGTAATCTGGCCAGCGGGACACATAGCCTCATAGTTTTCCCACCAAAGGCTAGCAGGGCCCTCAAGATGGTAGGCAGCATAGGTGACCTTATCAGCTTCGGCTATGTTGGCGGAACGTAGCTTATGGGTGATACTACGGAGCCAATCATCCGCATCAAGAGGCTCAATGGAATGATGGAAGGTTGGTGGGCACATCTTGATAAAGTCATTAATAGACACCAAGTCATCCCTTTGGCGAAAAGCAGCGTTCTGTTCTATGCGTTCCAGCAGTTTTACACACATGCATAAACATGTCTTCTTGTTGTTGGTTATATTCACATGCCATGATATGCTTTGATATGAGTTGCACAAGCTTGCAAACATGCCTACTTGTCGTCGTTGCTGCCATGTTCAGTTTATTTCACTAAGTCTGTGAAACTGTTATCATTTGCAATCTTGCCATGATGTTTTGAGCATGTTCTAGTGGTGTTTGTCAACAGCTTAGTGATCATGTTTGAAGTGCTTGACATGTACATGCTTGCCATGCCCTTTGATGCCATGAAATGTTCATGTAGCATGTTGTTTTGACGATTGCGAAGTGCTTAGTTGTTGTTTTGGGACAGATTGTTGTGATATCTTGTTTCGTGTGTATGTGTTGAACCGTTGCTCCGTTTTGAGCGTGTCCTATATGAAACTTGCTTGGTTTTGCATGTAGATGCATCATGTCATGTTGCATCCATGTTTTGAGAGTGTGTGTGCTTGATGTTTGAATGCATTTTGCATCAATGCCATGTGTAACTTGTTTTGCTCATATCTTCTAGGCCGTAGGTCCGAATTAAATGAACTTTATATATAACTTGACTAGAAATTCATGTAGATCATCATGGTGCATCTTAACTTGCTGTTTAACAACTTTAACTTAAGGTTTGTTCAGATCTGGACCAATTTCGAAATTTGGATATGAGGACTTACCGGAATTGTTATTAGTTGTTTCCGGCCTCATTTAAACTTGCTTTGTTGTGTGGTCTTGTATGCATCATCCCTTGCCATGTTGAGCATCATGTAGCCATGTCATGCATCATACTTGGTTTCGCATTTTGTCGTGTTTTTGTGTTTACCATATTGTTTGCTTCTTCTCGTTAGTTCCTGTTTCGTTGCGATCGTGAGTATTCGTTCGACTACACTTGGTTCGTCTTCGTGGCTCACAGATACCACAGAAGAGATACGCGCGGCTCCTATCAGGGTGTCGTCATGTCCGGAGGTCTTGCTGGACTTGTTTTACCATTGCCAAAATATCTTGTACACCGGGATTCCGAGTCTGATCGGGTTGTCCCTAAGATAAGGGGTTTTTACCTCTGTTGATCGCGAGATCTTGTGATGGGCTAAGTTGGGACACCCTTGCAGGGTTATGATCTTTCGAAAGCCATGCCAGCGGTTTTGTGGTGGATTGGAATTTTTTAATATCCGGTTGTAGATAACTTGACACAATAACTCAAACACAATACACTACCGCGTGAGTAGTCGTGATGGTCTCTTTTCGAGGGAGTTCGGGAAGAGAACACAGATGGGTTATGGATAACTCCTAGGTAGACAGGATCATCTAGTGATGATGATTTAGCTCGCGACCGATGGATTTCACTTCTCTTCTCGCTCTGATGATACGTAAGCTAGCCACCTCATCTACGCTTAGCGCTTGTAGCAGCTCACTTATACACTTCTCCTTACCCAAAGGCTTTGATAGTTTTGATACCCGGGAATGGGATAGCTGAGTCCTCATGACTCATAGTTGACTACAAACACAGGTGCAGGTACAACTATGTACGATTCAGTTGATGGCCAGGAACTTAAGTGGGAGTTCGATGAGGAACATGGACGTATGTACGTGACGTTTCCCGATGATCAATAGTGGTTCCTACTAGGGCCGATCGGGCATAGTGGGTGGTTATCTTCTTTTCATTTGGATTTGTCCGTAGCCGGACCATGATTGTACTTGGATGAATGTATGACTTATTGATGCATTGTGTGAAGTGGCGATTGTAAGCCAACTATGTATTTTCCCCCTTTGTTCTTGTACATGGGAATGTGTGAAGATGACCATCTTGCGATCATATAAAAATGTGATTATGCCTCTAAGCCATGCCTCAACACATAGGAGATATAGTCGCATCTTGGGCGTTACAAGTTGGTATCAGAGCCGACCCTCACGGTTACATGGATGTTTGCAAACAGGTGCACGGTCATGTTGTTCATGAGGTTTGTGACCCGTCGTGGCACATGACATGGCACATGTATCAGACTGGATGCACAGACGTATGTGCCAGGAGGGAACGTTCATGTGGCCCGACGAGGATGTCGGTTCCTCTGAGTGGGGTGTATGTGATAGCTTGGCTTAATAGGGATGATAGACTACTCATATCAATAAGGAATTCCTTCTTTTCCGGGAGCCCATTCGGATAGAACTCCAAAGTTAAGCATGCTCGGCTTGGAGTAATTTCGGGATGGGTGACCGACCGGGAAGTTGGTCCCGGATGCGCACGAGTGAGGACAAAGTGCGCAGAAAAGACTGGTATTGATCTATGGGGCCATTCTAGGGGATCCATTGCTCCGGAATCACAGATCGGTGGTGCCGTAGGACATGGCAGGGCTACGTTTCAGGTGGTGGGCAGCAAGGGAAAATCGGATCGAGGAAGCGTCGCATCGATTGGAGACAAGTTCGAAGGAGTTGTGCCTGGCGAAGCACAAGGTGGAGGCGCAAGTCGATCTCAGGGGAGAGATGCTCAGCGTAGCGTTGATTTCTAGCTAGGGCTAATGGTAGAGATCATATTCACGAAGTCGACTGCGGAGGAAAGAACACGCATGCATGCGGGATGGGATGAGCAACCGGTTCAACTGTTCAAATGGGTGGTAGGAGAATCCAAATCGCGAAGGCAGCTGCGGTAGTGACGCTGGGGGTGCATCATAGGTGCGGGTGAGTTGCCCTCCTTCCCCGCTAGTGATGTAGTGATCTACTCGGTTGCTGCTGCAGTGAACTTACGGCGCCATGGCGGTTTGCAACCGTGACAATCACTCCATCTATATGTATTGTATTCCTGTGAAAATACTTGGTCATTTGGAAAAAGATGGTAATTGATTTATCACTAGTTTTTGACTGCTTCGTCATGACAATCACCCGAAGCTACAACCAGAAGTCTCCATCGCGTAATTCTTACGGTCGGTCGCACCAACAGAACAGTTGGTCGGACCCGCGACACGCATCGGCTTGGTGTGACATGTACGACCAGTTACATCACTGACTTGTGCGACCACATTTGAGCAGTAGTACTTGAAATTTGTGTTCCGGGAAACTCATTAGGAGCCGTTTTGGGCCTCGACCATCAATTAATCTTTAGCTTGTTCCCATGCATCACATTCCAAAGCAGTAGTAGTACCATGCCATAATTAAGTGCAAACCTTCTCAAACCTAGTACGTATCAAACCCGATTGTGTTCCGACTATGCAGGTGTGCAGTACTAGGCTATAAAAAGGGGAACTATACCAAGCCGAAAATCACTCTACCTTCATCCTCATAAGTCTTTCTTGTTCATCCGTCCTTGCCATGGCCAGTGTGCTGAGTTCTAGGTCGAGAACTACTCGTAGCAACGGAGCGGTGGCCAAGGCTGTGGGAAAAAAGAGGGCTCTCCGCCTCGCAGAGACCTGGAAAGATCTCTCACGGGCATGCGAGGGCTCCCAGGAGCGCCCTAGCAACAGAGGCGAACATGCGGAGCTGGCAGTGTTGGAGTCGTTATCCCTTGACGACATGCCCGATCAGCTCAATAAGTGATGACCCACAACTATAGGGGATCAATTATAGCTCTTTTTGATAAGTAAGAGTGTCGAACGCAACGAGGAGCAGAAGGAACTCACAAAGTGTTTCTCAGTAAGGTAGTGTCTGCAAGTGCTAAAATTGTAATTAGCAGAGTAGTTTGATAGCAAGATAATTTTGTAATGAGCAAGTAACGATAATAGTAGCAAGTATAAAGCAATATATCCCAATCCTTTTGAGGCAAAGGACAGGCTAAAACGGTCTCTTAAAATAAGCAAAGCATTCTTGAGGGTACACGTGATTTCATCTAGTCACTTTCATCATGTTGGTTTAATTCGTGTTCGCTACTTTGATAATTTGATATGTGGGTGGATTGGTGCTTAGGTGAGGTTCTTACTTGAAAAAACCTCCTACTTAAGATTAACCCTCCCGCAAGCATCCGCAACTATGAGAAAAATATTAAGAATAAATTCTAGCCATAGCATTAAACTTTTGGATCCAACCGGTCCCTTACGGAATAGTGCATAATCTGGGGTTTAAGCTTCTGTCACTCTCTCAACCCACCATCTAATTACTACTCCACAATGCATTCCCTTAGGCCCAAATATGGTGAAGTGGCATGTAGTCGACGTTCACATGACACCAGTAAGGGAATCACAACATACATACTATCACAATATCAAACACATATCAAATTCATATGATTACTTGCAACATGATTTCTCCCGTGACCTCAAGAACAAAGGTAACTACTCACAAGTGATGAACATGCTCAAGATCAGAGAGGTAATATACAACATAATGGATTTGAACATATAATCTTCCACCAAATAAACCATATAGTAATCAACTACAAGATGTGATCAACATTACTAGTCACTCACAAGCAACAATCTATAGTTCCGGTAACAAGATCGATCACAAGAAATGAACTAGGGTTTGAGATGAGATGGTGCTAGTGAAGATGTTGATGAGCCCTCCCGAAGATGGGAGAGTTGTTGGTGATGATGATGACGATGATTTCCCCCCCCCCGGAGAGATGTTCCCCCGGCGGAATCGCTCCGCCGGAGGGCAAAAGTGCTCCTGCCCAAGTTCTACCTCGAGATGGTGGTGTTCCATCCCGAAAGTCCTTTCTTTAATTTTTCTAGGTCAAAATGACTTATATACCAGAAGAGGGGCACCAGAGGTGGGCCTGGGTGAGCACAACCCACCAGGGCGTGCTTTGGGGCCCTGGCGCGCCCAGGTGGGTTGCACCCACATGGTGGGACCCTCTATGGTGGTTATCAGCTCAAGTAATTCTTAAGTAATCCATACAAAATCTCCGTGAAGTTTCAGCTTGTTTGGAGTTGTGCAGAATAGGTGGCCTCCGTAGCTTTTTCAAGTCCAGGTTTCCAGCTACCGGAATTCTCCCTCCTGGTGTATACCTTGCAAATTATGAGAGAAAAGGCATTAGAATAACTCCAAAAAGCATTATTATGCATAATAACAACATAAATAACAACAAGAAAACATGATGCAAAATAGACGTATCAACTCCCCCAAGCTTAGACCTCTCTTGTCCTCAAGCGAAAACCAAAAATGAAAAACATGTCCACATGCTTTGAGAGAGAGGTGTCGATAAAACAAAATATGGACATAGAAGCATCATGTTGATTATTATAACAACAACAAAATTAAACATAAGACTTTTATCATAGAACTTTTATCATAGACTTCTACCGAATAAGTAACAGTTCATCACAAAACTGAAGTATAAAGCATAAACTCTATTAGAAACCAACAAACTACGCTTTCAGTCAACTTTTGCAACTACAATTCAGCATCTTTTCGGGAAGGGTTGCGTATCGGAGCCTTTAGGCAAGTCCACATACTCAACCATCATATAGTCTTCTATGATTTCTAACACTCACCGCATACACATGAGCAAAACGTTTCAACTAGACACATAGAAAGATAGGGGCTTATAGTTTCGCCTCCCAACATACTCGCCTCAAGGGTGATGTCAACAATAATAACTCATGTCACCCATATTCAACTGGACATACGTGCCTAGATCTTTCCTCACCACATGATACTTGCCAAAGGATAAAAATAAAACGGGAAAGAGGCAAAACTTTGACTCTTCTCATAAAAGTAAAAGATTGGCCCTTCATAGAGGGAAGCAGTGGTTGCCATGCGCTTATTTGTTTGTATGCTCAACCCCTTAGTGCAAAAGAACATCATGTTACATTTCCCCTTGTGATAGCAACCTTTATTATGCAGTCTGTCGCTTTTATTCTTCACCATCACAAGTTCGTGCAACGCTCAATTTTTTCTTACACTAAATGATCTCACAATTTTAGAAGCAATTTTTGTTGCCTTATTGCACCGATGACAACTTACTTGAAGGATCTTGCTCAATCCATAGGTAGGTATTGTGGACTCTCGAAAAAGGTTTGGGTTTAAGGATTTTCGGATTCACAAGTAGTATTTCTACTTAGTGCGGAATATTTGGCTAGGAAAGATATTGGGCAAGCACCACATGTTAAAGGATCTATGACAATAGGACTTCTGTGTGAATACGAACAAACATAAATCATTAAGTTGTCTTTCTTGTCCAACGTCAACAATTTTGGCATATAATATTTTGATGGGGGCTCACAATCACAAAATATTTCTAGGATAGTATATTTATTTGTGAAGCTTCTCTTCCCTTATTAATTCTTTCATGAGTTGCATCATTGACCAATGCTATGTTTGTCAATCTCTAATAAATTTTTCTACTTATACTTTTCCTTATGTGGTTCCATCACCTACCATAAGATTAGCATATGTTCATCTTAATTTATTTCCTTTATTTTTATTCAATCAATTAAAACTTTTCTTGAAACAAGAAAGTAAATAAAGTAAAAACTCAAAACTAAACTTTATTATATATCTCGCACACGATTACATAGATAGATCACTAAGCAATCTCAAAAGAAAGGAGCAAACTAAACTCTCATTTATACTAAAGCAAAAGATCGAACTAAGATAAGTAAATGCAAAAGGATAGTAGGGATCATACGATACCGGGCCCCTCCCCCAAGCTTGGCGAAATCCAAGGGGAGTGCCCATACCTGATACTTAGTTTTCTTTTGGTGATGAAGAAGATGGTGGTGGTGAAGTAGATGCGATCTTCTCCTCGGGATTCCATGACAGAGGTCCACCATCGAAAGAGGAAGAATGAGTCTCACGGGTCCTGCAAATGGCAGCCAAACTCATACCTTTGAAATATTCAAAGACTTGGTTCTGAAGATCATAGATCTGGCTTTGGAGGTAGTGGATTTGCTCGTTGAGGGTGAAGATGATATCATTCGTGGACTTGCCATCCACCTTGAGATCACGGGATATGTCCGTAATCATGAGGTGATTGGCGTTGAGTCCACGCCCACTATCTTCTTGCACCGGAAAACTTCTTGCTCCATAGTCTCCAACCTAGCTTCCACGGTTCCCGTCGCCTTGGGTCCTTCCTCATCGCGGATGTGTAGCAACCCGTCATGCATCTGGATGATCTGGAGGTGTTGCACCACCTCCCGCAGATATGGGTTGATGACATTCTTGAAGAGCTTGTCCTTGGAGGAGCTTGGGGTAACCATGATAGAAAATAAAACAGAAGATTTCTCCGTGATACGGTGGTCAACAGGTTTGGGGAGTATATAAAGAATTTTTATCTTGGGAAACAAGCAAGCTACAGAAAAACGGAGTCCGTAAGGTACCCGAGGTGGGCACAACCGTGTCTTGTGCCCACCAGGGTGCGCTTCCTGGTAGTTTCTTATTTTCCTATTTTCGTAAATATTCCAAAACTGATAAAAAAATACTTTGCGGATTTTTCGGAGTCTGTTTACTTACCGTATCACGTACCTCCTTAGTTTGACGATTCTGGAGTGTTCCGGAAGGACTCTTTTATGTGTTCTTCCGGTGTCAAAGTTTGGATAATATTGCTTTCAACATTAATGGGCGTACCTGAGATATAATGCTTTATTCGTTGCTCATTAACAACCAGGGTTAGTTCCTTCGTAATTATTTATTTTGATGGCTCTAGACCGATAAACCTCCTCGATAACATAGGGTCCTTCCCATTTAGTGAGGAGTTTGCCTGCAAAGAACCTAAAACGAGAGATGTACAAAAGAACACATTCTCCGACTTTGAACTCACGCTTTTGGATTCTTTTATCATGCCATCTTTTAACTTTTTCTTTAAATAACTTGGCATTTTCATAAGCTTGGGTTCTCCTTTCATCTAATGAGCTAATATCAAATAACCTATTTTCACCAGCAAGTTTAAAAATCATAGTTGAGTTCCTTGGTTGCCAAAAAAGCTTTCTGTTCTAACTCAAGAGGCAAATGACAAGCTTTACCATAAACCATTTTATAAGGAGACATACCCGTAGGATTTTTATAAGCTGTTCTATAAGCCCAAAGTGCATCATGTAATTTCTTAGACCAATTCTTCCTGGACCTATTGACAGTCTTTGGCAAAATTAATTTTATTTCTCTATTACTAAGCTCAACTTGACCACTAGACTGAGGATGATAAGGTGATGCAATTCTATGGTTAACATCATATTTAGCAAGCATTTAACGAAAAGCACCATGAATAAAGTGTGAACCACCATCAGTCATTAAATATCTGGGAACTCCAAACCTTGGGAAAATAACTTCCTTAAGCATTTTAATAGAGGTGTTGTGATCAACACTACTGGTTGGAATAGCTTCGACCCATTTTTAGTAACATAATCAACAACAACCAAAATATGTGTATACCCATTAAAGGAAGGAAAAGGTCCCATGTAATCAAATCCACAAACATCAAATGGTTCAAAAACAAGTGATAAATTCATAGGCATTTCTTGACGCCTACCAATATTACCTATCCTTTGACATTCATCACAGGATGAGACGAACTTACGAGCATCTTTTAAGAGAGTAGGCCAATAAAATCCATACTCCAATACCTTGTGAGCAGTTCCATCTCCAGCATGATGTCCTCCATATGCTTCAGAGTGACACTTCCGAAGGATTTGTCCCTGTTCATGCTTAGGTACACAACGTCTAATAATACCATCTACTCCTTCTTTTATAAAGATGTGGGTCATCCCCAAAGTAATGTATTAAATCATAAAAGAATTTTTTCTTTTGTTGATAAGTGAAACTAGGTGGTAAATATTTAGCAACGATGTAATTAGCATAGTCAGCATACCAAGGAGTACTATTAGTAACATTTATTGCAGCTAACTACTCGTCAAGAAAACTATCATTAATAGGTAGTGGGTCATCAAGCACATTTTCAAGTTTAGACAAGTTATCAGCTACGGGGTTCCCAGCTCCTTTTCTATGAGTGATATGCAAATCAAATTCTTGTAGCAAGAGAATCCACCGAATAAGTCTAGGTTTGGCATCTTCTTTTCCATAAGATATTTAATAGTAGCATGGTCAGTGTGTACAGTTACTTTTGAATCAACAATGTATGATCTAAATTTGTCAGAAGCGAACACAACTGCTAAGAATTCTTTTTCAGTGAAAGCACAATTTTTTTGAGCATTGTCTAGAGTTTAACTAGCATAATGAATAACATTCAGTTTCTTATCAATTCTTTGTCCTAGAACAACACCAACAGCATAATCACTAGCATCACACATAATTTCAAAAGGTAAGTTCCAATCAGGTGGTTGAACTATGGGTGCAGAAATTAAAGCTTTCTTAAGTGTTTCAAAGGCCTCAAAGCAATCATCATCAAAGACAAAAGGAACATACCTTTGTGAAAGGTTAGTGAGAGGTCTAGATTTTAGGAAAGTCTTTGATAAATCTCCTATAGAAACCAGCATGACCTAAGAAACTACGAATACCTTTGATATCCTTGGGACATGGCATTTTCTCAATTGCATAAACCTTAGCTTTCTCCACTTCAATACCCTTTTCAGAAATCTTTTGACCCAAAACAATACCTTCATTAACCATAAAGTGGCATTTCCCCTAGTTCAAGACAAGTCTTGTTTGTTCACATCTATGCAAAACTCGATCAAGATTGCTTAAACAATCATCAAATGACTTCCCATAAACGGAGAAATCATCCATGAAAACCTCTACCATGTTTTCACAAAAGTCAGAGAATATAGTAGTCATACATCTTTGAAAGGTAGTAGGTGCATTGCATAGACCAAAAGGCATACGTCCATAAGCATAAGTTCCAAAGGGACAAGTAAAAGTAGTCTTTTCTCGATCAGGTTGAGAAACAAGTAGTTGTGAAAAGCCAGAGTATTCATCAAGGAAGCAAAAGTGTGTGTGCTTTGATAATCTTTCTAGAATTTTATCAATAAAAGGTAAAGGATAATGATATTTTATAATGGCTTTATTTAATTTTCTAAAATCAATAACCATTCTATAGCCTGTAACAATTCTTTGTGGAATAAGTTCATTCTTATCATTTGGAACAACAGTAATACCTCCCTTCTTAGGAACACAATGAACGGGACTTACTCATCTACTATCAGCTATAGGGTAGATTATACTTGCTTCTAGAAGTTTTAATATTTCCGTTCTTACCACTTCTTTCATCTTCGGGTTTAACCGATGTTGATGATCGACAACTAGTTTAGCATCAGGTTCCATATTAATCTTATGCTGACATAGAGTGGGACCAATGCCCTTTAAATCATCAAGAGTATATCCAATAGCAGCTCGGTCCTTCCTTAGAACTTTCAGCAATCTTTCTTCTTCATGTCCTAAAAGGTTAGCACTAATAATAACAGGATATATCTTCTTTTCATCAAGATAAGCATATTTCAAAGTGTCAGGCAATTGTTTTAATTCAAACACAGGATAACCTTTAGGTGGAGGAGGACCTCCTAAAGTTTCAATAGGTAGATTGTGTTTAAGCAGAGGACGTTGCTCAAAGAAAATATCATCTATTTAATTTATTTCATGCATATGTAAATCATTCTCATGGTCTAGCAAATATTGTTTTAGAGGATCAGTAGGAGGCACGGAAATAGAAGCGAGACCAATAATTTAATCCTTACTAGGTAATTCTTTTTCATGAAGCTTTCTATTAAACTTGGAGAAATTAAATTCATGAGATTCATTACCAAAACTAACACCGACAGTTTGTTTCAGACAATCTATTTGAGCGTTAACGGTGTTCAAGAAGGGTCTACCAAAGATAATGGAACAAAAGTCATCTTGTGGGGAACCAAGAACAAGAAAATCAGTAGGGTATTTTATTTTCCCACACAAGACTTCAACATCTCTAACAATCCCAATTGGTGATATAGTGTCTCTATTAGCAAGTCTAATACTGACATCAATGTCTTCTATTTCTGCAGGTACTATGTCATTCATAATTTCTTGGTATAAAGAGTAGGGAATAGCACTTACACCAGCACCTATGTGACATAAACCATGATAGCAATGATCTCCTATTTTGACCGAGACAACGGGCATGTCAACAACATGTCTATGTTTATCCTTTTTATCAGGTTTGGCAATTCTAGCAGCTTCTTCATTAAAGCAAATAACATGCCCATCTACATTTTCTTCCAAGAGATCCTTGACTATAGAAATATTAGGCTCTACTTTAATTTGTTCATGAGGTTTAGGTGCTCTAATATAGCTTTTGTTAACCACAGTTGAAACTTTAGCATGTTCCTTTATCCTAACAGGGAAAGGTGGGTTTCAATGTAAGCAGCAGGAACAACTATATCAGCATTATATAGTATAGTTTCTTCTTTAACTGGTACTGGTTCTTTAATTTCTTCTTTAATAGGTGGGTGATATTTAAACCACTTCTCTTTAGGAAGATCAACATGAGTAGAAAAAGATTCACAAAAAGGAGGCTACTATCTCAGAGTCAAGTCCATGTTTAGTGCTACACTTTGAAAAAGCATCGGTATTCATAAAAGATTTAACACAATCATACTTGGGCTTAATACCCGACTCTTTACCTTCATCGAGTTCCTAATCTTCAGAGTTGTGTTTAACTCTTTCCAAAAGATCCCACCGGAATTCAATAGTTTTCTTCATAAAGGAACCAACACAAGAAGTATCAAGTGGATCGATCATCGTGAGAAAGTCAAGCATAAAAATTCAGAATAATAATTTCTCTTGAGAGCTCATGATTGGGGCATGAATATAACATTGACTTAAGCCCCCCACCCAAGCTTGAGTGATTCTTTCTCCTTCACGAGGCCAGAAATTATATATGTAATTCCGATCACGATGAACTAGATGCATAGGAGTTTTTTTTGGTGAAATTTCATTTTCAATCGAGGTGAAGATACCCCGAACAAACCCCTCAAAGGATTGTTCTCCATAGTATCAAGTGACAATAAATTTCAGCACACTATATGAATGTTTCCTTACCAATTTCCACTTACGAGAAGCGCTTCACTCCCCGGCAACGGTGCCAGAAAATTGCCTTGATGACCCACAAGTATAGGGTATTGATGACCATCAACCGTAAGGGATCTGTTGCAGCGTTTTCGATAAGTAAGAGAACCCAACGAGGAGCAGAAGGTATTGATAAGCAATTCTGAGCAAGAAATTACTGCAAGCACTGAAAGATAACTTTTAGGGGTTTTCTCGATATAAGCAACATGAATGTAAAGGCAAGTAATGTAAAAGGTACTGAGAGTAACAAGTGGCCCAGTCCTTTCTTAGCAAAGGAGAGGCCTAGCAACTGAACTTATAAAGACTAAAGCGTTCTTGAGGACACATGGGAGAGGTAGTCATGTGCTTTCGCCATATTCCGTATCGATACTATGTTATGTGTTGATAAGTGTTGGTGGGTGGATCTATGCTAGTGCACTCTCTAGACTAAGATGAATGCACTCTTATGATTAAACACCTTGCAAGCATCCGCAAATACAAGATAGAATTTAAGGCAAAAGCCTAACCATAGCAATACGATCGAGGATCCATTATTCCCTTATGCAAAAGCGTGCGAACTGGGGTTCAGGTTTCTGTCACTCCGGCAACCCACCATAAGCATTCTTTATACACAATGTATTCTCCTAGGTCCTTAATAAGGCGAAGTGTTGGGTGTTCGACTCACACAACACCACTAGTAGAATGACAACGCAACTTAAGTATCAAACAACACATATTACTTCAACAGCATATGACTACTAACAACAAGACTTTCCCCATGTCCTCAAGAACTAAGGTAACTACTCACAAGACATAAAAGAGATCATGATCAGTGGGGATAAATATGTGATAAACAATCTGGACATAATAATATTTCTCCAACAAAACTCAATAGCATTCACCACAAGGTAGTAATCAACACCGATAGAGTAGAGAGGATAGGTAGTACAAGTTACAACAAGAGTTGCGATGGAAAGATGAGATTTGGATGAAGATAGAGATGGTGCTGGTGTTGGGGATGATGTTGATGATGATCTCGATGATGCCCGTGATGATGGTGATGACGATGGCGACGATCTCCCCTTCAGGGAGGTGATCTCCCCGGCGGAATCTGCCCGCCGGAGATGCCCTTTTCTTCTCTGTAGGTTTCCGCCTCGAAGCGGCGGTGGAACTCCGTAAAAAGTGCCGTGCCTAGGGTTTTCGGAGGACGGGGAACATATATGCAAAAGGGGCCGACCAGAGGTGGGCCAGGGGCTCCAGCCCCCCCCCCCCCCCCCCCCCGCGCGGCCAGGGGGGCGCGCCCCCAGGCCGCCTGGGCACCCTGTGGCCCCCCTCTGACTCCCCTTTTGTGTGTCTTCGTTATTCTTCTGAAAAATACCTCCCGTCAATTTTCAGGTAATTTGGAGGTGTTCTTCTTCAGCAACTCAGTATCCACTTTTTCCTGCTGAATTCTGCGTCTGCTGTTCCTGCACCGGAAAGTTGCAAACTGTGTAAAATAGACCAAAACAACATAAGAACATCATCATAACGTGAAATATATCAATGAATAAGGATAAATTATAATACAAAATAGTGATGCATTTTGGACGTATCAACACCCCCAAGCTTAGACCTCGCTTGTCCCCAAGCGAATATGAACTCGGTAAACCTGTCCACAAGTTTAGAGAGTGAAGTGTCGATAAATAGAATACGGACAAGAAGCATCATAGTCTCTTCATCAACTCAAATATTCTCAGCAACAATCTTCAACTCATAAGGCTCTTATGAAAGAGTGTCAACACTTATATTCGAAAGTAAGACCAATGGGAACTCATTATATCATGGCAAACATGTCCTTTGGTCAAAGAACAACAAATAATTTTAACTTTTGCTTTTGATGGGATTAATTGAAGCTTTTTGAAATAACAAGTTAATAAGCAAGAAGTGAAAGTGTTAACACGAAGGAAGATATTTGCCTTAGCTGGGCATGACAAACAACTTACTTAACAAATGATAATGTCAACAAGGATATGATATGACAAATCTTAATGCAGCTTTATATGAATGAATCCCTATCAACATCAAACGTCTGCTCTCTTTGAGAAATAGAGGGAAGTAGAAATAACTGACTCAACTTAAAATTAAAAGATAGGCCCTGCTCTAGGGTAGTAGGGAAAACTCATGTGCTATCCTCAAATCAAACAGAATGAAAACAAGTTTTTGAGAGGTGCATGATTCGTCAACGAATGCTAATAGATAACTCAATTACTTCTTGAACTGGACAAGTTTCGAGGAACGGCTCCCGTATGAGGACGATAACATCCTCTTATTCTCCTTTGTTTATCACTGCCAAAGTTTTCTGATTTCTCATGAACAAAGCGTGAAGGAGGGTTTGTTTGTTATATTATTTTTAAGCCGGGCGCACTCAATGCCAGTTCCTTTTCGTATTATGGGTTTGCACATTATACATGCAATCCCGGGGTGAAGCTTGTCCAACTCAAAAAGGTCATGAATTAGCTACTACTTCCTCATGAGCTAAAGCAGAGGCACAAAATAAAAGATTTTGAACATTTAAGGATAACACATAAATTATATAGTTTAGGAGGTGGTAGTGGAGTACCACGAGTAGGTAGGTATGGTGGACTCATATGGAAGGTATTGGCTTAAGGGTATGGACGCACAAGCAGAATTCCGCTTAGTGCAGAGTTAGGCTAGCAAAGGTTTGAAAGAGCAGACAACTGATGATGACTAAGATGCAAAGCAATATAAAGCATGAACATTGAAATAAGCATAACACATCAAGTTGTCTTCCTTGTCAACATAACACTTCAAGCATAATAACATAAAGGTTTTGGCTATGTTGATACTTTAAGAACATCATGCTTGTTGTTCTGACCAAAGCTATGTTTGCCAAGATTAAATAAAGTTTCATAGTCATACCTGACATAAGGTCAATACTCCCCATAAGAATCATAATATAAGGTCGATTGCGTGAAGAGAATACCGAGTGCAGCAAAAAGGAACCGATAAACTTCTCATTAATATTCCATCATAAACGACTCCACACACACGGATACAATTCTTCACCGAAGGGGTGATAGACCTCAATGCACACACCTATCTCATATAATAACCTCCCTAGACATGATACGACTCTACTTGACTTCTGAAAGACAAAAGGTAAAAGATAAAGATACTGGGCACTCCCCCAAGCTTGGAACAAGCCAAGGGAATGCCATTACCCACGGAGATTTCGCCCATACTTGCTGGCGTTAATCACGTAGTCCTTGGCGAAACGCTTCCATGGATATCTTGCTAAAGTCTCTTGTGAGAGGCTCAGCTCCTGAATCCTGCATTCAGCACCCAAACTCATGCGCATAAATCTTAGTTCATACTCACAGTTCTGGTTATATAGATCGTTAATTTGCCCTTGGAGTTCTATAATTCTGTCTTCAGATGCGGCGACTCTTTCCCACATCTCCTTCATCTCCTTCAGAAAGTAGTTCTTCAGCTCGTTGGTGATGTCAAAGTTAGCTTCGACACCACGCTCGATCATCTTCTTGTACTTGAAGACTTCTTGCTCCACTTCTTCCAGCCTGGCCTGGACGCTCCCCTCCTTGATAGGTCCCTTCAGATCTTCTTGATGAAGGACTCCCTCCTTCATCTGAACAACCTGAGGGTGCTTCTTCACCTCAGCGAGGTAAGGGTTGATGACGTTGACGACGAACGTGTCCTTGGGGGAACTTGGAGAAGCCATGGCACCTAAATTTAGCTGAGAGATTTCCTGGCAGAAACAGATCGAAGAGAAAACACGCGAAATCGCAAGATACGTTGCCGGAACACCCCGGGCAAATATATAGGAAAAATTTATGCACAGAAAGGAAGGTAACGGACCAAAGCGGGGTCGGAGACGGGCTCCGGGGTGTCCAGGTGGCCTACCGGCGCGGCCCAGGGGGGGCGCGCCAGGGGGGCGCCTGGACTCCTTGGTGGTCGTCTCCGGCTCCACTTCGACTCGGAATTTTACTAATTTTACAAAAACTCGTAATACGGAACTTTTATGATGTTTTGCGGTGTTTTTTTTACTGTACTACATACCTTTTCTTTATTCTGCTTCTGCTGGCGTCTGAAACAGGGCTGCAACATGTTCTTCGTGGGTTGTTGTGTATATTATATTCACATCAACATCGACAGGGTCTCCTGCTATGTAATGTTTAAGTCTTTGCCCATTCACAACTTGAGGTTTGGTGCCTTCAAAATTATTAATCTTAATTGCACCAGACCGATAAACTTCTTCAATATGAAATGGTCCTTCCCACCTGGAAAGTAGTTTACCTGGAGAAAACCTGAAACGGGATCTAAACAACAAAACTTTATCACCAACATTAAATTCACGTTTTAGAATCTTCCTATCATGCCACCTTTTTACCTTTTCCTTGAACATTTTAGCGCTCTCGTAAGCTTCACTTCTCCATTCATCTAGAGAAGTCAAGTTCATGAGACGCTTCTCACCAGCTAGTTTTGGGTCAGCATTAAGCTCTCTAACAGCCCAGAAAGCTTTGTGCTCTAGCTCTAATGGCAAATGGCAAGCCTTGCCATATACCATCTTATAGGGGGACATGCCCATGGGGTTTTTGTAAGCAGTTCTATATTGGTAAGCTCAACCTGCCCACTAGTTTGAGGATGATAAGGTGAAGCAATTCTATGATTAACATCGTATTTAGCCAAAGCTTTTCTAAAAGCTCCGTGTGTGAAGTGTAATCCTCCATCGGTCATGAGATACCTTGGTACACCAAACCTAGGAAATATTACATCCTTAAGCATTTTCAAAGATGTTTTGTGATCAGCACTTTCAGTGGGGATTGCTTCAACCCACTTGGTCACATAATCAACAGCTACTAAAATGTGAGTGTACTTGTGCAAAGAAGGAAAAGGACCCATAAAATCAAAACCCCAACAATCGAAAGGTTCAATCACTAGTGAGTAATTCATAGGCATCTCATTCCTTCTACTAATGTTACCAACTCTCTGACATTTATCACAGGCTAAAACATAATTTCTAGCATCTTTAAAAAGAGTAGGCCAATAAAAACCTGATTGAAGAACCTTATGTGCAGTCCTCTCATCGGCATGATGTCCTCCATAGGGACTATCATGACACCGTCGGAGAACGTCCTTCTGCTCATGTTCTGGAATGCATCTTCTCACGATCCCTTCGGGACCTTCTTTGAAAAGATGTGGGTCATCCCAAAAGTAGTGCCTCAAATCATGAAAGAACTTCTTCCTTTGCTGAAATGTTAGACCTGGAGGCAAATACTTCGCAACAATAAAATTAGCATAATCTGCATACCAAGGGTCGGAAAGAGGTTGTATTTTTACAACGGCAAGTTGCTCGTCTGGAAAACTATCGTTAACTGGGATGGGGTCATGCGGTATATCTTCCATTCTTGAAAGATTGTCCGCTACCGCATTGTCTTCCCCTTTCCTATCAACAATCTGCAAATCAAATTCTTGGAGAAGGAGTACCCATCTGATAAGCCTTGGCTTGGCATCCTTCTTTGTCATAAGATATTTAATGGCAGCATGATCAATATGAATAATAACTTTGGAATCAACAATATACTGCCTAAACTTATCACAAGCAAAAACTACAGCTAAGAATTCCTTCTCAGTAGTAGCATAATTTCTTTGAGCACTATCAAGGGTTTTACTAGCGTAATGTATAACATTCAATTTCTTATCAACCCTTTGTCCTAAAACAGCTCCAACAGCAAAATCACTTGCATCACACATAATTTCAAAAGGTAAATTCCAGTCAGGTGGTTGTACTATAGGAGCAGTTATTAAAGCTTTCTTAAGGATTTCAAAAGCTTCCTTACAATTTTCATCGAACGCAAAGAACATCCTTATGGAGAAGATTAGTGAGGGGTCTCGAGGTTTTAGAAAAGTCTTTAATAAATCTTCTATAAAAACCTGCATGACCGAGAAAACTGCGAATACATTTGATGTCCCTTGGATAGGGCATCCTCTCAATAGCTTTGATCTTGGCTTTGTCCACTTCAATTCCCCTTTCGGAAATCTTGTGACCAAGAACAATTCCTTCATTAACCATAAAGTGGCACTTCTCCCAGTTGAGTACCAAATTTGTCTCCTCGCATCTCTGCAAAACTTTATTAAGGTTGTGAAGACAATGGTCAAATGAAGTTCCATAGACGGAGAAATCGTCCATGAAGACTTCCATAATATCCCCGCAGAAACCATGAAAGATAGCAGACATACACCTTTGAAAAGTAGCAGGGGCATTACATAAACCAAAAGGCATACATCTGTAAGCATAAGTACCAAAAGGACAAGTAAAAGTGGTCTTCTCTTGATCGGCAGTGTTAACATGAATTTGAGAGAAGCCAGAATAACCATCGAGATAACAAAAGTGGGTATTTTTGGATAACCTTTCAAGCATTTGGTCGATGAACGGAAATGGGTAGTGATCCTTCCTGGTTGCCTTGTTCAACTTCCTGTAATCAATACACATTCTATATCCAATAATAATTCTCTGAGGTATTAGTTCATTTTTATCATGAGGAACCACAGTTGTACCTCCTTTCTTAGGAACACAATGTACCGGACTTACCCACTTACTGTCAGCTATAGGGTAGATAATACATGCGGCTAGAAGCTTGAGAATCTCAGTTCTCACGACATCCATCATCTTCGGGTTCAACCGTCGTTGATGATCCACAACTGGTTTAGCGTCGGGCTCAAGGTTGATAGTATGTTGACAGATAGATGGACTAATCCCCTTAAGGTCATCAAGGGTGTAGCCAATTGCGCCTCAGTGTTTACGAAGTACTTCCAATAATTGCTCTTCTTCATATCCTGAAAGGTTAGAATTCATAATAATAGGATATACTTTCTTTTCATCTAAATAAGCATACTTGAGCGTATCGGGAAGAGGTTTAAGACCGAACACCGGGTCTTCTTTCGGTTTTGATAAAATTCCCAAAGGTTCAACCGGAAGGTTGTGTTTCAGGATAGCAGGCTGCCTCAAGAATATGTCATCTAGTTCATTTCTTTCCTGCATATGCAAATCATTCTCGTGGTCCTCCATGTATTGCTGCAAGGGATCATCATGGGGAATAGCAATAGAGGCAATACTTTCAATAATTTTATCATCACTAGGTAATCAGTACCACGAGGCTGCTTAGAGAACTTAGAAAAGTTAAATTCATATGGCTCACCATCGAATTCAACAGAAACTTTACCTTTCTTGCAATCTATTATAGCTCCACAAGTTCTAAGAAAAGGTCTACCAAAAATGATTGGACAAAAATTTTCCCTGGCTGAACCAAGTACCAGAAAGTCGGTAGGGTATTTTACCTTTCCACATAGGACTTCAACGTCCCTCACAATTCCGATAGGAGAGATAGTTGATCTATTTGCAAGATGAATAGTAACATCAACTTCTTCAAGTTCACAAGGGGAAATCTCACCGATGATTTCTTCATAGAGTGAATAAGGAATAGCACTTGCACTCGATCCCAAGTCGCATAGCCCATAATAATTGCGATCTCCTATTTTAACAGATACCATCGGAGTACCTAAAATTGGGCCTTTGTTCTTGGCTGTGACAAGGTTAGTGGAAACAGCACAAAAAGTTATATTGGAATCCAAAACATCACCAGTAGCAAGGTCTTTAATCAACGCAACTTGAGGATCGATCCTGATCTGGTCCTCAGGTTCATCAACTTTTCTCTCACTTTTATTTATTATGCCTGTCACAAGAGAGTGCTCCTTTATCCTCGTGGGAAAAGGAGGCTGTTCATATATAACTGGAGGTAAAATAGGCTCAGCAACATAAATATCAATAGGTGGTTCTTTAAAAGGTGCATGGTGCTGGTCTCTAATCTTTTTAAAAGCATCAACGTGAGAGGCAAAATTCTTACATAAATCGATCACTAGATGGGAATCAAGACCAATCTTAGAGAAAAATGTATTGAAGTAATCAGTTTCCACATAGCTCTCAATATAGTCATGTTCATAATTTATAGCTGGTTCAATACCTTTATCAATTTTCCAATCTTCAGTATTCCTTTGGATTCTTTCAAGGAGATCCCACCTTTCTTCAACGCTCTTCTTCTGAAATACCCCACTAGAGGAGGCATCCAGCATCTCCTTATCCTGACGAGAAAGCCTGGCATAAAAATTTGTAAGTATAATTTCCTTGGGAAGCTTATGAATTGGGCATTTGAGCATTAGAGACTTCAGTCTCCCCCAAGCTTGAGCAATGCTTTCTCCGTCACGAGACCTAAAGTTATATATATAATTCCTGTCTCGATGAATTTCATGAAGAGGATAAAACTTAGTATAGAAAAGAGACATAAGCTCCTGCCAGTCCAGCAAATGTGAGTTATCGAGAAGCCCATACCAATCTTAAGCTTTATCTATAAGGGATACGGCAAACAATTTCCTCATGACAAACTCCCTCGATACACCTGCAAGCTTAAATAATGATAATAGTCGTGACAAATATAGCAAGTGCTCACCGGGATGTCTGTCTCCTGCATAACGATTAGCCAAAACATAATTGATAATGCCAGCTGGTATTTTGTAAGGCACAATTTCAGTAGGGGGAGGATCAACCACCACAGGAGTGGGGTGTCTTCCCGCAAGCAACGCTCCAATAATAGGGTTATCCATAGGGACAAAGAACAGCAATAGCAAAAAATAAAAACAGAATTATAAAAAGACTTTCTTACCAGTTTCACTTTACCAATAGCGCTACGCTCCCCGGCAACGGCGCCAGAAAACGGTACTTGATGACCCTCAACCGTAAGGGATCTGTTGCAGCGTTTTTGATAAGTAAGAGTGTCGAACCCAACGAGGAGCAGAAGGTATTGATAAGCGATTCTGAGCAAGAAATTACTGCAAGCACTGAAAGATAACTTTTAGGGGTTTTCTTGATATAAGCAACAGGAATGTAAAGGCAAGTAATGTAAAAGGTACTGAGAGTAACAAGTGGCCCAATCCTTTCTTAGCAAAGGAGAGGCCTAGCAACTGAACTTACAAAGACTAAAGCGTTCTTGAGGACACACGGGAGAGGTAGTCATGTGCTTTCGCCATATTCCGTATCGATACTATGTTATGTGTTGATAAGTGTTGGTGGGTGGATCTATGCTAGTGCACTCTCTAGACTAAGATGAATGCACTCTTATGATTAAACACCTTGCAAGCATCCGCAAATACAAGATAGAATTTAAGGCAAAAGCCTAACCATAGCAATACGATCGAGGATCCATTATTCCCTTATGCAAAAGCGTGCGAACTGGGGTTCAGGTTTCTGTCACTCCGGCAACCCACCATAAGCATTCTTTATACACAATGTATTCTCCTAGGTCCTTAATAAGGCGAAGTGTTGGGTGTTCGACTCACACAACACCACTAGTAGAATGACAACGCAACTTAAGTATCAAACAACACATATTACTTCAACAGCATATGACTACTAACAACAAGACTTTCCCCATGTCCTCAAGAACTAAGGTAACTACTCACAAGACATAAAAGAGATCATGATCAGTGGGGATAAATATGTGATAAACAATCTGGACATAATAATATTTCTCCAACAAAACTCAATAGCATTCACCACAAGGTAGTAATCAACACCGATAGAGTAGAGAGGATAGGTAGTACAAGTTACAACAAGAGTTGTGATGGAAAGATGAGATTTGGATGAAGATGGAGATGGTGTTGGTGTTGGGGATGATGTTGATGATGATCTCGATGATGCCCGTGATGATGATGATGATGACGATGGCGACGATCTCCCCTTCCGGGAGGTGATCTCCCCGGCGGAATCTGCCCGCCGGAGATGCCCTTTTCTTCTCTGTAGGTTTCCGCCTCGAAGCGGCGGCGGAACTCCGTAAAAAGTCCCGTGCCTAGGGTTTTCGGAGGACGGGGAACATATATGCAAAAGGGGGTGACCAGAGGTGGGCCAGGGGCTCCAGGCGCCCCCCCCCCCCGGCGCGGCCAGGGGGGCGCGCCCCTAGGCCGCCTGGGCACCCTGTGGCCCCCCTCTGACTCCCCTTTTACGTGTCTTCGTTATTCTTCCGAAAAATACCTCCCGTCAATTTTCAGGTAATTTGGAGGTGTTCTTCTTCAGCAACTCAGTATCCACTTTTTCCCGCTGAATTCTGCGTCTGCTGTTCCGGCACCGGAAAGTTGCAAACTGTGTAAAATAGACCAAAACAACATAAGAACATCATCATAACGTGAAATATATCAATGAATAAGGATAAATTATAATACAAGATAGTGATACATTTTGGACGTATCAGGGATCAATTGTAGCTCTTTTCCATAAGTAAGAGTGTCGAACCCAACGAGGAGCAGAAGGAGCTGAAAAGTGTTTCTCAGTAAGGTAGTGTCTGCAAGTGCTGAAATTGTAAGTAGTAGAGTAGTTTGATAGCAAGATAATTTTGTAACGAGCAAGTAAAAATAATAGTAGCAAGTATGCAGCAAGATAGCCCAATCCTTTTGAGGGAAACGACATGCCAAAATAGTCTTTTATAATAAGCAAAGCGTTCTTCAGGGTACACGTGATTTCATCTAGTCACTTTCATCATGTTGGTTTACTTTGTGTTTGCTACTTTGATAATTTGATATGTGGTTGGATCGGTGCTTAGGTGTTGTTCTTACTTGAACGAACCTCCTACTTATGATTAACACTCCCGCAAGCATCCGGAACTATGAGAAAAGTATTAAGAATAAATTCTAACCATAGCATTAAACTTTTGGATCCAATCGGCCCCTTACGGAATAGTGCATAAACTGGGGTTTAAGCTTCTGTCACTCTCGCAACCCACCATCTAATTACTTCTCCACAATGCATTCCCTTAGGCCCAAATATGGTGAAGTGTCATGTAGTCGACGTTCACATGACACCACTAAGGGAATCACAACATACATACTATCAAAATATCGAACACATATCAAATTCACAAGATTACTTGCAACATGATTTATATCGTGACCTCAAGAACAAAGGTAACTACTCACAAGTGATGAACATGCTCAATATCAAAGTGGTAATATATAGCATAATGGATCTAAACATGTAATCTTCCACCAAATAAACCATATAGTAATCAACTACAAGATGTAATTGAAGGAAATATGCCCTAGAGGCAATAATAAAGTTGTTATTTATATTTCCTTATGTCATGATAACTGTTTATTATTCATGCTAGAATTGTATTAACCGGAAATTTAGTACATGTGCGAATACATAGACAAAACAGAGTGTCCCTAGTATGCCTCTACTAGACTAGCTTGTTAATCAAAGATGGTTATGTTTCCTGACCATAGACATGTGTTGTCATTTGATGAACGGGATCACATCATTAGAGAATGGTGTGATGGACAGGACCCATTCGTTAGCTTAGCACTATGATCGTTCAGTTTTATTGCTATTGCTTTCTTCATGACTTATACATCTTCCTCTAACTACGAGATTATGCAACTCCCGGATACCGGAGGAACACCTTGTGTGCTATCAAACATCACAACATAATCAGGTGATTATAAAGATGCTCTACAAGTGTTTCCGAAAGTGTTTGTGGTGTTGGCATAGATCAAGTTTAGGATTTGTCACTCCGATTGTCGGAGAGGTATCTCTGGGCCCTCTCGGTAATACACATCATAATAAGCCTTGCAAGCAAATGACTAATGAGTTAGTCACGAGATGATGTATTACAGAACGAGTAAAGAGACTTACCGGTAACGAGATTGAACTAGGTATGGTGATACCGACGATAGAATCTCGGGCAAGTAATATACCGATGACAAAGGGAACAACGTATGTTGTTATGCGGTTTGACTGGTAAAGATCTTGGTAGAATATGTAGGAGCCAATATGAACATCCAGGTTCCGCTATTGGTTATTTACCGGAGATGTGTCTTGGTCATGTCTACATAGTTCTCGAACCCGTAGAGTCCGCATGCTTAATGTTCAATGACGATTGGTATTATGTGTTTATGTATTTTGATGTACCAAAGGTTGTTCGGAGTCTCGGATGAGATCACGGACATTACGAGGAGTCTCGAAATGGTCGAGGCATAAAGAATGATATATTGGACGATGTTATTCAGACACCAGATGTGTTTCGGGGGTCACCGGATAAATATCGGACTGCCGGAAGGGTTATCGGAACCACCGGGGAAGTAATGGGCCTTATTGGTCCTTAGGGGAGAGAGAGGAAGGTAGCCAAGGGCTGGCCGCCC
>LR738712.1:473203773-473336021 GCA_902687465.1 Secale cereale | reverse complement strand
CATGACGACGCCCCCTCCTTCCTTCTCTTCTCTCCCTTCCTTCCTTCTTTTCCTTGTTGGACTAGGAAAGGGGGGTTCCTACTCCTAGTAGGAGTAGGATTTCCCCCTTGGGCGCGCCCTATAGGGGCCGGCCAGCCTCCCCCTTGCTCCTTTATATACGGGGGGATGGGGCACCCTAGAACACACAAGTTGACAACTGTTTTAGCCATGTGCGGTGCCCCCTCCACAGTTACACACCTCAGTCATATCGTTGCAGTGCTTAGGCGAAACCCTGCGCCGGTAACTTCATCATCACTGTCACCACGCCGTTGTGCTGACAAAACTCTCCCTCAGCCTCAACTGGATCAAGAGTACGAGGGGCGTCACTGAGCTGAATGTGTGCAGATTGCGGAGGTGCCGTGCGTTCGGTACTTGATCAGTTGGATCGGGAAGGCGTTCCACTACATCAACCGCGTTTCTAAACTCTTCGCTTTTAGTCTACGAGGGTACATGGACACACTCTCCCCAATCGTTGCTATGCTTCTCCTAGATAGATCATATGTGATTGTAGGTAATTTTTTTGAAATACTACGTTCCCCAACAGTAATCAACACTACTAGTCACCCACAAGCAACAATCTATAGTTCTGGTAACAAGATTGTTCACAGGAGATGAACTAGGGTTTGATAAGAAATGGTTCTAGTGAAGATGTTGATGAAGCCGGGCCTCCCTAAGATGGTAGAGTTGTTGGTGATGATGATGACGACGATTTCCCCCTCCGAGAGGGAAGTTCCCATGGCGGAATCGCTCCACCAGAGGGAGAAAGTGCTCCTGCCCAAGTTCCGCCTCGAGACGGCGACGTTCCGTCCTGAAAGTTCTCTCTTTAATTTTTCTAGGTAAAAATGATTTATATACCAGAAGAGGGGCACCGTAGGTGGGCCGGGGTGAGCACAACCCAGCAGGGCGCACCTGGGGGCCCTGTCGTGCCCAACTGGATTGTGCCCACCTAGTGGGCCCCCTCTGGTGGTTATCAGCTCAAGTTATGCTTTAATAATGCATAAAAACCTCCGTGAAGTGTCAGCTTGTCTGGAGTTGTGCAGAATAGGTGGCCAAATGTAGCTTTTTCAGGTCTAGATTTTTAGCTGCCGGAATTCTCCCTCTTGGTGTATACCTTGCAAATTATGAGAGAAAAGGCATTCGAATTACTCCAAAAAGCATTATTATGCATAATAACAACATAAATAACAGCAAGAAAACATGATTCAAAATGGACGTATCAATAAGCAGAAGGAGTTCATCGACGGCTTGGTAGAGCTGCTGAAGGAGAGCCTCAACGACATGCCCGCTAAGCTCAATAAGCGGGAGCAGTTGACCGCCGGCTTGATGATGCAGCTGAAGGAGAACATTGCCTCGGGTAATAAGGCGACCAGAAAAATCCTGCATCTTCAGGAGGACAATGTGAAGCTCCGCCATGAGCTCGACCTGCCGAAGGAGGAGAATGCCGGCTGGAAGGAGCTGCATGAGAAGAGTAGTTCATCCATGAAGATGTTTCACACCCTCGCCATGGAACAGGAGGAGTAGTTGGCGAAGCTCCGCATCGAGCACCCGACTGCTGTCAAGGTACGTAATGCGGCCGTGGAAGAGATGATGAATGCTCGCGTCGAGAAATCCCGTGTCATGGACAGAATGAAGAATATGGTAGAGGAGACGAGCGAGGAGATGAAGGTCGTGGAGGCGATGAAGAAGCAGGTAGGACTCTGTGGTCAACTCTTCATGAAGTAGAGAGCAGCACCCCAGACTTGTGTCTGCGTCTTCCTTCTTTTGGGGGGGGGGGGTCTTCCTTCTTCTTTTGCTCCCGTTTTTCTTCTTTTGCTTCGGGTGTTTCACCGCATGTGTCATGTTCTCTGCGAAGCATGAAGAGAACAATGCCATTCCCTCCGTTTTAGTTTACAAGTCCTACGCGTATACCTAGGTTGCCAAATTTATCTCCGTAGTATAAACTATGTAACACAAAAATTATATCGTTTGAAAATAGAATATCTAAAGTTTACAATGGTACGTTTTTTAATATATGACTTCTATTAGGTTGGTCAAATTGACGACTTAGGGGAACATGCATGGCTTGTAAACTGAGAGAGAGGGAGTAATGATGAGCGGCGCCTGGGATCGCCATATCGCACTGGCCTACCATGTTCCATGCTCCTCCGTCGTACTAGTCCTACTCCAGTGGAGTAGTAGTATACCACACGGCTCTTTGCTCCTCCTCAGGTTGTCGGCAACATTTACACGAGCAGTCCAATCACAAGGCCCCACCTTCTAGCAGTATGCAGCAGTCAAATAACGAAAGCCCTCGCCTATTGTCGGTGTACAAAAGTAGAGGCGCTCTTTTATACCCCTTACTTGTGCATGGGCAGTCAGAGCCATGCCTGCGACCACACGTAGCAAAGAAGAGGAGGGAAGCCAGAGACACAAAGTTAGTAGAGCAATGCCTAGACAGTGGCACAAGAAGGCCAAGCAAGAAGACATGCTCTCCCCCGACAAGGACTCTTGCCGGGGCGGCCTGCACGCCCCCGGCAAGAACCCTTTGCCGGGGCAACTCACCCAAACGCCTCCGTCGTAGCCACCCTTGAGCCTAGGAGCTCCAACATCACCAACAACATTGGAACCACGGCTCGGGAAGCGCCCACGTGATGGCATGCAGATCTTTGTAAAGACAAAGGTCTATGACTCCCAAGATAAGTACCAGATGACAAGGCAATCGCAAGGCTCCTTGCCGAGGATGCCCACGAGGCCCCGGCAAGGCTCCTCACCAAAGACACCCCGAGGCCCCGGCAAGCCTCTTGCCGAGGATGCTCGCAGAAGCCCCGACAAGCCTCTTGAGGAGGACGCTCGCGGAGGCCCCGGCTAGACCCTTACTAGAAACAGGCGCAGGACCACGGTAGGCCCTTGTCGTGGGCCTCGTTTTATAGTCCAAGCAGGTACTCACGTGGCGGTATGTGATTCCTGGTCCAGCTAGTCAAGCACCTGCGTGGTGGCATGCAGATCTTCGTGAAGACCCTACCACCACGCCATCTCAGTTGCCTGCCCCGCTGGCCTGGACGCGCGTCGCAACCAGACGGAGTGGCCACGGACATTACGGGTCTCGTTTCCATCCCCGATAAAGCAAGTGGACACCTAAGTAGCTCATTTAATGCGTCTTGTCCCGTAATGGCATGAGATAAGCCGGTGCACTATACACCTTTCCACCTCCTGTGTGCCACTGTGGCAGCCCCTTTGGACTATAAAAGGAGGCCCGCGGCATACTGGAGAAGGATTCGGATCTTTGGGGCTAGACATGCACCGTAGCTAGTTCAAGAACTCAAGAACACTCAAATACACAAAAAAGTAGGACTAGGGTATTACGCATTCTCGCGGCTCGAACGTGGGTAAACGATCCTTGTACTGACTCTTAGACCCGCTCTTTGCACAACCTCGCGCCCGCCAACCGTAGAAGGGATTCCAGTGATCCCATAGGTGTCGTTTCCACCGACATCTTTGGCGCGCCAGGTAAGGGGCGCAGTTGTGAAAATTTGGTTTAGCAGTCAGTTTGGCAGTTCTTCATCGCCATGGCTCCCAAGAAGAAGACGATCACGGCGATCAGTTTGTCTGGAGCCGAACGGCCCATGCCGGTGCAGGCTTGTGACGGGCTGGTCGCGGATGGAAGCCGAGGCGCGACCCGCGAACACCCGTGTTGTTCCAGCAGCCGAAGCCTAGCAAGCGGCGTTGTTTGTGCATGAGTCGAGGAGCCGCACGCCACCAAGTCCAAGGGCGGAACCGGGCCTCCGTAGGCGGCGCTGGGCCCTCTAAGAGCAGCGTCATACCACGTATGGGCGAGACGGTGACTTGCAAGACGCCCACGGTGGCACCCACGACGCGCTCCTCCCAAATCGTGCATGATGAGCAACGCCGCCGTGCAGAGGACCCTGGGCGCCGCTGCAGAAAGAGCCATGCGCATCGGTCGCAGGGATGTAGAGGATCAACATGCTCGTCAAGGCGTTGGCGAAGATGGCGTACATCTGCAGGACCGTGATAGAGCTCCTTCTAACATGGTTAGAAATCACAGCGCGTCACGGTCCACACAGCTTTCACCGCCACCCACGCCGGCGGAGGCCTTAGCGCACACAGTTGCTCCTCGACTACCCTCATGCTGCGGAGAAGCTCGACGAGTAGAGATCTACCATCCGGAGCCTCGCCGCCGTCGCTAACAAAGATGAGCCACGGCCAGCGGGGCCCTCAGGTCGACACTCTATCGAGCCGCCGCACGCCAGTGGTGGAAGGATCAGTGGCGCCGCAGTCACGGTGTATTCTTCTCCTCCTAGCCAACTACCACGAGCACCGGTCCGTCAGGACGACGCTTGTGATAACATATCCATAGCGTCGTCCAACCCACGGACCCACCGTGATCAGGGCCAAGTTCTTCGGGAGCATGCCCATGAAGACGCTCGAACTACCATCGAGCGCCGGTGCGAGGCACACCACCAGTCAGATAGGCGGGTATGGCCCACTATGGACCACCCGGCGCCAGGAGGCTCTGGAGGCTTACCTTACGAGGTAGGCTATCCGGCCTTTACCTGTGAGCTGCGGCGTTTCCAATGGCCCACTCACCGCACCTTCAAGCCTAACATCGGCGAGAAGTACAATGGCAAGACCCACCCGTAGGAGTTCCTCAGCATCTACACCATCACGATGTAGGCCGCCGGAGCACGTGACGACAAGGTTCTTGCCAATTACTTCCCGTTGGCACTTAAACCCAACGTCATGTCTGTTGGGGAACGTAGCATAATTCAAAAAAATTCTACGTCTTCACCAAGATCCAACTATGGATACATCTAGCAACGAGCAAGTAAGAGTGCATCTACATACCGTTATGTAGATCGCGTGCGGAAGCTTTCAACAAAGTGGGGATGAAGTAGTCGTACTCTTCACGTTCTTCGTCACCGAAGATCTAGCGTCGAACGGACGGCACCTCCGCGTTCAACACACGTACGGTGCAGCAATGTCACCTCCTTCTTGATCCAGCAAGGGGGGAGGAGAAGTTGTCAGAGATCCGGCAGCACGACGGCGTCATGACGGATGCAGTGGAGATCGCAGCAGGGCTTCGCCGGGCGCCCTGCGTTGGGAGTATGGAGGTGTGATGGGAGGGGGAGAGGCGCCAGGGCTTGGGTCCGGCTGCCCTCTCCCCCCCCCCCACATATATATAGGGGGCCAGGGGGGCGCCGGGACCCCCTGCAGATCCAATCTGCAAGGGGGCGGCGGCCAGGGGGGGTTCCTTGCCCCCCAAGGCAAGTGGAGCCTCCCTCCCCCTTAGGGTTTGAACCCTAGGCGCATGGGGAGGTGGGCCCCTTGTGGTGCGCCAGCCCTGAGTGCTGGACACTTCCCCTTGCGGCCTAGGGGCCCCACCGGGATGGGTGGCCCCACCCGGTGGACCCCGGGGCCCCTCCGGTGGTCCCGGGACGCTCCCGGTGACCCCCGGAGATCACCCGTTGGCCGAAACTGGACTTCCTATATATCAATCTTTACCTCCGGATCATTCCGGAACTCCTCGTGACGTCCGGGATCTCATCCGGGACTCCGAACAACTTTCGGGTTTCCACGTGCATTTATCTCTACGACCCTAGCGTTACCGAACCTTAAGTGTGTAGACCCTACGGGTTCGGGAGACACGTAGACATGACCGAGACCACTCTCCGGTCAATAACCAATAGCGGGATCTGGATACCCATGTTGGTTCCCACGTGTTCCTCGATGATCTTCATCGGATGAACCATCGTGTCAAGGATTCACTCAATCCCGTATGTTATTCCCTTTGTCCATCGGTACGGTACTTGCCTGAGATTCCATCGTCGGTATCCCGATACCTTGTTCAATCTCGTTATGGCAAGTCTCTTTACTTGATCCGTAATCCATCATCTCGTGACTAACTACTTAGTCACATTGAGCTCATTATGATGATGTCTTACCGAGTGGGCCCAGAGGTACCTCTCCGTCATACGGAGTGACAACATTCCAGTCTCGGTTCGTACCAACTCAACAAACACTTTCCGAGATACCCGATGCGTACCTTTATAGCCACCCAGTTATGTTGTGACAGTTGGCACACCCAAAGTACTCCTACGATATCCAGGAGTTGTACAACCTTATGGTCTAAGGAATAAATACTTGACACCGAAAAGCTTATGCATTACGAACTATACGATCTCGTGTTATGCTCAAGTTTGGGTCTTGTCCATCACATCATTCTCCTAATGATGTGATCCCGTTATCACTTGACATCCTATGTCCATGGTCAGGAAACCGTGACCATCTGTTGATCAACGAGCTGGTAACTAGAGGCCTACCAGGGACTCATTGTGGTCTGTGTATTCACACATGTATTGCTGTTTCCGTACAATACAATTCAAGCATGAATAACAGACAATTATCATAAACAAGGAGATATAATAATAATGCTTTTATTATTGCCTCTAGGGCATATCTCCAACAGTCTCCCACTTGCACTAGAGTCAATAATCTAGTTACGTTGTGATGAATCGAACACCCATAGAGTTCTGGTGTTGATCATGTTTTGCTCGTGAAAGAGGTTTAGTCAACGGGTCTGCTACATTCAGATCTGTATGCACTTTACAAATATCTATGTCTCCATCCTGAACATAATTCCGGATGGAGTTGAAACGGTGCTTGATGTGCTTGGTCTTCTTGTGAAACCTGGGCTCCTTGGTAATAGCAATAGCACCAGTGTTGTCACAGAAGAGAGTCATCGGGCTTGACGCGCTTGGAATGACTCCTAGGTCGGTGATGAACTCCTTCATCCAGACTCCTTCCTGTGCTGCTTCAGAAGCAGCTATGTACTCCGCTTCACATGTAGATGCTGCCACCACGCTTTGCTTGCAACTGCACCAGCTGACTGCCCCTCCATTCAAAATATACACGTATCCGGTTTGTGACTTAGAGTCATCCAGATCTGTGTCGAAGCTAGCATCGACGTAACCTTTTATGACAAGCTCTTCGTCACCTCCATAAACGAGAAACATATCCTTAGTCCTTTTCAGGTACTTTAGGATGTTCTTGACCACTGTCCAGTGTTCCGTACCGGGATCACTTTGGTACCTCCCTACCAAACTTATGGCAAGGTTCACATCAGGTCTGGTACACAGCATGGCATACATGATAGAACCTATGGCCGAGGCATAGGGAATGACACTCATCTTTTCTCTATCTACTGCCGTGGTCGGCGACTGAGCTTTGCTCAATCTCATACCTTGCAAAACAGGCAAGAATCCTTTCTTTGACTGATCCATATTGAACTTCTTCAATATTTTGTCAAGGTATGTACTTTGTGAAAGACCAATGAGGCGTCTCGATCTATCTCTATAGATTTTGATGCCTAATATGTAAGCAGCTTCTCCAAGGTCCTTCATTGAAAAACTTTTATTCAAGTAGGCCTTTACATTTTCCAAGAATTCTATATCATTTCCCATCAGCAATATGTCATCCACATATAATATGAGAAATGCCACAGAGCTCCCACTCACTTTCTTGTAAATACAGGCTTCTCCATAAGTCTGTATAAATCCAAACGCTTTGATCACCTCATCAAAGCGAATATTCCAACTCCGAGATGCTTGCACCAGCCCGTAAATCGAGCGCTGGAGCTTGCATACCTTGTTAGCGTTCTCTGGATCGACAAAACCTTCCGGTTGCATCATATACAACTCTTCCTTGAGGAAGCCGTTAAGGAATGCTGTTTTGACGTCCATTTGCCATATCTCATAATCATAGAATGCGGCAATAGCTAACATGATTCTGACTGACTTCAGCATCGCTACGGGAGAGAAAGTCTCGTCGTAGTCAATCCCTTGAACTTGTCGATAACCCTTAGCGACAAGCCGAGCCTTATAGATGGTCACATTACCATCCGCGTCTGTCTTCTTTTTAAATATCCATTTATTTTCTATGGCGTGCCTATCATCAGGCAAGTCCACCAAAGTCCATACTTTGTTTTCATACATGGATTCTATCTCGGATTTCATGGCTCCAAGCCATTTATTGGAATCTGGGCCCGCCATCGCTTCTTCATAGTTTGAAGGTTCACCGTTGTCTAACAACATGATTTCCAGTACAGGGTTGCCGTACCACTCTGGTGCGGAACGTGCCCTTGTGGACCTTCGAAGTTCAGTAGTAACTTGATCTGTATCTTCATGATCATTATCATTATCTTCCTCCCTTGTCGGTGCAGGCACCTCAGGAACAGTTTCCTGCGCTGCGCTACTTTCCGGTACAGGAGGGGTGACTGTCACCTCATCAAGTTCTACGTTCCTCCCACTCACTTCTTTCGAGAGAAACTCTTTCTCCAGAAAGCATCCATTCTTGGCAACAAAGACTTTGCCTTCAGATCTGTGGTAGAAGGTGTACCCAATCGTTTCCTTTGGGTATCCTATGAAGACGCATTTTTCCGATTTGGGTTCGAGCTTTTCAGGTTGAAGTTTCTTGACATAAGCATCGCAACCCCAAACTTTTAGAAACGACAGCTTCGGTTTCTTGCCAAACCAAAGTTCATACGGAGTCATCTCAACGGATTTCGACGGAGCCCTATTTAAAGTGAATGCGGCAGTCTCTAAAGCATAACCCCAAAAAGATAGCGGTAAATCGGTAAGGGACATCATAGATCGCACCATGTCCAACAGAGTACGATTTCGACGTTCGGACACACCGTTACGTTGAGGTGTTCCGGGCGGCGTCAATTGTGAAACAATTCCACCGCTTCTAAGCTGTGTGCCAAATTCATGACTTAAATATTCACCCCCACGATCTGATCGCAAGAACTTTATTTTTCTGTCACGTTGATTCTCAACCTCATTCTGAAATTCCTTGAACTTTTCAAAGGTCTCAGACTTGTGTTTCATCAAATAGATATACCCATATCTACTCAAGTTATCTGTGAGGGTGAGAACATAACGGTAGCCTCCGCGAGCCTCAACACTCATTGGACCGCACACATCGGTATGTATGATTTCCAACAAGTTGGTTGCTCGCTCCATTGTTCCGGAGAACGGAGTCTTGGTCATCTTGCCCAAGAGGCATGGTTCGCACGTGTCAAATGATTCATAATCAAGAGACTCTAGAAGTCCATCCGAATGGAGCTTCTTCATACGTTTGACACCAATATGACCAAGGCGCAATGCCACAAGTATGTGGGACTATCATTATCAACTTTACATCTTTTGGCATCTACACTATGAATATGTGTATCACTACGTTCGAGATTCATCAAAAATAAACCATTGACCAGCGGGGCATGACCATAAAACATATCTCTCAAATAAATAGAACAACCATTATTCTCCGATTTGAAAGAATATCCATCTCGCATAAGACGAGATCCAGAAACAATGTTCATGCTCAAAGCTGGTACTAAATAACAATTATTGAGGTTTAAAACTAATCCCGAGGGTAGATGTAGAGGCAGCGTGCCGACGGCGATCACATCGACCTTGGAACCATTCCCGACGCACATCGTCACCTCATCCTTCGCCAGTCTTCGTTTATTCCGCAGCTCCTGTTTTGAGTTACAAATGTGAGCAACTGCACCGGTATCGAATACCCAGGAGCTACTACGAGTGCTGGTAAGGTACACATCAATAACATGTATATCATATATACCTTTGACGTTGCCGGCCTTCTTGTCTGCTAAGTATTTGGGGCAGTTCTGCTTCCAGTGACCCGTTCCCTTGCAATAAAAGCCTCTGTTTCAGGCTTGGGTCCATACTTTGGCTTCTTCCCGGCAACAGGCTTGCCAGGCGCGGCAACTCCCTTGCTGTCCTTTTTGAAGTTCTTCTTACCCTTGCCTTTCTTGAACTTAGTGGTTTTATTGACCATCAACACTTGATGTTCTTTCTTGATGTCAACCTCCGCTGATTTCAGCATTGAATATACCTCGGGAATGGATTTCTCCATCCCCTGCATATTGAAGTTCAACACGAAGCTCTTGAAGCTTGGTGGGAGCGACTGGAGGATTCTGTCAACGACCGCTTCATCTGGGAGATTCATTCCCAGCTGAGACAAGCGGTTGTGCAATCCTGAAATCTTGAGGATGTGCTCACTGACAGAACTGTTCTCCTCCATCTTACAGCTGTAGAATGCGTCGGAGACATCATATCTCTCGACTCGGGCATGAGCTTGGAAAACCATTTTCAGCTCTTCGAACATCTCATATGCTCCATGGTGCTCAAAACGTTTTTGGAGCCCCGATTCTATACTATAAAGCATGCCGCACTGAACCAGGGAGTAATCATCACTACGCGACTGTCAGGCGTTCATAACGTCTTGAGTCGCTGGGAAAGCGGGTGCATCACCTAGCGGTGCTTCTAGGACATAAGTTCTCTTGGCAGCTATGAGGATAATCCTCAGGTTACGGACCCAATCCGTATAGTTGCTACCATCGTCTTTCAGCTTGGTTTCCTCTAGGAACGCGTTGAAGTTGAGGAAAACAGGAGCGTGGGCCTTTGATCTACAAGAGATATTGTAAAGAATTTAGACTAAGTTCATGATAATTAAGTTCATCTTAATCAAATTATAATGAACTCCCACTCAGAATGTCATCTCTCTAGTCATCCAAGTGATACACGATCTGAATCGAGTAGTCCGTGTCCGATCATCACGTGAGACGGACTAGTAAACAACGGTGAACATCTTCATGTTGATCGTATCTTCTATACGACTCGTGTTTGACCTTTCGGTCTTCCGTGTTCCGAGGCCATGTCTGTACATGCTAGGCTCGTCAAGTGAACCCTAAGTGTATCGCGTGTGTAAATCTGTCTTACACCCGTTGTATGCGAACGTTAGAGCCTATCACACCCGATCATCACGTGGTGCTTCGGAGCAACGAGCTTTAGCAACGGTGCACAGTTAGGGGAAACACAATACTTGAAATTTTAGTGAGAGATCATCTTATTTACTACCGTCGTTCTAAGTAAACAAGATGCATAAACATGATAAACATCACATGCAATCAATTAAAGTGACATGATATGGCCAATATCATCTTGCTCCTTGGATCTACATCTTCGGGGCACCATGATCATCTTGTCACCGGCTCGACACCATGATCTTCATCATCATGATCTCCATCATCGTGTCTTGAAGAAGTCGTCACGCCAACTATTACTTCTACTACTATAGCTAACGTTTAGCAATGAAGTAAAGTAATTACATGGCGTTATTCAGTGACACGCAGGTCATACAATAATAAAGACAACTCCTATGGCTCCTGCCGGTTGTCAAGTTCATCGACATGCAAGTCGTGATTCCCTATTACAAAAACATGATCAATCTCATACATCACATATATCATTCATCACATCTTCGTTCTTGGCCATACCACGTCACAAAACACATGCTGCAAAAACAAGTTAGACGTCCTCTAATTGTTGTTGCAAGTTTTACGTGGCTTCTATAGGATTTCTAGCAAGAACGTTTCTTACCTACGTCAAAACCACAACGTGATTTGTCAACTTCTATTTACCCTTCATAAGGACCCTTTTCATCGAATCCGATCCGACTAAAGTAGGAGAGACAGACACCCGCCAGCCACCTTATGCATCTAGTGCATGTCTGTCGGTGGAACCAGTCTCACGTAAGCGTACGTGTAAGGTCGGTCCGGGCCGCTTCATCCCACAATACCGCCGAATCAAGATTGACTGGTAATGGTAAGAAAGTTGAACAAGATCATACGCCCACAACTGCTTTGTGTTCTACTCGTGCAAGATGCTACGCATAAAACCTAGGCTCAGATGCCACTGTTGGGGAACGTAGCATAATTCAAAAAAATTCTACGTCTTCACCAAGATCCAACTATGGATACATCTAGCAACGAGCAAGTAAGAGTGCATCTACATACCGTTATGTAGATCGCGTGCGGAAGCTTTCAACGAAGTGGGGATGAAGTAGTCGTACTCTTCACGTTCTTCGTCACCGATGATCTAGCGCCGAACGGACGGCACCTCCGCGTTCAACACACGTATGGTGCAGCAACGTCACCTCCTTCTTGATCCAGCAAGGGGGAGGAGAAGTCGTCAGAGATCCGGCAGCACGACGGCGTGATGACAGATGCAGTGGAGATCGCAGCAGGGCTTCGCCGGGCGCCCTGCGTTGGGAGTATGGAGGTGTGACGGGAGGGGGAGAGGCGCCAGGGCTTGGGTCCGGCTGCCCTCTCCCCCCCACATATATATAGGGGGCCAGGGGGGCACCAGGACCCCCTGCAGATCCAATCTGCAAGGGGGCGGCGGCCAGGGGGGGTTCCTTGCCCCCCAAGGCAAGTGGAGCCCCCCTCCCCCTTAGGGTTTGAACCCTAGGCGCATGGGGAGGTGGGCCCCCTTATGGTGCGCCAGCCCTGAGGGCTGGACACTTCCCCTTGCGGCCTAGGGGCCCGACCGAGATGGGTGGCCCCACCCGGTGGACCCCCGGGGCCCCTCCGGTGGTCCCGGGACGCTCCCGGTGACCCCTGGAGATCACCCGTTGGCCGAAACTGGACTTCCTATATATCAATCTTTACCTCCGGACCATTCCGGAACTCCTCGTATGTCCGGGATCTCATCCGGGACTCCGAACAACTTTCGGGTTTCCACGTGCATTTATCTCTACGACCCTAGCGTTACCGAACCTTAAGTGTGTATACCCTACGGGTTCGGGAGACGCGTAGACATGACCGAGACCACTCTCCGGTCAATAACCAACAGTGGAATCTGGATACCCATGTTGGTTCCCACGTGTTCCTCGATGATCTTCATCGGATGAACCACCGTGTCAAGGATTCACTCAATCCCGTATGTTATTCCCTTTGTCCATCGGTACGGTACTTGCCCGAGATTCGATCGTCGGTATCCCGATACCTTGTTCAATCTCGTTATGGCAAGTCTCTTTACTCGATCCGTAATCCATCATCTCGTGACTAACTACTTAGTCACATTGAGCTCATTATGATGATGTCTTAGCGAGTGGGCCCAGAGGTACCTCTCCGTCATACGGAGTGACAACATTCCAGTCTCGGTTCGTACCAACTCAACAAACACTTTGGGAGATACCCGATGCGTACCTTTATAGCCACCCAGTTACGTTGTGACGGTTGGCACACCCAAAGTACTCCTACGGTATCCGGGAGTTGTACAACCTCATGGTCTAAGGAATAAATACTTGACACCGAAAAGCTTATGCATTACGAACTATACGATCTCGTGTTATGCTCAAGTTTGGGTCTTGTCCATCACATCATTCTCCTAATGATGTGATCCCCTTATCACTTGACATCCTATGTCCATGGTCAGGAAACCGTGACCATCTGTTGATCAACGAGCTGGTAACTAGAGGCCTACCAGGGACTCATTGTGGTCTGTGTATTCACACATGTATTGCTGTTTCCGTACAATACAATTCAAGCATGAATAACAGACAATTATCATAAACAAGGAGATATAATAATAATGCTTTTATTATTGCCTCTAGGGCATATCTCCAACAATGTCATGGTTAATGCACTTGCCAGTAGATTCTACTTCTTCCTGGTCCGATTTGTACCATGAGTTTGTTGGTGCCTTTACGGGAGGCCACCAGGCTCATGGCCAAGAAAGCGATTTGCGTGTCATCCCCCAGAAAGAAGGTGAAAACCTGCACAAGTACATACAGAGATTCAGCCGAGTGCAATACAACATCCCAGACGTTCATCCTGCCGCCATCATCAGCGCATTCCATCAAAATGTGCGCAACTGCAAGATGCATGAGGCGCTGGCAATGAATAAAGTCAAGGATGTGGCCGAACTCTATGTTCTAGCCGACAGATGCGCTCGGGCTGAAGAGGGAAGGAAGTACCCCGACAAAGATGCCGGTGCAGAAACCGATTCCACGGACAATGACGCCGTCGCCCCGGCCAGAAAGGACTGACTCCGCAACAGGAAACACAAGGGAAAGGTTGTGCTTGCCGTCGAGGGGTCCGACGACGCCGGCGCTGCCAAGAAAACCAAAGCAGACGACCCCGGCAAGGAAATCGCCGGGTGTGTCGCCTGCCGGGCCTTGGCGGCCGCCGACAATCCAGGAAGCTCCGACAAGCAATACTGCAAGATCCACCGCACCAAAGGCCATGACCTCCAGAATTGCCGACAAGTCGAGCAGCTCACAAAGATGCAAAAAGCCGAATATGAAAGGCGGGACAAGGAGAAGGGCCAGGATGGTGCTGAGGGGTCCGACAAGAAATATGGCGGCCAGCCTGGCCTCCGCGGCAAAGATAACCAACAAGAAAGGCCCGCCCGGGGCCATGACAAGAAGCGAGAAGATGATGATCGTGATGAAGACGACGAGTCCGACAAGCAAGAGTTCCAGAAAGCTACGGAGGCCATGTGCATCGACGGTGGTGCCTCCCTGCACACCTCTCACCGCCAGCTCAAGCAGTGGGCGCGTGAGATCACAGCAGTGAAACCATCGTTCGATGCCCAAAAGCCGCTGAAGTGGTCCAACACTCCTATCATCTTTGACACCGACGACCACCCTGATCGCACAACTACGGTCGGGTGTTTGCAATTGTTGGTTTCACCAACAATACGCAACCTCAAGGTGACGAAAATGCTGGTTGATGGCGGGGCTGGTCTGAACTTGATCTCGCCCGTCGTGATCAAAAGCCTGTAAATCCCTGATGGAAACCTCGAGGAGACGGGCACGTTTCAAGGGGTCAACCCAGGAAGGAGTCAGCCCAAGGGTAAAGTCACACTGCCCGTGACATTCGGAGGCGAACTGAACTACAGGAAGGAGTCGGTTTTATGTTGCCGACATTCCCTTGCCTTACAACGGGATCCTCGGCCGCCCAGCGTTCGCCAAGTTCATGGTAGCATCGCATTACGCCTACGACACGCTGAAGATGCCTAGGCCGATGTCCATCATCACCGACCCCTCGGACAAGAAGGATGCGCTGATCAGCTTTACCGGTAGGCAGTTGCAGCAACTGCCGCCAAAGCACTTGCTCCTGCCGCTGAAGCCCCGGGAGAGAAGAAGACCGGTAGGACCTCTCGCACCCACTCCGGCAAGCGCTCCTCTTCGGACTGCAGTGCTCCCGTCGAGAACGTGCCGGAGAGCTCCACCGGCAAGAGCCAGAAATCCAGAGTTGCACCACCAGAAACCAATAAGGTGTCCGTCAAGGAGGATGGCACGGGAGGGGCTTTCACCATAAGATCCGCCCTCGACAGCAAATAGGAAGACGCGCTCGTCACCTTCCTGCGGGTGAATGTCGACGTGTTTGCGTGGCAAGCATCCGACATCCCCGGCGTTCCCACGGAGGTGATTGAGCACCATCTTGTTGTCTACCCTCATGCGTGACCTGTCAAGCAGAAGGTCAGGAAGAAAGCTCTGGAGCGACAAGAGTTCATCAGAGAGGAAACAAGGAAGTTAGTGGCGGCATGCTTAGTGAGAGGAGTACTCCATCCAACGTGGCTGGCCAATCCGGTGGTGGTTCGCAAGGCAAATGGGAAGTGGAGATTGTGTATTGATTACACAGACATCAATTAGGCTTGTCCAAAGGACCCTTTTCCGTTGCCGCGCATAAACCAGATTGTAGACTCCATGGCCGGATGTGACTTGTTATCATTCCTCGACGCTTACTCAGGCTACCATCAAATCTTCATGACAAGAGAAGATGAAGAGAAGACAACATTCATCACACCATGTGGTACGTATTGTTTCATACGGATGCCTTTTGGGTTGAAGAGTGCTGGCTCAACATTCGCAAGAGCAGTCCAAATTGGTGTTGAGCCTCATCTACATAGAAATATGGAAGCTATATGGATGATATAGTGGTCAAGACCAAGGACAAAGCAACGCTCGTACAAGATTTGGAAGAGACGTTTGTGAATTTGCACAAGATCAACCTTAAGCTGAACCCTGAGATGTGTGTCTTCAGAGTTCCGTCCGGCAAGCTTCTTGGTTTCTTCATGTCACAGCGTGGGATTGAGGCGAATCCAGAGAAGATCAAGGCCATCGAGCAGATTTAAGGACCCAGGCGGATCAAGGATGTGCGTTGGCTTGCTGGCTGCGTTGCCGCCATGAGCAGGTTCATCTCCAAATCTGCCGAGCACACCCTTCCCATTTTCAAGATCTTGAAAAAGGCGGGCCCAATGGAGTGGACCCCAGAAGCTGAAGCAGCACTACAAGATTTGAGGAAGTACCTCTCCTCTATGCCGATACTGGTCGCGCCCAAACCACAAGAGTCGTTGCTCCTGTATCTAGCGGCAATGAATCAAGTGGCCAGTGCTGTGCTAGTAGCCCAGAGGGAGGTCAATACAGAAGCAATAGCAACGACAGAAGTTGATGCCACTAGGGTCGAAGCGACGCAAAAGAAGTAGTGCAGAAGAAGATGATGTTGCAACACCCAGTTTACTTTGTCGGCTCCCTCTTGCAGGGGGCTAGGTAGAGGTACTACGGTGTGCAGAAATTGCTCTTAGGCCTCCTTATGGCCTCGAGGTAGCTGCGTCATTACTTCCAAGCGCAGGAAATTACCGTCGTCACCCGCCTCCCGTTGCAGAAGATATTCCATAACCCAGATGCGACTGGGAGGATCGTGGAATGGGCCTTGGAGCTGTCGAGCTTTGGTTTAAAGTTTGAAAGCACTTCGATTATTTCGAGTAGAGTCTTGGCGGATTTTGTTGCGGAATGGACATCGACACCCAACGAAGAGATCCAGGAGACTACTCTCTCCGGCAAGGAAACGAGTCGCAACTGGATTATGTACTTTGACGGGGCTTTCTCGCTGCAAGGCACTGGTGCTGGTGTGCTGCTCGTTGCGCCCACCGAAGAGCACCTCAAGTATGTGGTCTAGATGCACTTCCCCAGGTCAGCGAACAACACTGCCGAGTACGAGGGACTGCTTGCTGTTCTCAGGATCGCGGAAGACCTCGGAATCAAGAAGCTCATCGTCAGAGGTGATTCGCGGCTTGTCGTCAAGCAAGTGAACAAAGATTACCAGAGCCCATTGATGGAGGCCTACGTGGATGAAGTGAGGAAGCTGGAGCGTGTTCCCCGAGCGGTGAACGACTTCGCCGACTACTTGTCAAAACGCGCCGCCCTCAAACTGCCTGTGGAACCAGGTACATTTGTGCTTCGATTAACTCAGCCATCCATTGAACCATCGACCAAGCAGAAAAAACGAAGGAAATCAGGCCCCAGCAAGTACTTTCCCGCCGAGCCCCCAGGGGTCGCCGGCAAAGATGTTGCCAGGGACGCTGAGCCTGCCATAGGGCAACAGATTGCAGCAGGGCATCAAGCCCCGATCATGGAGAAAATCGCTCCCATGGCGGAGGAGATGCCTTTGGTCCTCGCCGCGGAGCCTCAGGCTCCGGCATGGGCACAGCATACCATCTAATTCCTCCAAACCAGGGAGCTTCTTGAGGAGCATGAAGAAGCAGAGAAAGTAGCCCGTCGGTCCGCCATGTACTAATTCGTCGATGACATCTTGTACAGAAAAAGGCCGAATGGTGTGAAATTGAAGTGCATTCTCCGGGAGGAAGGGCTGGAGCTGTTGGCAGAGATACATGGAGGCATATGTGGCTCCCACCTAGGGTCAAGGGCCCTTGCCAGCAAGGCATTCCGGCAAGGCTTGTTCTGGCCCAATGCCCTCCAGGATGCAACAACACTAGTAACCAAGTCTGAAGCATGTCAGTTGCATTCAAAGAAGCTTCATCAACCAGCTCAAGCTCTCCAAACAATCCCTCTTTCCTGGCCATTCTCGGTCTGGGGGCTAGACATACTGGGCCCTTTTCCCCGTGCTATTGGGGGCTTTGAGTACTTGTACATTGCAAATGACAAGTTCACAAAGCGGCGATAGGTGGAAGCAGTGAGAAACGTGACGGCACGATCAGCCGTCAAGTTCGTCAAGGGCCTAGTCTGCCGATTTGGGATACCAAACAGAGTCATCACCGACAAAGGCACACAGTTCACAAGCCACTCCTTCATGCAGTATATTCAAGATCTCGGCAGCAAGGTCTATTTTGCTTCTGTTGCGCATCCTCGAAGCAACGGCCAGGCGGAGAGGGCAAATGATGAAGTACTGCGAGGCCTCCGGACAAGAACTTTCGACAGACTGCACAAGTGCGGAAGGCGCTGGATTGATGAATTGCCGATGGTTCTTTGGTCAATCAGGATGACACAAAATTGAGCCACCGGCCAGACACCTTTCTCCCTCATTTACGGGGCAGAAGTAGTTCTCCCATGGGACTCACATACGGGTCACCCCGAGTGCTTGCTTATGATAAGCTTGAGCAAGAGCAGCTGCGCCAATATGACACAACGCTCCTCGAGGAAGATCGTCTTCGGGCGGCTGTGCAAGCAGCGTGCTACCAGCAAGCCTAGCGCCGCTATCATAGCCGCAAGGTTCATGACCGAAGCTTTGAGGAAGGCGACCTTGTTCTTAGGCATGTTTAGTCGGCCAAGAATTCCAACAAGTTGACGCCGAAGTGGGAAGTCCCTTATCGGGTAATACGAGTCACCAGGCCTGGCGCAGTCCGCCTGGAGACCGATGATGGTATTCCAGTGAGTAACTCCTGGAACATCGAACATCTTCGCAAGTTTTACCCGTAAGGCGCGGTTGCCAGGCTTCCCGGGAAGCTACCCTTTTGTACAAGCCTTGCCGGCAAGGCATGTAGCCCTTCGTGCAAAGCCAGGTGCAGACCCCGAGCATAAATAAATGAAGCGCCGGTGCCCTAAGTTTTAGCATGCATGCTAGGTTGAGTCTCTTTCTCTGTTGTGGTTGATTGTGCTTGACAGCGGCTAACCCCTAGCATAGAGGTCGAGTTTGCATCTATTTGTTTCCTTTCCGCCCTCTTGTTCGCAGGATGCGTGGACATTTCTGCTGAGCTGTTTGGAAGAAACAGAACGAGTCGACACTCCGACCCCGACAAAACCAAGGTTGTCAGGGGTTGCACGACCAAGGGTCGGGCCACGGCAAGACAAGGTTGTTGGGAGCTACAAGACCAGATAAGTCTTTCATATCCCACTCCTTACTTCTGTATGAAACTTGAACGTACGAGGCTTCCTTCGCTCTTATACCATCATGCTCCCATTTTCCCTATGTCCAACAAACTTTGTTTTGGACCAGAATTCGGTAGTAGTGTGATGGGAAGGGAGCAGACGAAGGGCCTAACCCTACCCTACTCCTACTTCCGCCAAGGGCATGAATACAGTCGAACTATGGAGCAGGGGGGACGGCAAGCCCTGTTGCCGGGGCATGATGTTTATCTTAAGATAACAAGGATCCGTTCCTTGGTGTGGCTCCTGCCCGCGCACAAAGAAACCCGACAAACACCCTTCTCTTCATTAATACGTTTTAAACAAGTACAATTCATACGGAATGCATACATGAGCGAGGGGGTTACAAGATTTAAATCTTACAAAGGCCCATAGGCTTAAAGACTGAAAAGATATAGGACGCCCATAATCCCTTTCTTGTCCCTCTCCTCAGGAAATGGAACAAGATGGCAAAGGGTAAAAGGAGCGCCTAGGCGAAGCGCGAGTAGCAGAAAGCACCAAGAGAACATCCCGGTGGCCGTCCGAAAGAAGGCTGGCGATGATGGCGCCAGGAGAAGTGTTGAAAGATGGGACAGCGGGCCGGCAATTCGGGAGATGATGCCCGCGTACTCCGACATGACGACCGCTGCCCACCTTCGTCGTCTTCTCCGGCCTCCCAACGCCAGCCGCCCAAGGAGGCGACCCCGAGAAGTTCGAGGGCCTGGCGTTGCAGATGATGGTGCTGCCAACATTAGCCAGAGATGGTGTATCCGCCGCCTAGTCAGACCCGTCATCCTCCCGCCCGCTGCCCTGGTCGTCGCTGTCGTTGTCCTCCCCATCGCTCTCGCTCGGGGAGGAGTTTTTGTCATCGGTCGAGCTCTCCGCACAGCACTCTAGCTTGTGTCCCCGAGCGCCCGAAGACCTTGACGGAGAGCAGATCGCTCTCTGCTAACCTGAAGCAGAGGACGTGCCCCTTCATCAAGCAGTGGGCACGCGCGAAGGTCTTCCACCCCCGGCAGAGGAGCATCACATGAAGAGCGGGGAACTTGGTGTTCACCCACATGGCGCCATCGCAACACTCCTACATGTGAATCCTCAACCTCGATGGTTGGTCGACCTCCAACACCCTCGTGAACGCTTCAGGAAGACAGAGGCGACTGCGCGGCGGCTCGCGCAGTTGCAAGATGAACTCTAGGGTTGTGTCCCTGACATGGCCGTGTGGGGAGGCAGGAGGAGATGACGGAGGAGATGGAGACGGGGATGATGATGACACGGGTGTCCCCCGACCTCGTCTGCCTCTGCCTCGACTGCCTCCGACCACGACCCCGGCCGGTGCCTCTACCTCCAGCATGACCCTCATCCTGGGCATCCGGCTCTTCTTTGACCGCCGCCGCCCTGTGACGGGAGGACGACCTGGTCGCCTCCGTAGGGGCACGGCCACAGCCATGCCCTCTCGGCATATCTTGGAGAGGAAAGGAATCGAACTGGAAGAGGGTGAGTGGAGAGGTGAGAGGCACCGTCCCTCTCCCCCCTCTTTATAGAAGGGCGACTGCTCGAATCAACCAGTCCAATCGCCGGGGGCACAAGGAAACAAGACTGACCCGCTACTCCAATCAGTGGCGCCCGGCCCCCTGCCCCGGCGTTAAAGCCCGCACCCTCTGCGTCTGCCGCCTGCCCTCCCCGATGCATGAGAGGCATGTGGCGAACAGATCGGGGTTCAGGTGGCATGTGGTACGACCATTTTTGCACCCCGTGATCGTGGGGCGACCCAAGTCCGCCTAGTGAATGAGCTGCGCCCCGCAACTTCCTCTACTTTTTATGAGAACGTGAACCATCTCTTTAATGTTGCGAACCACGAGATGATGCGAGCATGCTGCGGTCATCCCACGCACGACCCCCACGTCAGCACAGATCGTGGGGAAGTGCAATCACCGGAGGAGTTAACGCAATAAAAATGATCCAACCCCACTGCCCGCGCATCGTTCTGGGCCTAGCCCAACAACGCGTTGCGCTTATGTATGGCCCAGGCCCAGGGGCTCCTCTCGCTGTACAAAAGCAGCGGCCCTCTTTTATCCCCCTTACTTGTGCACGGGCAGTCAGAGCCACACCTATGACCACACGTAACAAAGCAGAGGAGGGCAGCCAGAGACACAAAGTTACCAGAGCAATGCCAAGACGGTGGAACAAGAAGGCCTAGCAAGAAGACAGGCTCTCCCCCGACAAGGACTCTTGCCGGGGCGGCCTGCACACCCCCGGCAAGAACCCTTGCCGGGGCAACTCACCCAAACGCCTCCGTCACAGCCACCCTTGAGCCTAGGAGCTCCAATATCACCAACAACATTGGAACCAAGGCTCGGGAAGCGCCCACGTGATGGCATGCCGATCTTTGTAAAGACAAAGGTCTATGACTCCCAAGATAAGAAGTAGACAACAAGGCAATCGCAAGGCTCCTTGCCGAGAATGCCCACGAGGCCCCGACAAGGCTCCTCGCCGAAGACACCCCGAGGCCCCGGCAAGCCTCTTTCCGAGGACGCTCGTAGAAGCCCCGGCAAGCCTCTTGGTGAGGACACTCACGGAGGCCCCGGCAAGACCCTTGTTGGGAACAGGCGCAGGACCGCGGCAAGCCATTGCCGGCCCGTCGTCGCCCCAGCTCGGCGGCCGACCCACTAGCCCAAGCAGGTACTCACGTGGTGGTATGTGGTTCCTGGTCTAGCTAGTCAAGCACCTGCGTGGTGGCATGCAGACCTTCGTGAAGACCCTATTACCACGCCATCTCAGTTGCCAGCCCCGGTGTCCTGGACGCGCGTCGCAACCAGACAGAGCGGCCACAAACGGGACGGTGCATTGTTTACGTCCCCGATAAAGCAAGTGGACACCTAAGTAGCGCATTTAATGCATCTTGTCCCGTAATGGCATGAGATAAGCATGTGCACTATACACCTTTCCACCTCCTGTGTGCCAATGTGGCAGCCGCTTTGGACTATAAAAGGAGGCCCGCGGCATATTTGAGAAGGATTCGGATCTTTGGAGCTAGACATGCACCGTAGCTAGTTCAAGAACTCAAGAACACTCAAATACACACAAAAGCAGGACTAGGGTATTATGCATTCTTGCGGCCCGAACCTGGTTAAACGATTCTTGTACTGACTCTTAGACTCGCTCTTTGCACAACCTCGCGCCCGCCAACCATAGAAGGGATTCCAGTGATCCCATAGGTGTCGTTTCCATCGACACCTCTCGTGAAACTGACCAAGCGAGACTGCCCCAACCTCTAGCCTTTTAAAAATACTTTCGTACAGTAGCAGTATCGATGGATTGCACCATGGAGCAAAACTAACAAGATGAAATTGAAGGAAAAAGGAGGTACATATAGAGAGCGCTCGTCGCCAAATTATGCATATAGTACTATTAAAAAAGCTAGTATGTGCTTAGATGGGGTGCATACTGAAGAGTAAAAGTAACAAGAAGGAGCATAAAATAGTTCTGCTGGGGCTCAACACAACACACCCCTCAAATAAGAATAAGCACCCTGAAATTAAACTAAGCAACTAATCTAGTAGACACTGTATTAGAACCACCATGAACAACAACACTTCCACCTTACTCTGACTCCTCGTCCTCGTGCTCGACTTCGTCCTTGTCCCTCTTCCTCTTGGCCGATACTTTGGTTGAACCGCCACTTGGCTTCCGCTCTTCATACAACCCTTGTAGATATTGAAACAAAGGTAGGCATCTATTGCAGCATAGTGGATGTGGTCTATATCTAGTACATTCCACTCCCATCCAAGATGAAACTTGGGCGAAGGTTTCTTCAGTGTATCGTATGAAGGATGAACCATGGCTCCTATCACGGTCAACTTTGAAGGCTGATCGGAGGACACCAGCTGATTCCTCTAGAGGTTGAAGGGCTGGCCTACAACGAGACATATCCGATCCATGACTCTTTTGTCGTTCTTAAAGTCTACAATAACGAATTTGACTTTGTGGCCCACGAGGAAGGTCTTAAATTCCTCGCACTCAACATCGGCATCGCATATGTGGTAGACCAAGCACAAGTTATGCACGCAAACCTGGATCACAGTGAGATTCTTCTTCTCTTCCTCCTTTCGATCCTTCTCTCTTCCCAGTACTATGGTGTACTCAACATGAAGCCCAACGACCCACTCATCACCATTTAACTTTTCGAACATGCTTCTATAGCGAGCAAGGCATCTTTTCACCATCGCAGAAGAACGGGTGTAGATGACATCAAACTCATCGCCAGTGATGGTTCTAACCTTGTACTCACCGAAGATCATGGAGATTTGGGACGCCATGGATTTGGGAGGAGGGTTAGGATTAGTGGAACTACTATAATGTGAAAGGATGGGACGAGTAGGAGCGAACTGCTAGCGGTTTTCCGATTGTAAAAATGCTGAGCGGGGAGTGCGAACAGCAGGGTAGTGGCTTGCCTGATGGATAAATGGACTCATGCACATTACTATGGGGGCCCAATTAGATGTCATGTCTACTAGAAGCCCAGTTAAATGCCTTCATGCATCTGCGTGTTCATACGTCAAGCGTCGGGAATATTACAGGTGATACAGAGCTTTTCATGCTCCCATGATACGGGCTTTCGAGAGGCCTTGGATCTGAGATCGAACGGTTGCATGGCGTGATTCTAAACCTATGGGTGAATATCACATCCTGGAGGGTTTTTCTCAAAATTTTCAGCAACCTAGCATGCGATCGTTCGATCTTAGATCCAAGGGCTGTCAGCAGGACATATCATGGTCGCGCCTACCAGACCCATCGCCTCACTCGCGCGGTCGCGCCCTTGGAGAATTCAGACGGCTATAAATGAGCTTTTTTTGCCTACTTCGCATGCATGAAACTACTTCCTCCGTTCAAGTGCGTTAGGCTATCTGATGTTGGCATGTCATACATAGTCATCACTTAGTCACTCGTACAACAAGGTTAGCTATAAGGTTGGCTATAAGAGTATTTTCTTTTACTTCTCTCTATCTCTTTCTTCGTAGTATTTATTGCATTTGCCAAGGAGTAAGGAGTACATTACTTGGCACATGTATACTCCCTCCATTTCAGTATACAAGTCCTGCGTGTATACTTAGATTGCCAATTTTATCGCCGTAATATAAATTATATAACACAAAGATTATATCGTTTGAAAATACAATATCTAAAATTTACGATGGTATGTTTTTTTAATATATGACTTCTATAAGGTTGGTCAAATTTACGACTTAGGGGTACCCGCACACCTTGTAAACTGAGAGAGAGGGAGTACCATGGAGGTGGTCATGAAACAGGCGACTCATGCCGGTCGTAGCGCCGCAGTAATAACGATAATGGCAAGTCAAATCATAGGGCCCCACCTGTCCAGCAGTAACGAGCCATCAAATCACACAACCCTACGTTTGCAGCAACCTACTCCCTCATTTTCTCACCTCTCTTTCGAACCGACTAGGTGGAACTGCCCAGCCTACCGCGTGGAAAACGCCCCGCCCTCGACTTTCAAATATAATTTTGTATCCATGGATTGCACCATGGATCAAAACCCACAAGAAAATGGTGGTACACATGTATGCAACACGCCCGTTCGCATTCGTGTCGCACCCCGGACGGTCGGTGGGTCGGTCTGGCACGCCGCTCTCCGAATGGAACACGCGTCATATTGCGTTTTCACACACATGTGGGACCGCGATTGAGAACACACCATAGGCACACACCCCGTCCTCGCTAGTCGGCTGAGTTAATAGAAGAGAGAGACGAGTGATAGTACTGGAGCAGTGATGTACACACGTCGGTGCCTGGACAATCCCTGCACGACACGGGATATTAGTTCGTCATGCATGTGAGTAGACTCCAGCAGACTGTCGGATTGGCTATCGTCTACATATCATGCAGGCTGTGTTGTACACGGCTGTAGTTTTGATGAGAAATCTAAAAAAAGGTTACTTGTCATCTCGGAATATTAGGTGTGATGTGTGCTTCGGATCACTTCGAGGGTTAAACACCAACATTTGCGTTCCTCCAAGGCACTGGTCAATGGGGGCACATGCACGAAAACTACTCAGTTTCCATCTAGGTCAAGCCGGCTATGTTAATTAGGACAACTATCGATTGACCCCTTTTCTATGAGTTTGTCTTTAATTTGAGCTTTGATCCTCGTCTAGTTTGTCCGTCGGGATTCATGTTGTCTCCTTGGGGCAGTGAGGTTTTGGTTTCTTGTCATGTGGCATTTTTTCGTCTAGCTTTATCCGGTGTGCTTCATATCAACATGACGACAACCTCGCTTCCGGGGCACGTGCGTGAAGACTTCTCGACGGTCATTGACGAGGTCAAGCCGTCTCCGGTAGATAAAAGAAAACTATTCTAGTATATTGGCACGAGCCTCCGCGCGAGCTTGCCAGTGTTTCTCTCTTCACACTCTCAGTAATGGCAGAGGCAAAAAATTTGCCAAGAGTTGGAGGTGGTGTGCGTAGATGACAATGGGGACCCACATGTCAGTAATGGAAGAGGCAAAAATTTGGCTACATTTTCCTTGCATCAGGTGGAATCGAACCCGGGCGGTGCAGGGGTTGGGGAGTTGAACCAGGCCACTGGGCTACTTCAGAACTTTATGTAGAAGTTTGGCACTGCTTCTACCACCATTGTAGCACGTCTTTACAGGCTCCGGTGCATTCTCATCCGAGGCCTGGATGTCATCGCCTTTGTGCGCTCGCCGTGGCGCCGCTGTCTGCCGTCGTGAACATGCTCAACAAAAGAGAGGAATCTAGAGAGGATTGTACGTGGAGAGGCGGACAATCAGGACCCACCAGGCCCATGGCCTTACGCTAGCAAGTGCCTCATTGAAAAAATACTGTCTCTTAATGCTATACTGACGTTGGGGCCCACGGGTTTGTCAACATAGTTACTCCTACTAAATAGATAAATTTACAATGAAGCCAGTTATTAGGGAGCTAGTAGGGAGTATCATTCATTATCAGTGAGCCAGCTAGTATTAGCTTTATATTTTTTGAGAAATGTATCAGCTAGGTTGTGGGCTGACTAGTCTAGGGTTTTTTTAACATGCGCAGCCCACGACAGGACGGTTTGTATTTTTTAGGGTCGTCATGTATCGACCGGCCTATGGGCCTCCCATCCTAGGTTTTATTTCTTCTTAAAGATCCGCATCCCAACTTATGTATTTTTTAAAGAAGAAAACGCAGAGGTATGTTCTATTTTTCTATTTAATAATTGGAACGCTAGGTCCGACTTATGTTCCCCTTTTTATATGTTATATATTATTGTTATTATCATCATATATCTAACAAATACTAACATACATAACAAAAAAATCTCACATCTTATTAACTTATAAAATTTCTTTTTTTACATTAAAATCCTTTTATTTTTTTACTTTAAGACAACGAAAATGCTGGTCATTGTGTACCAAAGCTTGGTAAAATTTGAGGACCAATGTAATAATAAAGCCTTTATTATCAAATATATTTATAAGAAAATGACCAGCCGTTGTTTATTTTTTTCATAACATTGTTGCGCCTAACCCAACAATATAATGAGAACCAGCCCAACAAAATAGTGTATTTAGAGAAAGGGCATATGGGCTGTAATTTATTAGGAAAAATTAAATGGGCAGCATGGACCTTATATTATTTGTTCACCCAGCCCAGCAAATTCGTGTATTTCGAGAAAGTGCAAATGGGATGTAGTTTTTTAGAAATAATATAAATGGGCCGCATGGATGTTACATTATTTGTCCACCCAGCCCGGCAAATGGATTGTAAATTCTAAAACAATGGATTGAATATGTGACACATTTCTGGAGGCTCAAATGTGGGCCACTAGGTCGAAGCCAACGCAAGGCATTGTCAAGTTAGTCAACAAATGATTCAGACATCCTTAGTTGTTGGATTTACACCCAACGGCCATCATCCATTTCCAGTCTCTCGTCTTCTTCCTCCAGCGCCACCGGGACCACCTCCTCCCGCCTCCGGCTGCTAGTAGCTTTGCTTAGCAAGCTTCCTTGTGAAGCGATACCTCACCGCCGGCCAGGCCAACCCCTCCAAACCTCCAATTATTCTCCGCCGACTGCAGAACCACGCTGCACCAGAACCAATTAACCATCGTACACCTCTCCGTCTACGACTCCACTGTCGCGTCTTCCCATCTTCGGCTCACTGCCGTCCGGGGCCTCGCCGTCGTCCACCGCCTTGGTGCACTCGGCGCGGCGTGGTCAACAAATGAGAGTTATTGGAAGAAGACTGTATGTGGAGAGGCTGAAAGTGGGGACGCACTAGTTCCATGGACGCACGCATGCAACCGCCTCCTTATTACGCGAAAATAAAATTATTCCTCCCCCTGAAAGCTAGGACCCACCACCTATATCTTCGCACAGAAGGAAGTGCCTCCTTATTCCTGCCCCTAACACCTGGGACCCACCAGCAATATCTTCGCAAGCGGAAGTGCCTCCTTATTATGGGCAAAAAAAATAATTCCGCCCCTAACAGCTGGGTCCCGCCAGCTATATCTTCGGACACAAGGAAGTGCCTCCTTGTCCTCCCTGACAGCTGAGACCCACCTGATGGAAGCGTACATAGCGTTATCTATCTGGTCCCAAACGTTACGTACATAGTGGTTGATCGGTCTCTCTGTAGCGATGAACCATGGCCGAGTAAGGAGCGACACGTGTTGTACGTACAGTCCATTCAAAACCGTGTACACGCACGTATAGCCAAAGGACAAAAACACGACAGCAACGACGTCGTGTTTATCTGTAGCCAACCAGCGGGATCGGAATGGAGAAACATTGTCGTGTTGCTCAGGAGGCAACCGGCTTGAACGGAATAGCCAAAACCTGGTGTGCCATACCGCAAAACGGAGGGAAACGGCCTTCTGCTGGAGCGCGTACGGTCGAAAAGGGGCCCTGATCATCAGGAAGGGTCTGGTGTACCGTAAAATGGAGAAAACAATCGTCTGCTCGACCGACTATGATTGAAACGGGATCCTGTTCATTGGGAGGTGTCTGGCGTACCGCAAAACGGAGGAAACGGACTTGTGTTGGAGCGCTACGGTCGAAACGGAGGTCCTGTTCATCAGGAGGGGTGTGGCATACCGCAAAATGGGACTCCACGGGCTACTGTTCACCCACCGTCGACTTCCTCTAGCCTCCACATGCACTGTTCATCCACCACATCTTCCTCTGCATGCACCGGCTACTGTTCATACAACCCTCCGTGGGGTCCTGTTCATCCAGCCCTCCACGGGGTCCTGTTCATCCTACCAGCCCTCCACCGGCTACGGTTCTACCAGCCCTCCATGGGGTCCTGTTCATCCACCCCAACGCCTTGGCTGTGGCGGCGTCGTCTCGGGGTCCTGTTCATCCACTGGCAACCGCAACATCCAATCCCCACGGGGTCCTGTTCATCCAACCGCCATGGGGTCCTGTTCATCCAACCCCAACCACGTACGTCTTGACTCGTTCAACTGTAATGCCCATGATGTGACTATAGCTCCTACGTGTCGAGGCACAAGTTAGAGGCATAATCGCATTCTGGAATGATCGCAAGCGTGGTATCTTTGCACAACTCATGTAATGAACAGGGATGAAAGAGTTAAATAGTTGGCTTACACTCGCCACGTCACACAATTAATTTAACATTCATACATTCATCCAAATAACACAGGGTCCGACTACGGACGAAAACAAACGAGAAAATATACCACAAGCACAAGTCCTGATCGCCCCTAGTAGGAACAACTACTGATCGTCGGGATACGTCACATACATACGACCATTGTCTTCATCGAACTCCCAGTGAAGTTCTTGTCCATCTCTTGCGTCGTACTCAGTTGTACCTGCATCTGGTGTGTGTTGTAATCTGTGAGTCACAAGGACTCAGCAATCCCATTCCTGGGTATCAAAAGTAGCAAAGCCTTTAGGTGTGGAGAGGTAATAAAGTGGCTGGAACAAGCACTAAGCAACTAGCTTACGAATTCAGAGCGAGATGAGGATATGCGCCAATGGTCGCCAAAGATGATCAATAAGTGATCCTAGCTACTCACGTTCATGCATAACCCCACCGTGTTCACTTTCCAAAAAGCCCTTTAAAAGAAACCATCATGGTTACTCACACAGGTAGTGTATTCTTAAGTATATGGTTTCAAGTTATCTACAACCGGATATTAACAAATTCCCATATGCCACATAACCGCGGGCACGACTTTCGAAAGTTCATAACACTACAGGGGTGTCCCAACTTAGCCCATCACAAGCTCACGATCCACGGAGTCGCAACTCCATGTTGGGAAGACCCGAGTATTCTCGGAATCCCGTGCTCAAGATATTTCGACAAAGGTAAAACTAATCCAGCAAGACCTCCCGGCGTGCCGACACCCTGATAGTAGCCGCGCGTATCTTGTCTCAGGCCACGACGAGATGGGAAAAGCTACAGTTGAACCAGAACCTTGAGTTGCCTCAAGTCGGCCCCGCAGGCAGCCCAGTTTGGACCAACACTCATGAGGAGCACTGGCCCGGGTTGTTGATTAAGAACTCGGGTTAATTACTCCCTATGCAAGTATTAGTTGTTAGGCAAATGTAGTACCAAATTTGGGTCTTGCTGAAAAAGCTTTAAGCAATGCGAATTATCAAGGGGGGGCCATAAACCCCAACCGTGTTAGGAACGCAAAATCAAGGAACATAACACCGGTTTATCGGGTCCTTAGGTGGCTTGAGTGGAACAAAACACCAATCAGAAGGCCAAGCCTTCCATCCATTACCAATATATATGTGCATTAAATAATTAAGATATATATTGTGTTATCCCAATAAAGAAGCCCAAACATGGAGCAAACTTCCAACTTCACCTGCAACTATCAACGCTATAAGAGGGGCTGAGCAAAAGCGTACTTAGCCAATCAACGGTTGCTAGGAAGGCGGTTAGAGTGTTTGATGGCAACATAGGAGGATGACAAGAGAAGAATAGGGATTGAGGCATAACTATAGGGCGAGAAAACTAGCAAAGCAAAGGTAGAGGTGATATCGGGGAACGGTCATCTTGCCTGAGATACCGCAAGGAAGAAGAACGAGCCATGAAGTAGTCGAACAAATGCTCAAAACTCCGGAACGAAACCGAAGCTAACGAGATAAGCATACCGGAAAGAAGCAAACAACACAGTAAACACACAAGCATAAACATGGCATATATTGCTCAACCAAGTATGATACATGTCCAGTTTAATTATGCATGGCATGGCAAAGTGCAACAAACAACACTACAAGTTAAGTGGAGATCAATATGCAACAAGTTGCATATTGACAAAACACCATGTTAGATTATTTAGTTTGATCCCGTTATGAACCCAACAAGTTTAAATGTTTTTAAAACATGGAAAGAGGTGAAGCATAAGTAAACTAGCTATCTAGGCATTTTGAATGATGCCGGAAATAACAACAACAATTCCAGAAAATCCCCATTTGCATAACTAGCAATTTTAAGCAAGCAACAGTTTTAACCATTTAGATGTTGTTATCATGATGCGGATGACATTTGCAAGTTTTGATGCAATTTTAGTTAAAGGTTGACATGAGCAAGATATGGAGCATTTCGTCACCATGGCGGAAAGAAAGGGTGCCACGGCGGCGATAACCGAAATGGTGCCACGGCAACAAATCGGTTCCGGTAACTTCATGAGATGCCGGTGCAAAAGAAATGGTGGAGTGTGCGAGTCATGCAAGAGATAGGTGGGGTGATCCCGTTACCGGGTTCCCACGGGTCGACGACATGGCAAACAAGGAGGAGCGTTCAAGGAAAACTCGGACACGGTGCAACAAGTGGAACATCTCATACAACTCAAGCATTCGTTCACGGGCGTCGTGTCGGCGGTATACCTTCGAAGCGTGTGTTTCCGGAGCGGCTCGAGTTTGGCGGTAGAGGAAGTAGTGGTACACGGGTCATGGCGGAAGTAGTCGTTCTCGCGACGGTCTTGTCGGATCCACGGTGAGGGTAGAGGTACTCGCGATCGTGGCGACGGTAGTGGTACACGGAGTTGAACTTGACACTTGCGTTTGTCTGGTCTTCGGCGACGGTAGTCGTACATGGTTCGGAGTGGCACTTGGTGTTCCGGTCTATACTCGTTTGGGCGTAGTGGTACACGTTCCATAGATGAACTTCGCGGGACATGGGTGTCATGGGACTTGACGATATCCGGTAAGGTCTTGGCGTATCCATGTGTAGAGGTGCTGGCAATTTTGTGCAGACGACCTTGCCGGTCTTCACGGTCCAAACCAAAGCAACACAAGGGCACACGGTGGGCAGCAGCGGGAAGCAGCCGTAACCGGAGGCAACAGAGATGCATGGAGGCAGGAGACAACATGGCTGCAGCAAGCAGTTGTGTGGCAACGGGCATGTCGTACTCCCGTGATGGTGACGAGGCCGCCACGGCTCGCAGGAGGACGAGCGTAGAGGGAAGCAGAGGCCACCCGGCTGAACCAGTCATGGAGAGATTGGAACCGCGAGATGCGGCCAGACCCAGGGCGAGGACGGTGTTTGCTGATGCGACAGAGGAAGGAGGCAGAGGGGCGACGCTGGAGGGGATCGAGGGACGTGAAGGATCCCGCAACGGAGAGGCTAGGGAGGCCCGGACCCAACGAATCCGGAGGCTGGCGACATCGAGCGCGGTCCAGCTGGCGGGACCGAGGCGCCCGTCTCTTCGTCTTGACCTCCAGGTCGAGGCAGGGGACTTGGTGGCGGCGGTCAGGATGGCGGAGCACGGCAGGAAGGTGAGGGCATGGCGCTGCCCTCCCTCTAAGGCGGCGTGACGGCGGCATCAGCTCGCTGGCCGACGAGGCGCCATGTCCAGAGGCCAAGTTCTCGAACGACGGTATCGGGCTCCTCCCCCTGGTAGCGATGTGGAGGTGCGAGGGAGAGGCGGTCAATCTCTGGGTGTGTGGTGGCGGGCAGAGGGAACGAGAGGAGGACATAGGAGAGATGGGGCTCGAGCGCAGGGAGGCTAGGGTTATGGAGGGATTAGTTGGGCCTATGTGGGCTGCGGGGATGGATTCCCTAGGGAGGCTGCGGTGGGCCTCTGGCCTGCTGGGCTCGCTGCTCTCTCTCTCTCTCTTAAGCTTCCATTTACAGAAAAAGAAAGAAAGATAAGAGACAAAAGAAAGAGGTTAGAGAAGGGGTACGGACTAGGGAGATATTTTCCCGAGACTGGGAAATATGAAATATTTAATGAAAAAATGGTTGGAAGGGTGTTGGGCAACCTAGATCCAAACTCACTTGAATTTAATTCAAATGGGTTTGAATAGGAAGTGGGTGAGGGAGGTCCAAAAATGTTGGGATTTTTGGTGGAGCTTGGGAAAAGGATAGCAGAACTTTGGACAAAGTTTGGGGACCAAACTTGAAGTGAAAAAAGGCATGCAATTATTTTTGCAAGTGTGTTTGCGTTAATTCCAAACCAATGGAATAATTATTTTAGCTCCCTATACATATTGGGTGTATATGTTATAAAGAGAAATAATCATGTGAATTCCCTTGATTTAAATAGATCAAAAGATCTATGCAAATTATTTTGTTAAGTTTTTAAAAAATTAAAATGACTTGATGGCATGATGACATGATTCAAAGAAAAAGCAAATAAAACACGCGGCAAAACCCGGAATAGCTGGAAGTCTTCTGGAGCGTAGGTCTTGGGGCGTCACAACTCTCCCACACTAACAAAGGATCTCGACCCGAGATCCTAGGGATGTCACCGAATAGAAGAGGAAAAGAAAGAGGTAAAACAAAGTTGCTTCTTCGACAAACGAGTGAAACCACGAACCTTGAGAGGTTGAAAACTTGAAGAAATGACACGACGGAAATGAAAGAAATTGAAACGCTCCGTTGGACAAGAGGAACAAGGAATACGATGAGAATGAAGGGCTTATGTGACAAGATACACATTGAAACCACTCCGGTTAAAACAAGATATAGAAGGAATAAGAATGAAATAATTCTAGCAGCACTCTGACTGAAAATGGAAGGAATTAACATGAACTTGAAAAGATGGGATGATACTTGATGAAAACAACAACACACTGCCTCTGAAATAATTGAAAGAATGGCACAAGGGGTAAGATGGATTTCAGACAGTACTCCGGTTGAAAGAGAGGCAAAAATTGATAGGATGAGAGAACTTGAAAAGAGGACACAATACTCCGGTTAAATGGACAAGCAAGGAAAGAACATCATCTTGACAAAACGAGATGATGGTCAACGAGAGCAATATCACAATGCCTCCGGAATGAAAGAATAGCATATAGATCAATGAAAGAAATGAAAGGAGAAGAAAATGACAACTTCTCCCACAATTGAATTAGAAAGAGCATCCTTACAAAGATGGATTGAACAGAGTTGTTGGAAGAATCAACAAGCAAAAGTTAGGCTTGATGTGGGCTTATGGAAACCATCTCAAAACTTGAGGTGAAATTGTGCCACTAACGGAAACAATTGATTTGAGATGATTGAAGAGATAAAAACTCTTTCACCGAGAGGATAAATGAAGAATTTGGGTCATTTATAAGCACCACAATAGCAACAATCCTTAGGGAAAGCTGTATGGTGAAATACAACCCAAGATTACTCCAACAAATAAATTATTATGGGTTGAAACAACTCATGATCGAAGATAAAATGATGGTTTTACAATATCTCATTCCTGACAACGTGTGAATCGTGAATCATGAAGGAAATTGTCAAGAATGAGATAACACCACCTCAAAAGATAAGGTCGAAACAATTGCACTTCAGTATGCAAGAAGAATGCTTGAGCTCCAACAACAAGAATTTGATGAACACTTGAAGAATGAATTAAATCATGATGAACCACTAAGAAGAACTCCGGTAACAAAAGGATCAGAAGTGAAGGAAGAAAAGAATAAGATTGAAGCCTTGCAATGATTTAGAAGGATCTTTGTGACGAGATAATCAGAAAATCTGGAACTCCGGAAAGAAAGATGAAACACTTTGAACCTAGAGTTTATTCATCATGAACAAACTCCGAGCAACGGAATTAAAATACCTTGAGGGAATAAGAATAAGAATTATGTTATGCTTATCCTCCATCAATTAAATTGATGATAAACAATGGATTTGCATACTACTTATTCCCGTTGCAAAGATTTAAAGAGAGATCTCGCACAATCTTGAGAAAGTATTCAACGAATCACCGGTAGGATTTTAGAAAGAACGAATGAATAGATATGATAACAAAGGAAAATCAATTTTCGAACGAACCACCATAAGAATATGGAGACGAACGAAGAGGCATCAATTAAGAATAGTTGGAGGACGAAGTTAAAAACTGAGAATGAAGAAATCTTCTGATATGATGGCCTTCGAAGGATTACAATGGTTAGAATTCATGAAATGCTTCGGATGGTTAAGAAAATATTCCTCATGATTGAAACAATTATGAGGATGACATGAAACTAGAACCACAAATCTTCAAGAGAACGGGCCAAAATTTAGGAGAAATTCTTCTTCGGTCTTCAAATGTTGAGAATGACGACAAGAAATGCCTTGAAAAATTAGAGATACTCCGAAACAATGAAAAAAAATATAAAGGTTGAAGCAACAATGAATGAAAGTGATCTTGGAGAAGGCATACGACTGATGGAATCCATACTTACGTCACACTTTGAAATGAATTTCATAATAACTCCGGAAAAAGAAATTAGAAGGGTCAGGTAAGATCGTGGGAAAATACCTATGGGTTAGGGCCCACTGAAAAGAAATCACCATTGAAAAAATATTGCTTAGGAGATATTGCACCGGTTGAATTAAATGGCATGCATGAGATAACAACCTCAAAATAGCTTGAACAGATTAAGAATAAAGGCATGAATCTTCTGAGATATGTTCAACACTCCGGAACAAAAATAGAGAGTGGTGAATAAATAAGAGAGACTTTGACAAGAATTCCAACATGAGAAAACATGTGAAACAAGAAGAGATATGATCATCACCGAAGCTTGCATTTAGTCGACCGGAGAAGAAAAAGAGAATGAAGAATGATTAACTTGAATCTTCCTGAGCATCTTCACGAGAAATCACCGGATCAAATATTAAAGAAGATTGATGAAGAGGCATCACAAGAATATGAGGACACTTGATTAAGGACTCTGGCTCCATAAGGAAAAGGGTGGGAGGGTGGGGGAAAACAAAGGCAATTTGGGATGAATGAAATAGACACCGTTGAGAACAAACCAAGAATTGGTTTGCACATATTGAAAGAATCAGGTTAACTTGAAGAGAAGCACGCCGGTTGAGAAGAATTTAACATAACAATCTCGATGCTCAAGAAGGACTAGCACTCCCATAGAAATATGAGAACACCGATTAGGAATAGTATGGAATCAACACTTGACATCGAAGCAACTCGAATACCACAATCAAAACAAAGACAAAGGATAGATATGTTGCGACATAATGTTCACAATATCATTCGAATAGAGAATTGAACGAATGAATTCTGTAAGCTTAATGGTACATCAACCTGTCGAGAAGCCACTTGGGTGAACAAAATGATAGAATAAAACAACAAGGTAACAGATGGATCAAATACATAATAGAGGTTTGGTCCCACATGTTTGTGCTGATGCCCCATGGCACGTGTTACAAAGGGCCTTGCAATCCCCTAGTCAGCATAGCCAAGGACACTTTAAGATGCAACCCCAGTGTAACATCAACCATGATAACCTCTCCACTAGATGTTGAACCCCAACCTCAAATCATGCACCCGTTGGAAGATTACCTAAGAGCTACTTGAATCCCACCTATTAATTCCCGAAGCTTTCCGGTTATTAAATCTAGTGTTGGGGATACAGGGGAAGAAAAATATCTGAACCAACTAGCAATACCTACATCCTGCTGTATCCATTCGTCAACACATAATCAGGCACCTTCGGAAACCGTTTACCTCGGACCTTTGAAACGCATCCGCTATACTAGCTGTGGCAATACTCCTGAACTATCCCCCTAGTACTGGGTGACATCGGGGTTATCTCACCACCAAACACGCATAGAAGAGTTTTCGATGTCGGCCGCCTCTGGTATTCTAGAACTGTAACGATACACAATGGGACGACAATACCTCATAGCTCAACTCCCCGGGACTCAGCCTAAACAGACGCGAGGCACCAAGACATAATTCTCGTCACAAAGATATCGGAATAATCCAAACAATACCCGCGTGATCCTAAAACAAATTGGTGAAAATTGAGGATAGTGATGTTAAAACAACGTTAGGAATCCTCACCGGAGCGACGAATTGAATGAGGAGTAAAACGAAATCCTACTCTCCGATATATATATATATATATATATATATATATATATATATATATATATATATATATATATATATATATATGACTCAAAACATTTTGTGTGTGTTCCTAGACTCAACATCGGCAGCGGTTCGATCAATCAGGGGGCTCCTAGGTCGGAGAAGGCTCTGAATACCAACTTGTAATGCCCAGGATGCGACTATAGCTACTACGTGTCGAGGCACGAGTTAGAGGCATAATCAAATTCTGAAATGATCGCAAGCGTGGTATCTTTGCATAACTCATGTAATGAACAGGGATGAAAGAGTTAAATAGTTGGCTTACACTCGCCATGTCACACAATTAATTTAACATTCCTACAATCATCCAAACAACACAAGGTCCGATTACGGACAAAAACAAACGAGTAAAGATACCTCAACCACAAGTCCTGATCGCCCCTAGTAGGAACCACTACTGGTAGTCGGGATACGTCACATACATACGACCACGCTCTTCATCGAACTCCCAGTGAAGTTCTTGTCCATCTCCTGCGTCGTACTCAGCTATACCTGCATCTGGTGTGTGTTGTAATCTATGAGTCGTAAGGACTCAGCAATCCCGTTCCTAGGTATCAAAACTAACAAAGCCTTTAGGTGTGGAGAGGTAATAAAGTGGCTGCAGCAAGCACTAAGCAACTAGCTTACAAACTCAGAGCGAGATGACGATATGCGCCAACGGTCGCCAAAGATGATCAATAGGTGATCCTAGCTACTCACGTTCATGCATAACCCCACAGTGTTCACTTTCCGAAAATGCTTCGAAAAGAGACCATCACGGTTACTCACACAGGTAGTGTATTCTTAAGGATATGGTGTCAAGTTATCTACAACCGGTTATTAACAAATTCCCATTTGCCACATAACCGCGGGCACGACTTTCGAAAGTTCAAAACCCTGCAGGGGTGTCCTAACTTAGCCCATCACAACCTCACGATCCGCGGAGTCGCAACTCCATGTTGGGAAGACCGAAGTATTCTCAGAATCCCGTGCTCAAGATATTTTGACAAAGGTGAAACTAATCTAGCAAGACCTCCCGGCGTGCCGACACCCTGATAGTAGCCACGCGTATCTTGTCTCAGGCCACGACCGGATGGGAAAAGCTATGGTAGAACCAGAACCTTGAGTTGCCTCAAGTCGGCCCCGCAGGCTGCCCAGTTTGGACCAACACTCATGAGGAGCACTGGTCCGGGTAGTTGATTAAGAACTCAGGTTAATTACTCCCTATGCAAGTTTTAGTTGTTAGGCAAATGTAGTACCAAAGTTGGGTCTTGCTGGAAAAGCTTTAAGAAATGCGAATTACCAAGGGGGGCCCATAAACCCCAACCGTTTTAGGAACGCAAAATCAAGGAACATAACACCGGTTTATTGGGTCCTAAGGTGGCATGAGTGGAACAAAACAGCAAGCAGAAGGCCAAGCCTTCCACCCATTACCAATATATATGCGCATTAATTAATTAATATATATATATATATTGTGTTATCCCAATAAAGAAATCCAAACATGGAGCAATCTTCCAACTTCACATGCAACTATCAACGCTATAAGAGGGGCTGAGCAAATGCGTACTTAGCCAATCAACGGTTTGCTAGGAAGGTGGTTAGAGTGTTTCATGGAAACATAGGAGGCTGACAAGACAAGAATAGGCATCGGGGCATAACTATAGAGCGAGACAACTAGCAAAGCAAAGGTAGACGTGATATCGAGGAACGGTCATCTTGCCTGAGATACCGCAAGGAAGAAGAACGAGCCATGAAGTAGTCGAACAAATCCTCACAACTCCAGAACGAAACCGGAAAGAAGCAAACAACATGGCAAACACACAAGCATAAACATGGCATATGATGCACAACCAAGTATGATGCATGTCTGGTTTAATTATGCATGGCATGGCAAAGTGCAACAAACAACAGTACAAGTTAAGTGGAGCTCAATATGCAATGAGTTGCATATTGACAAAACACCACGTTAGATTATTTAGTTTGATCTCGTTATCAACCCACAAAGTTTAATTTTTTTTAAACATGTCAAGAGGTGAAGCATAAGTAAACTAGCTATCTACGCATTTTAAATGAGGCCGGAAATAGCAACAACAATTCCGGAAAATCCCCATGTCCATAACTAGCAATTTTAAGAAAACAAAAAAAATTAACCATTTAGATGTTGTTATCATGATGCGGATGACATTTGCAAGTTTTTATGCAATTTTAGTTAAAAGTTGACATGAGCAAGATATGGAGTATTTCGTCACCGTGGTGGAAAGAAAGGATGCCACAGCGACGATAACCGAAATGGTGCCACGGCAAAAAATCGGTTCACGTAACTCGTTGAGATGCCGGCGCAAAAGAAATGGTGGCGTGTGCGAGTCATGCAAGAGATAGGTGTGGTGATCCCGTTACCGGGTTCCCACGGGTCGACAGCATGGCAAATGAGGAGGAACGTGCAAGGACAACTCGGACACGGTGCAAGAAGTGGAACATCTCATACAACTCAAGCATTCGTTCACGGGCATCGTCTCGGCGGTATACCTTCGAAATGTCTGTTTTCGGGGCGGTTCGAGTTCGGCGGTAGAGGAAGTGGTGGTACATGGGTCGTGGTGGAAGTAGTCGTTCTTGCGACGGTCTTGTCGGATCCACGGTGAGGGTAGAGGTACTTGTGATCCTGGCGACAGTAGTGGTACACGGAGTCGAACTTGACGCTTGCATTACTTGGGTCTTCAGCGACGATAGTCGTACATGGTTCGGAGTGGTACTTGGCATTCCGGTCTGTAGTCGTTTGGGCGTAGTGGTACACGTTCCGTAGATGAACTTGGCGGGACATCGGTGTCGTGGTACTTGATGATATCTGGGACGGTCTTGGTGTATCCGTGCGTAGAGGTGCTAGCAATTTTGTGCAGACGATCTTGTCGGTCTTTACGGTCCAAAACGATGCAACACAAGGGCACACGGTGGGCAGTAGCGGGAAGCAGCCGCAACCGGAGGCAACAGAGATGCACGGAGGCAGGAGACGACATGGCTGCAGCAAACAGTTGTGTGGCAACGGGCATGCCGTACTCCCGTGATGATGACAAGGCGTCCACGGCTCGTAGGCGGACGGGCGTAGAGGGAAGCAGAGGCGACCCAGCAGAACCGGTCATGGAGAGATCGGGACCGCGAGATGCGGCCAGACCCAGGGCGAGGACGGTGCTTGCTGACGCGACAGACGAAGGAGGCAGAGGCGCGACGCTGGAGGGGGACGCGAAAGATCAGCCCAGGGAGGCCCGGACCCGACGAATTCGGAGGCTGGCGACATCGAGCGTGGTCCAGGAGGCGGGATCGAGGCGCCCGTCTCTTCGTCTTGACCTCCGGGTCGAGGCAGGGGACTTGGAGGCGGCGGTCAGGACGGCGGAGCACGGCGGGAAGGCGCGGGCGAGCCCGGGCGAGGGCGCGGTGCTGCCCTCTCTCTGAGGCGGCGTGACGGCGACATCAGCTCGCCGGCCGACGAGGTGCCATGGCCGGACGCTAAGTTCTCGAACAAGGGGATCGGGCTCCTCCCCTGGTAGCGATGTGGAGGTGCGAGGGAGAGGCGGTCGATCTCTGGGTGTGTGGCGGCAAGCAGAGGGAACGAGAGGAGGAGATGGGAGAGATGGGGCTCGAGTGCAGGGAGGCTAGGGTTATGGAGGGATCAGTTGGGCCAATGTTGGCTGCGGGGATGGATGCCCTAGGAAGGCCGCAGTGGGCCTCTGGCCTGCTGGGCTCGCTCTCTCTCTCTCTCTCTCTCTCTCTCTCTTAAGCTTCCATTTATAGAAAAAGAAAGAAAGATAAGAGATAAAAGAAATAGGTTAGAGAAGGGGTATGGACTAGGGAGATATTTTCCTGAGACCGGGAAAATATGAAAGATTTAACGAAAAAATGGTTGGAAGGGTGTTGGGCAACCTAGATCCAAACTCATTTTAATTTAATTCAAATGGGTTTGAATAGGAAGTGGGTGAGGGAGGTCCAAAAATGTTGGGATTTTTGGTGGAGCTTGGAAAAAGGATAGCAGAATTTTGGACAAAGTATGGGGACCAAACTTGAAGCGGAAAAAGGCATGCAATTATTTTTGCAAGTGTGTTTGGGTTAATTCCAAACCAATGGAATAATTATTTTAGCTCCCTATACATATTGGGAGTATATGTTATAAAGAGAAATCATCATGTGAATTCCCTCGATTTAAGTAGATCAAAAGATCTATGCAAATTATTTAGTTGAGTTTTTAAACAATTAAAATGACTTGATGGCATGATGACATGATGCAAAGCAAAAGCAAATAAAACACACGTCGAAACCCAGAATAGCTGGAAGTCTTCTGGTGCGTCGGTCTTGGGAAATCACATCAACCAACCCCACGTTCACTATTCATGAAGAGGCAGCAGGTTCGATCGGCTTCAGTAAGTAGCAACAGCGATCGATCGGGTTCTGTTTGTAGTGGTAGCAAAGGAATCACTTGGGTTTAGTTACCGGCCAAGGGATCAATCGCTCGGGTCCAGTAATGTAGCTAGTGCAATCACTCGGGTTTAGTAAGCGAACGGCTTGCTCGGGTTCAGTTAGAGCCCAACGCCTCACACATACACGCGACATGTACGAGGGAAACGCGTAAACCTCTATGCATCACTCCGCTCCGACCATCCACCATAACCGGGAACTCCCCGAAATTTTCCTCGCCCTCGCTTCTAACATGGGTTTTTCCGTCATGGACGGCCCAAAGAATGTCATGCAGCTGCGTCTCTGGTCCGCCCAGGACGAAAAGCCCATTCTCTGTTATGATTTTTTGTCATGGAAGTAGGAGCCCACCACATCTATGATGTTACGGGTTTTTGTCACAATTATCATCATAGAAGTGTCATAAGCATGATAGTAAAATATTCGTTCGGCCCAAAATGTCACAGATGTGTCTTTTTTTGTAGTGCATGCAATTCAGTGAGCTTCTTATCCATGCCATGCATATGATAGTTTGAAATGAACATCCCATAGTTGGGCAGAAGAGTACCCAGAATTGCATCTGTAGCCAACTTATCCAAGAGCGGGAAGCCTAACTGATCCAAAACTTGCACATATCGGGTCATCTTGATCACATGTGGGATAAGTGGATCACCTTCCTTTAGCTTACAATCCATCAACGATCGCCAGACGTTGAACCTTTCGGTCCTATCCTAAACTTGAAACATGCTCTGGATACTCTCGATCATAGCGAAAGCCCCAACATCTTTCAAATGCTATTGAAAATTGGGCTCCGTACAAGCCATCATGAGGCAGTTGATCTCGTTTGATTCATCAGCGAGTTTCTAGTAGGCATTCCTGGTTGTGGCATTTGCAATATCGGCATGTTCATCTAGAAGTGGATCCTCTAGAACTTATTCCTTCTTATCATTCTTGAGAAATATTCTCAAATTTCTATACCATATGGTAAAGCTTGTTCCGTTAAGTTTATCATTTTCCAAGATGGATTTCAATGCAAATTTGGGTTGAGAAGGTGGTGCCATTGATCTACAAAAAAAGGCAACCACTAAGCAATGTGTTTAAGTGGAGTAATTCAAGCCTTAAAAAGAATTACTCCCACTGAAGTTAGCATCCCTCTGCAAACTCTTAGTGATTCAGGATCCGACTAGCGCATGCGACTAGTGAGCTTTAGCATCACTACTAGACAACATGCATATTCGGTAAGCAACTCCTTGCTAATTGTATCTCTATACGATTCCTATCGGTCGGGTAGGTATCTTATACCCCGGCGCCTGACCCCTTTGACACAAGGCCCAAAACCGCTTTGATAGCCTTGTCAAGTTAACCTAATGTAGTGCCTGTCCGTTTCCAACGCGAACCCGTCAGTTCAAGGAAACCGAGTAGCACCCCAATTTTATGAGCCCACTACTAGGCGTACTTGACGTGCGAAGGTGCACCATCGGGAATGACAATTTACTTGATATTCATGAGGGATCTTTCTACCATTTTAACATGCATAGAAACTAAGAAGCATAACAATCACAAATAAACATATATTGTGAAATAGTATGGCTCCTTCATGGATGTTCTTCAAGGTCGGCTCTGACTCCGATGACCATCTAGGAACTCCATCTTGTTTGTCATGCCGGGATGCCAAGCCACCAACCTGATCTCTATTATCCAACTACTACAACTAGTAATGAATTATACATAGAGTCACAAATCGACACACAGGTCGTTAAACATTATAATGACAAAACTTTAGCTCCTTCCGGCTGGCAAACATGACGCGCAGGCTATGTATAAATTACACACATGCATCACATATACATGGGCCATACTTTTCACATCAAGCCTGCAAAACAGAGTTATGCATAGAATCTCATTATACCTATTTGAGATATCGTGTATGAAATACAAGGCGCCAACCGTGCACCTAGCCTATCTCATAAACAACAACAGCTCTCATCTGCCCCCTCCACATATCTAATATGCATACGATATGAATCTAAATCCTATAGCAGTGGCTCTGATACCATAGTTAGGATCTATGGTCGGGTGCGTCGACTGTAAATTAGAATTTCCTACACGCAGAACATCCAAGAACATGCTAAGGGAGATGGATCATAGATCATTACCACTAGGCGCGCAGTCCTGTGCAACGAAATTAGAGTTGGGGCAGCCCGGGTCCTGAGTCGTCTCCTCCTCGTCAATCTCCCAGATAGCCGATCGGATCCCATGAATAGGTTCGTCGGATAGGCGCAAGTGCACCACCTCTAATGGTATCCGCGCGAGCAGGAGGAACTGTAACGCCCCAAAATCGGCGCTCCAGAAGACTTCCATATGATTCGGGTTTCACCGTGTGTTTCTTTTGCTTGCTCTATTTTGTTTTGCACTGCGTCATGTCATCGTGCATCATATCATTGTTTTGCAACTTAACTAAATAAACCGATGGATCTTCTATCCAATTAAATAGAGGGAAGGATGACTTCTCTTTATAACATACAAAAGTCTCCCAATAGCTATATTAAAATATTCCATTGTTTTGGAATTCACTATAACACACTTGCAAATATTCCCATGCCTCTTTTGCTTCAAGTTTCACCTTCAAAACCCTGCCAATAATTCTTTTCCCACTTATCGAGGCTCTTCCTAAATTTTCAACATTTTTGGACCCCCCAAATACCCACTTCTTCTCACACTCGTTGAATTAAATTCATATGAGTTTGAATTCAACATCACACCCGTGCCAACTTATATTTTTCTTGGATCATGCTCATTTTTATGAGTCCGAGATAAACAACCCCTTGTCCAAACACTATTCCTAGCACCTCCTTTATTCTCCTTTGTTCTTCTTTGTTTTTTGTTTTTTTGGAAGATCTAGGATGCAAGAAAGAGAAGAGGGGGAGAGAAGCAGCCAAGGCCCAGCTAGCAGCCCCCCTAGGCCCAGCTCTCGCGGCCTCCTTTTGGTCCAAGGCCCAGCCGACGCCGTAACCCTAGCCCGACCCCAACCTCACCAGCCACCGATCCCACTCGTCCCTCTCCCTCAGCGCCACACCTCTCCCTCCTCTCGCCCGATCCCCACTCGCCCGACCCCCGTCCTACATCGATGCCCGATCCCGCGCCTCCTCGAAGACGCCGGCGAGCCTGCACGTCCCCTTGCACGCCTGCCATGGCGCCCCGCCGGCCTGCGAGCCCGGGCCGCAGACGCGCCCCTTCCTCTGCCCCGCTGTCGCCCGCATCTCCAGCGATAGAACGGCTCCTCGCGCCGCCTTCGAGCTGCGCCTGCCGCCGACCTCGCCGGCCTGAGCACCGCCTGCCATGGTGCCTCGTCGACCGGCCCTTGCCCCGCCGTCCGCCTCCTCCTCGTCGCCCCGTGCTCGGCCTCCGCGCCACCACCGGAGCGGCCATCTCCATCGGCCCCATCGCGGTCACCCACTTCTGCCACCACTTGGACGATCGTGCCGCCCCAACGGCTTCTTCTGCATCGCCTCCGACCACCTCTCCTCTGCAGCCCGCCGCCCCGCCAAGTCCCAGCGCTCCATCGCTGTTCAGGACGTCACCGACCCCGCTACCGCCGGATCCGGGCTCCTCGTCCTTGGATCCGCGCGCCTGCGCCCTGCTTCCTCATCTCGCTGCTGTGTCGTTCACCATGGACGTCATTGCGCCGTTGCCTCATCTCTGTACTTCCGTGGCTTTGAGCTCCATCCTTATCGGTGCCCCTCGTTCTTCTTCGTTTTGGTCGGTTGTCTCGAGAGGTACCCTATTGAACATCGCCAATACCGAACCCGAAGGACCAAGGATTGTCAAAACGGGTACGACCCCGTCGTCGAGACCGTAAGTACCACTACATCAACATGCACGACTATGGGGATTCACCAAGTACCGTTTCCGTCAGGAAGTTCGACTCCATCGCCACAACCCCGTGAACAACAACTTCCTCTATGACCCGTGCACCACTACTTCGACGACGTCCAAGAATGACTACTACCCGACGACCCCATGAACAACTACTTCCTCTATGACCCGTGTACCACTACTTCCCTCGACGATCTCGAACACCTCCGAAAACGCACGCTTCAAAGGTATACCGCTGAGACGATGAACCGTGGATGAATGTTATGTGTTGTATGAGTTGCACCTTATGGTTGCACCGTGCCCGAATCGTCGTTTGCATTGACACTCGTTTTCTTGCCACCGTCTCATGGGAACCCGGAAACCGCGAGCACCCCATCATCTTGCTTGACTCGCTCATGCCACCCTTCATCTTTTGCATCGGTCTCTCAACGAGATACCTGAACCGATATGTTGCCGTGGCATCATTTTGGGATTCGTCGCCGTGGCACCCTTTCTTTCCACCACGGTGACAAATGCTCCTTATCATGCTCATGTTACCTTTTAATAAAAATTGCATAAAACTTGAAAATGTCATCCGCATCATGATAACAACCTTTAAATGTTTAAATTGTTGTTTGCTTTAATAATTGCTAAATATGACAAGGGGTTTTTCCGGAATTGTTGTTGTTATTTCCGGCCTCATTTAAACTTGCCTAAATAGGTAGTTTACATTTGCTTCACCTCTAGCCATGTTAACAACCATTTAATCTTGGCTTGTAAATAAACGAGAGTCAACTAAATAAATAGAATGTGGTGTTTCGTCAATATGCAACTCGTTGCATATTGAGCTCCCCTTAAATTGTAGTGTTGCTTGTGCACTTTGCCCTGCCATGCATAATTAAATCGGACATGCATCATACTTGTTTGTGCATCAGGCCATGGTTATGATATGTGTGTTTACCATGTTGTTTGTTTCTTTCCGGTATGCTTCTCTCGTTAGCTTCGGTTTCTTTATGGAGTTGTGAGGTTTTGTTCGACTACTTCATGAACTCGTTCTTCTTCCTTGCGGAATCTCAGGCAAGATGACCATTCCCCGATATCACCTCTATCTTTGCCTATGCTAGTTGTCTCGCTCTTTAGATATGCCTCTATGCCTATTCCTGTTTGCCAGCCTCCTATTGTTGCCATGAGACCTCTAACCTTGACACGTTCCCAGCAAACCGTTGTTTGGCTATGTTACCCGCTTGCTCAGCCTCTTTTATAGCGTTCTTAGTTGCAGGTGAAGGTGAAGATTGCTCCATGTTGGAACTTGTTGTTGGAATATCACAATATCTCTTACATATATTAACACACCTATATACTTGGCAATGGGTGGAAGGCTTGGCCTTTTGCTCGGTGTTTTGTTCCACTCATGCCACCTTAGGAACCGATAAACCGGTGCTATGTTCCTTGATTTTGCGTACCTAACACGGTTGAGGTTTATGGGCCCCCCTCGATAATTCGCACTGCTTAAAGCTTTTCCAGCATGGCCCAACTTTGGTTTTAATTTGCCTCACAATAAAAAAACTTAATTAATTAATTACATAGGGGGTCATGTCCGCGGGTTCTTAATTCTACATAACAGGGGGGCCAGTGCTGATGGTGTTGGTCCCAAACGGGGGTGCTGCGGAGCCACCACGGGGAAACTCGAGGTCTGGCTCCCGTAGCTTCTCCCATCTGGTCGTGGCCTGAGACGACATACGCGCAGCTACTATCAGGGTGTCGGCACGCCGGGAGGTCTTGCTGGATTAGTTTTACCTTTGTTGAAATATCTTGAGCACGGGATTCCGAGAACACTCGGGTCTTCCCACTTTGGAGTTGCAACTCCGCAGATCGTGAGCTTGTAATGGGCTAAGTTGGGACACCCCTGCAGGGTGTCCGCGGTTATGTGGCAGATGGGAATTTGTTAATATCTGGTTGTAGATAACTTGATACTATTATTTTAAGAATACACTACCTGTGTGAGTAACCGTGATAGTCTCTTTCCGAAGGGCTTCGGGAAGTGAACACGGTGGGGTTATGTTTGACCGTGAGTAGATAGGATCATGTATTGATCACCTTTGACGACCGTTGGCACTTGTTCTCTTCTCGCTCTCAACTCGTAAGCTAGATGCTTAGTGCTTGCTGCAGACACTTGTATAGCCTTTCCTCACCTAAGGCTTTGTTAGTTTTGATACCCGAGAATGGGATTGCTGAGTCCTTGTGGCTCACAGATTCTACACACACCAAATGCAGGTATCGCTGAGAACAATGCAGGAGATGGTTCAGAACTTCAGTAGGAGTTCGATGAAGAGCGTGGACGTTACTATGTGTCTTATCCCGACGATCAGTAGTTGTTCCTACTAGGAGCATCCGGGCTTGTGTTATTTATGGTATCTTTTCATTTGGATTTCGTCCGTAGTCAGACCCTGATGTTCTTTGGATGATATATGCTATTGTATTCATTTGTGTGATGTGGAGAGTGTAAGCCAACTATCATTTTACACTTTCATCCCTGAATTTTACATGAGATGTGCAAAGATACCATACTTGAGATCAATCTAGTATGCTTTTATGTCCTTAAGTCGTTCCTCAACACGTGGGGGACATAGCCGCATACTGGGCATTACAAGTTGGTATTCAGAGCCTTCTCCGACCTAGGAGCCCCCTGATTGATCGAATCGCTGACGGTTGAGTCTAGGCACACATACAAAATGTTTTGAGTCCTATATATATATCGGAGAGTAGGATTCTTTTTACTCCTCATCCCCTTCATTGCTTTGGTGAGGACTCCTGACGTTGTTCTATCTTCACTATTCTCAAAATTTCACCACTTTTTTAGGATCACACGGGTATTGTTTGGATTGTTCCGATATCTTTGTGACGAGAACATTGTTCTCGATGCCTCCTGTCATTTCGGGGTTCTGGCAGTGTCCCGGGGAGTTGAGCTCCGAGGTGTTGTCATCACAAATGTATTGTAGCGGTTCTAGAATACCAGAGGCGGCCGACATCGAAATCTCTTATATCCGGTTAGTGGTGAGATAACCGCGACGTCACCCAGTACTGGTGGGATAGTTCGGGAGTATTGCCACAGCTAGTATAGCGGATGCGTTTCGAAGGTCCGAGGTAAACAGTTTCCGAGGATGACTGGTCATGTGTTGACGAATGGATACAACTGGATGTAGGTTTAGAGTTGAGTGCGCGGTGCTTCCCCTGTATCCCCAACACCAGATTGCATAACCGGAAACCTTTGGAATTAATAGGTGGGTTTCAAGTAGCTCGTAGGTAATCTTCCAACGGGTGCATGGTATGAGGTTTGGGATTCAACATCTAGTGAAGGGGTTTCATGAGCCCTGTTCCAATTGGGAGTTGCATGTTCAAGGATCCTTGGCTATGCTGATCCGGGGAAGGCAAGGCCCTTTGTAACACTTGCCATGGGGCATTCAGCACGAACATGTGTGACCAAAACTCTATTATGTATTTGTTCCATCTGTACCTTGTTGTTTTATTCCATCATTTTGTTCTCCCAAGTGGCTTCTCGACAAGTTGATGTACCATTAAGCTATGGAATTCATTCATTCAATTTTCTGTTCGAATGATATTGTGAAGATTATGTTGCAACATATCTATCCTTTGTTTTGTTTTGATTCTGGTATTCGAGGTGCTTCGATGTCAAGTGTTGATTGCATACCTTCCCTAATATGTGTTCTCATATTTCTACGGGAGTGCTAATCCTTCATGATCATCAAAATTGTCATGTAAATTCTTTTTCAACCGACGTGCTTCTCTTCAAGTTAACCTGTTCCTTTTAATTTGTGCGAGCCCAATTCTTGGTTTTTCTCAACGGTGTTTGTTTCATTCATCCCAAATTTTCTTTGGTTTCCCCGCCCTCCCTCCCTTCTTATTCTCGGAGACAGAAATTCTAAAATGAGATACCCATTTAATTCATGTGATGTTTCTTCATTCTTTTCCTTCAATGTCCTTATCCGGTGATTCTCACAAAGATGCTCAGGAAACTTCAAGTTGTTCATTCTTTTGTTCTCAGATTCTGCCGGTGGATGTAATTCAAGCTTCGGTCATGATCATATCTCTTCCTTTTTGTTTCACAGGTTTTCCCATGTTGAAATTGCTTATCCAAAGTCTCTCTTGTTTATTCAACTCTCCCTGATTCTTATCCGGGGTGTACAAGGTATCCCAGAAGATTTGTGTTTCAATTCTTAATTTATTCTAGCTATGTTGTGGTTGTTATCCCATTCTAGCCATTTAATTCAATCGGTGCAATATCTCTTTCAAGTAATCACTTCAACGGTGATTTCTTTTGAGTGGGCCCTAACCCACAGGTCTTTTCCCAGGATCTTACGTGACTCTTCTATTTTTCCGGAGTTATTCTAAAATTCTTTTCAAGTTTGACATAAGAATAAATTGTCGTTAGTCATATGCCTTCTCCAAGATCGCGTTCAAATTCTTTTCACCTTTGGTTCTACCTTTTAATTCTTCATTCCGAGTGACTCAACAAATTCATGGTGGTGTATCTCATCGTCCTCGCAGATTTGAAGACCGGAGAAGTGTTTCTCTTAAATCTTGGCCCGTTCTCTTGAAGATTCGTGGTTCGTGTTTCATGCATCCTGGTAATTGTTTCGATCACGAGGAATCTTTTCATATCACATCAAGCATTTCATTAATTCTTCCCATTGTGATCCTCCGAAGGCCATCATTTCAGAAGATTTCTTCATTCTCAGTTTTCAACTTCGCCCACCAACTACTCTTAATTGATGCCTCTTCGTTCGTCTCCATATTCTTATGGTGGTTCGTTCAAAAATTCATTTTCCTTTGTCATCGTATCAATTCATTCGTTCTTTCTGAAATCCTACCGGTGATTCGTTGAATACTTTCTCAAGATTGTGCGAGATCTCTCTTTAATTCTTTGCAAAGAGAATAAGTAGTATGCCAAATCCATTGGTTGTCATCGATTTAAGTTGATGAAGGATAAGCATAACATAATTCTTATTCTTATTTCATCCAAGTGATTAATTCCTTCTCCCAGAGTTTGTTCTTGATGAAGAAATTCTTGGTTTCAAGTTGTTCGTCTTGTCTCCCGCTGTTCTAAGCTCTCTCAATTTTTCTCATCGCGAAGATCCATCTAAATTATTGCAAGGCTTCAATCTTATTCTTTTCATCCTTCACTTCTCATCCTTTTGTTACCAGAGTTCTTTTGGTGGTTCATCATGATTTAGTTCATCCTCGAAGTGTTCTACAAGATTCTTGTTGGATGAGTTCAAGTATTCTTCTTCTTGCATTCAGAAGTGCAATTCTTGCTCCCTTGTCTTTTGAGGTGGTGTTATGTCATTCTTGACAATTTTCCCTTCATGTTTCATGATTCACAAGTTCTCAAGAATGAGATATGTAAACATATAATTTTCTGTGTTCAGGAGATCTTTTCACCCCTTCAATTTATTTGTTGGAGTAATCTTGGGTTGTATTTCACCTAAAAGCTTTCCCTGCTATTATGGTGCTTAATAATGACCCAAGTTCTTCATATTTCCTCTCGGTGAAATAACTCTTTTGTCTCCTTGCTTATCTCAATCCAATCAATTGTTTCCGTTAGTGGCAGAATTTCACCTCAAGTTTTGAGATGTTTACATAAGCCCACATCAAGCTTATTCTTTTCGTTGTGGAATTTTCCAACAACATCATTCAATCATTATTCTAAGGATGCTTTTTCAGATTCATTTGTGGGAGAATTTGTCATTTTCTTCTTCGTTCCTTTCTTTACAACGATCTAGCATCAATTCTTTCATTTTGGAGGCTTTTTATGATATTGCTCTCGTTGACCATCATCTTGTCTTATCAAGCTGATGTTCTTCCCTTGTTTGTCCATTTAACAGGAGTTTTATGCCCTCTTTTCAAATTCTCTCATCTTATCAAGTTTTGCCTATCTTTTAACCGGAGTGTTGTCTGAAATCCTTCTTACCCCTTGTGTAATTCGTTCAATTGTTTCGGACACAGTGTCTTGTTGATTTCATCAAGAATCATCCCAACTTGGCAAGTTCATGTTCATTTCCTTCCATTTTCAGTCGGAGTGATGTCCGAATTATTTCGTTCTTATTCCTTCTCTAGCTTTATTCAACCGGAGTGGTTTAAATTCTTCCATGATCCGTGAGCTTGTGTTTCATGCCTTTCAACCTACAAGGTTCTCGTAATGTTCCTTGTTCCTCTCTTTTTTACGGAGTGTTTTCATCTTCGTTCATCTCCATTGTATTCTTATTTCAATTTTGTCAACCTCTCAAGCTCGTGGTTTCACTCGTTTGTCAAAGAAGCAACTTTGTTTTACCTCTTCCTTTATCCTCTTCTACCCGGTGCCATCTCCAGGATCTCGGGTCGAGATCCTCTGTTAGTGTGGGAGAGTTGTGACGCCCCAAATCCGACGCTCCGGAAGACTTACATATGATTCGGGTTTCGCCGTGTGTTTCTTTTGCTTGCTCTATTTTATTTTGCACTGCATCACATCATTGTTTTGCAACTCAACTAAATAAACCGTATAGATCTTCGATCCATTTAAATCGAGGGAAGGATTACTTCTCTTTATAACATAGAAAAGCCTCACAATATTTAGGGAGCTATATTAATATATTCCATTGTTTTGGAATTCACTATAACACACTTGCAAATATTACCATGCCTATTTTGCTTCAAGTTTCACCTTCAAAACCCTGCCAATAATTCTTTTCCCACTTATCGAGGCTCTTCCTAATTTTCAACATTTTTGGACCCCCCAAATAGCCACTTCTTCTCACACTCGTTAAATTAAATTCATATGAGTTTGAATTCAACCTCACACCCGTGCCCACTTATATTTTTCTTGGACCATGCTCATTTTTATGAGTGCGGGAAAAATAACCCCTTGTCCAAACACTATACCTAGCACCTCATTTATTCTCCTTTGTTCTTCTTTGTTTTATGTTTTTTCTGGAAGATGTAAGATGCAAGAAAGAGAAGAGGGGGAGAGAAGCTGCTAAGGCCCAGGCAGCAGCCCCCCTAGGCCCAGCTCTCGCGGTCTCCTTTTGGCCCAAGGCCCAGCCGACGCCGTAACCCTAGCCTGACCCCCACCTCACCAGCCACCGATCCCACTTGTCCCTCTCCCTCAGCGCCGCACCTCTCCCTCCTCTCGCCCGATCCCCACACGCCCGACCCCCCTCTGCATCGATGCCGATCCCGCGCCTCCTCGAAGATGCCGGCGAGCCTGCGCCTCCGCTCGCACGCCCGCCATGGTGCCCCGCCGGCCTGCGAGCCCGGGCGGCAGTCACGCCCCTTCCTCTACCCCGCTGCCGCCCGCATCTCCAGCGACAGAACAGCTCCGCACGCCGCCGTCGAGCTGCGCCTACCGCCGACCTCGCCGGCCCGAGCGCTGCCTGCCATGGTGCCTCGTCGACCGGCCCTTGCCCCGCCGTCCGCCTCATCCTCGTCGCTCCGCGCTCGGCCTCCGCGCCACCATCAGAGCGGCCATCTCCGTCGGCCCCGTCGCGGTCACCCCCTTCTGCCACCACCTGGACGACCGCGCCGCCCCAACGGCTTCGTCTGCATCGCCTCCGACCACCTCTCCTCTGCAGCCCGCCGCCACGCCAAGTCCCAGCGCTCCGTCGCCGTTCAGGACGTCGTCAACCCTGCCACCGCATGATCCGACCTCCTCGTCCTTGGATCCACGTGCCTGCGCCCTGCTTCCTCATCTCGCTGTTGTGTCGTTCACCATGGACGTCGTTGCGCTGCTGCCTCATCTATGTACTTCTGTGGCTCTGAGCTCCATCCTGATCGGTGCCCCTCGTGCTTCTTCGTTTTGGTCGGTTATCCCGAGAGGTACCCTGTTGAACGTCGCCAAGACCGAACCCGAAGGACCAAGGATGGTCGAAACGTGTACGGCCCCGTCTTCGAGACCGCAAGTACCACTACATCGACGTGTACGACTACAGGGATTCACCAAGTACCGCTTTCATCGGCAAGTTCGACTCCATCGCCAGAACGACTACTACCTGACGACCCCGTGAACAACTACTTCCTCTATGACCCATGCACCACTACTTCCACGACGAACGAGAATGACTACTACCCGACGACCCCGTGAACAACTACTTCCTCTATGACCCGTGTACCACTATTTCCCTCGACGATCTCGAACACCTCCGAAAACGCATGTTTCAAAGGTATACCGCCGAGACGATGAACCGTGGACGAATGTTATGTGTTGTATGAGTTGCACCTTATGGTTGCACCATGCCCGAATCGTCGTTTGCATTGCCACTCGTTTCCTTGCCACCGTCTCATGGGAACCCGGAAACCGGGAGCACCCCATCATCTTGCTTGACTCGCTCACGCCGCCCTTCATCTATTGCATCGGTCTCTCAACGAGATACCTGAACCAATATGTTGTCGTGGCATCATTTTCGGATTCATCGCCGTGGCACCCTTTCTTTCCACCACAGTGACAAATGCTCCTTATCACGCTCATGTTACCTTTTAATAAAAATTGCATAAAACTTGAAAATGTCATCCTCATCATGATAACAACCTTTAAATGTTTAAATTGTTGTTTGCTTTAATAATTGCTAAATATGACATGGGGTTTTTCCGGAATTGTTGTTGTTATTTCCGGCCTCATTTAAACTTGCCTAAATAGGTAGTTTACATTTGCTTCACCCTTGCCATGTTAACAAACATTTAATCTTGTCATGTAAATAAACGAGAGTCAACTAAATATATAGAATGTGGTGTTTCGTCAATATGCAACTCGTTGCATATTGAGCTCCGCTTAAATTGTAGTGTTGCTTGTGCACATTGCCATGCCATGCATCATTAAACCGGACAGGCATCATACTTGTTTGTGCATCAGGCCATGGTTACGATATGTGTGTTTACCATGTTGTTTGTTTCTTTCCGGTTTGCTTCTCTCGTTAGCTTCGGTTTCGTTCCGGAGTTGTGAGGTTTTGTTCGACTACTTCATGGACTCGTTCTTATTCCTTGCGGAATCTCACGCAAGATGACCATTCCCCAATATCACCTCTATCTTTGCCTATGCTAGTTGTCTCGCTCTTTAGATATGCCTCGATGCCTATTCCTATTTTCTAGCCTCCTATTATTGCCAGAAAACCTCTAACCTTGACATCTTCCAAGCAAACCGTTGTTTGGCTATGTTACCCACTTTCCTAGCCCCTCTTATAGCATTGTTAGTTGGAGGTGAAGATGAAGATTGCTCCATGTTGGAACTTGTTGTTGGAATATCACAATATCTCTTAAATATATTAACACACATATATACTTGGCAATGGGTGGATGGCTTGGCCTTTTGCTCGGTGTTTTGTTCCACTCATGCCACCTTAGGAACCGATAAAACAATGTTATGTTCCTTGATTTTGCGTTCCTAACACGGTTGGGCTTTATTGGCGCCCCTCGATAATTCGCACTGCTTAAAGCTTTTCCAGCAAGGCCCGACTTTGGTTTTAATTTGCCTCATAATAAAAAAACTTAATTAATTAATTGCATAGGGGGTCATGTCCCCGGGTTCTTAATTCTACATAACAGGGGGGCCAGTGCTGATGGTGTTGGTCCCAACTGGGTGTTGCGGAGCCACCACGGGGAAACTCGAGATCTGGCTCCCGTAGCTTCTCCCATCCGGTCGTGGCCTGAGACGAGATACGCATGGATACTATCCGGTTGTCGGCACACCTGGAGGTCTTGCTGGATTAGTTTTACCTTTGTCGAAATATCTTGAGCACGGTATTCCGAGAACACCCGGGTCTTCCCACTTTGGAGTTGCGACTCCGCAGATCTTGAGCTTGTGATTGGCTAAGTTGGGACACTCCTGCAGGGTTTGATCTTTTGAAAGCTGTGACCACGGTTATGTGGCAGATGGGAATATGTTAATATCCGGTTGTAGATAACTTGACACCATATCCTTAAGAATACACTACCTGTGTGAGTAACCGTGATGGTCTCTTTCCGAAGGGCTTCGGGAAGTGAACACGGTGGGGTTATGTTTGACCGTCAGTAGCTAGGATCACTTATTGATCACCTTTGACGACCGTTGGCACTTGTTCTCTTCTCGCTCTCAACTCGTAAGCTAGATGCTTAGTACTTGCTGCAGACACTTTTATTGCCTTTCCTCACCTAAGGCTTTGTTAGTTTTGGTACCGGGGAATGGGATTGCTGAGTCCTTGTGGCTCACAGATTCTGCACACACCAGATGCAGGTATCGCTGAGAACAATGCAGGAGATGGTTCAGAACTTCAGTGGGAGTTCGATGAAGAGCATGGACGTACTATGTGTCTTATCCCGACGATCAGTTGTGGTTCCTACTAGGAGGATCCGGGCTTGTGTTATTTATGGTATCTTTTCGTTTGGATTTCGTCCGTAGTCGGACCCTGATGTTCTTTGGATGATATATGCTATTGTATTCGTTTGTGTGACGCGGCGAGTGTAAGCCAACTATCATTTTACACTTTCATCCCTGAATTTTACATGAGATGTGCAAAGATACCATACTTGAGATCAATCTAGTATGCGTTTATGTCCTTAAGTCATGCCTTGACACGTGGGGGACATAGCCGCATAATGGGCACTACAGGAACATCGTGCAGCGGACTGCTAGGTCCGATCACACAACCGGCGGTGATGACCCACAAGTATAGGGGATCCATTGTAGCTCTTCTCGATAAGTAAGAGTGTCGAACCCAATGAGGAGCAGAAGGAAATAACAAGTCTTTCAGTAATGTAATATCTGCAAGTGCTGAAATTATAAGTAGCAGCGTAATTTGCTAGCAAGATAATTTTGTAACGAGCAAGTAACCATAGTAGTAACAAAAGTGCAGCAATATAGCCCAATACTTTTGAGGCATAGGACAGGCCAAGACGGTCTCTTATAATAAGCAAAGCATTCTTGAGGGTGCACGGGAATTTCATCTAGTCACTTTCATCATGTTGGTTCAATTCGTGTTCACTACTTTGATAATTTGATATGTGGGTGGATCGGTGCTTAGGTGATATTCTTACTTGAACAAACCTCCTACTTATGATTAACCCTCCCACAAGCATCCGCAACTACAAGAAAAGTAAGAATAAATTCTAACCATAGCATTGAACTTTTGGATCCAATCGGTCCGTTACGAAATAGCGCATAAACTGAGGTTTAAGCTTGTGTCACTCTCGCAACCCATCATCTAATTACTACTCCACAATGCATTCCCTTAGGCCCAAATATGGTGAAGTAGCATGTAGTCGACGTTCACATGACACCACTAAGGGAATCACAATATACATACTATCAAAATATCAAACACATATCTAATTCACATGATTTCTCCCGTGACCTCAAGAACAAAGATAACTACTCACAAATGATGAACATGCTCAAGATCAGAGGGGTATTAAATAGCATAATGGATCTGAACATATAATCTTCCACCAAATAAACCATATAGTAATCAACTACAAGATGTAATCAACACTACTAGTCAGCCACAAGCACCAATCTATAGTTCCGGTAACAAGATTGAACACAAGAGATGAACTAGGGTTTGAGATGAGATGGTGCTATTGAAGATGTTGATGAAGATAACCCTCCCCAACATGGGAGAGTTGTTGGTGATATGATGACGATGATTTCCCCCTCCGGGAGGGAAGTTCCCCCGGCGGAATCGCTCCACCGGAGGGCAAAAGAGCTCCTATCCAAGTTTTGCCTCAAGACGGTGGCGCTCCATCCCGAAAGTTTTATCCTTATTTTTTCTAGGTCAGAATGGCTTATATACCAGAAGATGGGCACCGGAGATGGGCCTGGGCGAGCACAACCCACTAGGGTGTGCCTGGGGGGCCTGGCACGCCTAGGTGGGTTGTGCCCACTTGGTGGGCCCTCTCTGGTGGTTATCAGCTCGAGTATTTTTCATATATTCCATAAAAAATCTCCGTAAAGTTTCAGCTTGTTTGGAGTTGTGCAAAATAGGTGGCCTGACGTAGCTTTTTCAGGTCCAGATTTCCAGCTGCCGGAATTCTCCCCCTTGGTGCATTCCTTGCAAGTTATGAGAGGAAAGGCATTAGAATTATTCCAAAAGGCATTATTACGCATAATAACAACATAAATAACAGTAAGAAAACATGATGCAAAATGGACGTATTGATGACCCACAAGTGTAGGGGATCTATCGTAGTCCTTTCGATAAGTAAGAGTGTCGAACCCAACGAGGAGCAGAAGGAAATGATAGGCAGTTTTCAGTAAGGTATTTTCTGCAAGCACTGAAATTATCGGTAACAGATAGTTTTGTGATAAGATAATTGGTAGCAAGTGACAAATAGTAAAAGTAAATAAGGTGCAGCAAGATGGCCCAATCCTTTTTGTAGCAAAGGAAAAGCATCGACAAACTCTTATATAAAGGAAAGCGCTCCCGAGGACACATGGGAATTATCGTCAAGCTAGTTTTCATCACATTCATATGATTCGCGTTCATTACTTTGATAATTTGGTATGTGGGTGGACAGGTGCTTGGGTGCTGCCCTTACTTGGAAAAGCATCCCACTTATGATTAACCTCTATTGCAAGCATCCGCAACTACAAAAGAAGTATTAAGGTAAACCTAACCGTAGCATGAAACAAGTGGATCCAAATTATCCCCTTACGAAGCAATGCATAAACTAGGGTTTAAGCTTCTGTCACTCTAGCAACCCATCATCTACTTATTACTTCACAATGCCATCCTCTAGGCCCAAACAATGGTGAAGTGTCATGTAGTCGATGTTCACATGACACCACTAGAGGAAAGACAACATACATCTCATCAAAATATCGAACGAATACCAAATTCACATGACTACTTATAGCAAGACTTCTCCTATGTCCTCAGGAACAAACGTAACTACTCACCAAGCATATTCATGTTCATAATCAGATGAGTATTAATATGCATAATGGATCTGAACATATGATATTCCACCAAGTAAACCAACTAGCATCACCTACAAGGAATAATCAACACTACTAGCAACCTACAGGTGCCAATCTGAGGTTTTGGTGCAAAGATTGGATACAAGAGATGAACTAGGGTTTGAGAGGAGATGGTGCTGGTGAAGATGTTGATGAAGATAACCCTCCCCAAGATGGGAGAGTTGTTGGTGATGACGGTGGTGACGATTTCTCCCTCCCGGAGGGAAGTATCCCCGGCAGAAAGCTCCGCCGGAGCCCTAGATTGGTTCCGCCAAGGTTCCGCCTCAAGACGGCGGCGTCTGGTCCGGAAAGCCTCCTTCTGATTTTTTCTAGGTCAAAACACCTCATATAGGAGAAGATGGGCATCGGGGAGTCACCGGCTGGTCCACGAGGCAGGGTGGCACGCCCAGGGGGGCGCGCCCCCACCCTCGTGGACAGGTGGTGGCCCCCCTAGCAGATCTCTTTCGCCACATATTTTTTATATTTTCTGAAATGGTGTTTCGTGGAGTTTCGGAGCATTTTGAGTTGTGCAGAATAGGTCTCCAATGTTTGCTCCTTTTCCGCCCAGAATTCTAGCTGCTGGCATTCTCCCTCTTCATGTAAACCTTGTAAAATATGAGAGAAAAGGCATAAGCATTGTGATATAACGTGTAATAACAGCCCATAGTGCAATAAATATCAACATAAAAGCATGATGCAAAATTGACGTACCAACTCCCCCAAGCTTAGACCTCGCTTGTCCTCAAGCGAAAGCCGATATCGAAAAATATGTCCACATGTTTAGAGTGCTCACAATCATAAAAGATGTCCAAGATAGTATATTTGTATGTGAAACTGATAACCCACAAGTGTAGGGGATTGCAACAGTTTTCGAGGGTAAAGTATTCAACCCAAATTTATTGATTCGACACGAGGGGAGACAAAGAATACTCTTAAGTATTAGCAACTGAGTTGTTAATTTAACTACACTTGGAAACTTAGTATCTACAGCAAGGTAATTTAGTAGCAAAGTAATATGGAAATAGTGGTAACAACAATAAAAGTAACAATAGTGTTTTTGTAATAGGAGCAGCGGAAAAATAAATAAGCAACAAGCAATATGTGAAAAGCTCGTAGCCATTGGATCGGTGATGGAGAATTATGTCGGATGCGATTCCTCGTGTAAAAGTTATAACCTAGGGTGACACATAACTAGCTCCAGTTCATCAAAGTAATGTAGGCATGTATTCCGAATATAGTCATACGTGCTTATGGAAAAGACCTTGCATGACATCTTTTGTCATACCCTCCCGTGGCAGCGGGGTCCTAGTGGAAACTAAGGGATATTAAGGCCTCCTTTTAATAGAGTACCGGACCAAAGCATTAACACATAGTGAATACATGAACTCCTCAAACTATGGTCATCACTGGGAGTGGTCCCGATTGTTGTCACTTCGGGGTTGGCGGATTATAACACATAGTAGGTGACTATTGACTTGCAAGATAGGATCAAGAACATACATATATTCATGAAAACATAATAGGTTCAGCTCTGAAATCATGCCACTCGGGTCCTAGTGACAAGCATTAAGCATGGCAAAGTGATAGCAACATCAATCTTAGAACATTGTGGATACTAGGGATCAAACCCTAACAAAACTAACCCGATTACATGGTAAATCTCATCCAACCCATCACCGTCCAGAAAGCCTACGATGGGATTATGCACGCACGGCGGTGAGCGTCATGGAATTGGTGATGGAGGAAGGTTGATGATGACGATGGCGACGATCTCCCCTCTCCGGAGCCCCGAACAGACTCCAAATCAGCCCTCCCGAGAGAGATTAGGGCTTGGCGGCGGCTCGTATCGTAAAACGCGATAATTCTTCCTCTTCGATTTTTTTCTCCCCGAAAGAGAATATATGGAGTCGGGGTAGACGTCGGTGGAGCAACATGGGGCCCACGAGGTAGGAGGCGGGCCCAGGGGGAGTAGGCGCGGCCCTCACCCTCGTGGACAGGGTGTGGGCCCCCTGGCTTGGTTCTTTCCGCAGATATTTTTTATATATTCCAAAATAATTCTCCGTTGAATTTCAGGTCATTCCGAGAAATTTTATCTCTACACAAAAATAACACCATGGAAATTCTGCTGAAAACAGCGTGAGTCTGGGTTAGTTCCATTCAAATCATGCATTTAGAGTCCAAAACAAGGGCAAAAGTGTTTGGAAAAGTAGATACGTTGGAGACGTATCAACTCCCCCAAGCTTAAACATTTTCTTGTCCTCAAGCAATTCAGTTGATAAACTGAAAATGATAAAGAAAAACTTTGACAAACTCTGTTTGCTCTTGTTGTTGTAAATATATAAAGGCAACATTCAAGTTTTGAGCAAAGATCATGAACTAACCACATACACAATAACTTTCAGGTCTCATGTCTATTCATATCAATGGCATAATCAACTAGCGAGCAATAATAATAAACCTGGGATGACAACACTTTCTCAATACAATCATAATATGATATAACAAGATGGTATCTCGCTAGCCCTTTCTGAGACCGCAAAACATAAATGCAGAGCACCTTTAAATATCAAAGACTGATTAGAAATTGTAATTCATGGTAAAAGAGATCCAGTCAATATCATACTCAATGTAAATTAATAGCAATACATGCAAATGACAGCGGTACTCTCCAACTGGTGCTCTTTAATAAGAGGATGATGACTCGGCTTAAAAGTAAATGGATATGCCCTTCGCAGAGGAATTAAGGATTTGTAGAGGTGTCAGAGCTCGTTTTTTAAATAGAGATGAATAACATTTTGAGCGGTATACTCTCATTGTCAACATATCAACCAAGAATCTCGATATCTTCCATGCTACACACATTATAGGTGGTTCCCAAACAGAATGGTAAAGTTTATACTCCCCCAACCACCAACAAGCACACTCCACGGCTAGCCCGAAACAACGGGTACCGTCCAAACCAGCAACAACCCTAGGGGAGTTTTGTTTAATTATTATGATTTGAGCATAGGACTAGGCATCCCGGTTACCAGCCATTTTCTCATGAATGATGAGCGGAGTCCACTCATCGTGAGAATAACCCACCTAGCATGGAAGATATAGACAACCCTAGTTGATACATGAGCTGTTCGAGCATACAAAACAGAATTTCATTTGAAGGTTTAGAGTTTGGCACATACAAATTTACATGGAATGGCAGGTAGATACCACATATAGGAAGGTATGGTGGACTCATATGGAATAACTTTGGGGTTTATGGAAGTGGATGCACAAGCAGTATTCCCGCTTAGTATAGGTGAAGGCTCGAAAGAGACTGGGAAGCGACCAGCTAGAGAGCGACAACAGTCATGAACATGCATAAAAGTTAATCAAAAATGAGTGCAAGCATGAGTAGGATATAAATCACCATGAACATAAATATCGTGGAGCCTATGTTGATTTTGTTTCAACCACATGCGTTAACATGTGCCAAGTCAGACCACTTGATTCGTTCAAAGGAGGATATCACCCTATAATACCACATCACATCCATTTTAATATCATGTTGGCATGCAAGATAAACCATTATAAACTCCTAGCCAATTAAGCATGGCATAAGCAGCTAGGATATCTAATTGTCATTGCAAGCATGTTTCATTCATAATAAGCTGAATCAGGAACGATGAACTATCATATTTACAAAAACAAGAGAGGTCGAGTTCATACCAGCTTTTCTCATCTCAATTAGTTCATCATATATCATCATTATTGCCTTTCACTCGCATGATTGAACGGTGTGGATAATAATAATAGTGCACGTGCATTGGACTAAGCTGGAATCTGCAGGCATTTACTACAAGAGAGAAGACAAGGTAATATGGCTCAAGGTTAAATCAACAATAAAGCATATGAGAGCCACTAAGCATTTTCATCATGGTCTTCTCCTCTTGACCCCCAAAGAAAAGGAAAAGAAACTATTTACACGGGAAAGCTCCCAACAAGTAAAAGAAGAACAAGAAATCTTTTTGGGTTTTCTTTTAGTTACTACTACTACATACATAGAAAGTAAACTAGCTAAAAGCTACAGCTATTTTTTTTGTTTTTCTTACGGTTTTTTCTGAGCACAAGAAAAAGACTAAGAAAAGAATTGAAACTAGCATGGATAGTACAATGAAAGAGTGTGAGCACCGACTACTGGAATAAGTGTGTGAACAAGAATGAAATGTCGGTGAGAAACACGTACTCCCCCAAGCTTAGGCCTTTGGCCTAAGTTGGTCTATGGCCAGTACTGGCCTGATGGATATCCAAAGTCATAGCTGGGGTTGTACTGAGATGCAGCGGCTACTGCCTGACGAGCTGCATCGTGAAGACGAGCTGCTCTCATCGTCTCCTGATACTCATTTGCCTCCTCCTTGGTTATAGTATATCTCCCTTTTGCCTGAAAGTCAAATAAGGTAGGAGCAGGGAGAGCAACATGGACAGCGTGACGCCTGTCAAATATTAGTCGATACTAGAGGGCTTGTTCATCCCTCTCTACAAACCAATGGCTAACCATAGCATTATAATCTAAATAAGCAGTTGGTAATAGTGCATCATTTTCATGTATAGGCACACCAAGACGATTGGCTATGCGAGTGGCATAAATCCCACCAAATAAATCTCCATTTAAACCATTATGATGTAACCTACGTGCAACAATGGCCCCCAAATTATATTGTCTATCACCTAATACAGCAATCTTGGGAATACTAAGATCTGGGACGCACATATGGCAAGACTCATCTTTACCGTTGATGCATCTACCAATAAAAACAGCAAAGTAATGAATAGCAGGAAAATGAATGCTTCCTATGGTAGCTTGTGTGATATCTCTAGATTCCCCCACAGTGATACTAGCAAGGAAGTCTTTGTATTCAGATTTGTGAGGTTCACTAATATTGCCCCACTGCGGGAGCTTACAAGCATCATTAAAATCTTCTAGGTCCATGGTATAAGATTTATCATATAGATCAAACAGGACAGTGTGAGAGTTACGTGAAGATGTAAATTTAAACCTTCTCACAAAGGTATCAGTTAAGTAATGGTACTGAGGGCACTTATCTAGCATGAAGCCCTCGAGGTCAGCATTGCACATATATGCGTCAAACTCCTCCTTAATGCCTACGCGAACCATAATCTCCTCTGAAGGCCGTTCACAAGGCCGCACTTGAGCTTCCCTAGGTAATTCATCGTCCGGCTCACGCATCGCGATCCTTGGTCCTTGCTTCCTTTAGGAACCACCTTGGAAGATTTTCCTATGCATTTTTCTGAAATTTTTTGAAATTTTTAGTAACTCAAAATAAAAGAACCAAACTCAAAAAGATTGATAGCAACAACTCCTACAAGTGCCTAGACACTATATCATGCATTAGCACTACTTGGGACCAAAGAAATTTGACATGCAAGCTTAAGAACATGGTCACCACAGTAGCAAAAATTTGCAATAAATAAAGCACTAGAATAAAAACTAATTGGACCAATGGAGGAGTCACATACCAAGGAACAATCTCCCCAAACAGTTTTGTGAATGGAGCTTTGAGCAAGGAGATCAAAAATGGTAGCAAGATGAGCTAGAACTCGTGCTTGAGCTGGATAGTGATTTTTTTGGGAGGAACGAGGAGTGTGTGGGTGCAGGAATAAGTGGAGGGGGCCACGTGGGGCCCACGAGGCAGGGGGCGCGCCTAGTGAGGGAGGGCGCACCCTGGACCCTCGTTGCCAGGTGTTGGCTCCCCCTGCTGTGTTCTCTGTGCCAAATATTCTCAAATATTCTAGAAAAAAATCATATTTCATTTTTAGGGCATTTGGAGAACTTTTATTTTCTGGGTATTTTTTATTGCATGGATAAGTCTGGAAACACACAAAAAATACTATTTTTGCTTTATTTAATCTAATTAGCAGAAAGTAAAAGGAGGGTACAGTAGGTTGTGCTATCTAGATTCACCCATCGCATGCTCATCAAAAGGAATCCATTAACAAGGTTGATCAAGTCTTGTTAATAAAATCTTTCCAAATAACATGAAACCGGAGTATTTTCGAATAACACTAGGTTACGTCAATGGGGATATGTATGTCCCCAACAATAAGAATATCATATGTCTTCTTGACAGTAGGAAGAGGAAATTCAAAACCTCTAATAGTAATAGTTGAAATTTTTCCAATAGAATTGATACTGTGGACCTGAGGTTGTTTCCTCGGAAAGTGTACCGTATGATCATTACCATTGACATGAAAAGTGACATTGCCTTTGTTGCAATTAATAATAGCCCTTGCAGTATTCAAAAAGGGTCTACCAAGGATAATTAACATAATATCGTCCTCGGGAATATCAAGGATAACAAAGTCCTTTGAAATAGTAACATTTGCAACCACAACAGACACCTCCTCACAAATACCAAAAGGTATAGCAGTTGATTTATCAGCCATTTGCAAAGATATTTCAGTAGGTGTCAACTTAGTCAAGTCAAGTCTACGATATAAAGAGAGAGGCATAACACTAACACCGGCTCCAAGATCACATAAAACAGTTTTAACATAGTTTCCTTTGATGGAGCAAGGTATAGTAGGTACTCCTAGATCTCCTAGTTTCTTAGGTATTCCACCCTTAAAATTGTAATTGGCAAGCATGGTGGAAATTTCAACTTCAGGTATCTTTCTTTTATTGGTAATAATATCTTTCATATACTTAGCATAAGGATTTGTTTTAAGCATATCAGTCAAACATGTACGAAAAAGATAGGTCTAATCATTTCAGCAAAGCGCTCAAAATCCTCATCATCCTTTTTCTTGGATGGTTTAGGAGGAAAAGGCATGGGTTTCTTAACCCATGGTTCTCTTTCCTTACCGTGCTTCCTAGCAACAAAGTCTCTCTTATCATAACATTGATTCTTTGATTGTGGGTTATCAAGATCAACAGCAGGTTCAATATCTACATCATTATCATTGCTAGGTTGAGCATCATCATTAACATTATCACTAGGTTCATGTTCATTACCAGATTGTGACTCAGCATCAGAAACAGAGATATCATTAGGATTCTCAGATGTCTCGGCTATAGGTTCACTAGAAGCATGCAAAGTCCTATCATTTTTCTTTTTCTTCTTCTTAGAAGAACTAGGTGCATCTAAATTAGCTCTCTGAGAATCTTGCTCAATTCTCTTAGGGTGGCCCTCAGGATACAAAGGTTACTGGGACACTTTACCCCCTCTAGTTGCAACTCTAGTCATTATTCTTACTATTTAATTCATTGAGCAAATCATTCTGAGCCTTAAGTACTTGTTCTACTTGAGTGGTAACCATAGAAGCATGTTTACTAATGAGTTTCAATTCACCTTTAACTCTAGACATATAATCACTCAAGCGTTCAATCATATAAGCATTATGTTGCAATTGTCTACTAACATAAGCATTGAATTTTTCTTGCTTCACAATAAAATTGTCAAACTCATCTAAGCATTGGCTAGTAGACTTATAACGAGGAATATTACCTTCATCAAATCTATAAAGAGAATTTACCTTTACTACCTGTGTCGGGTTATCAAGACCATGTATTTCTTCAATAGGCGGTAAATTCTTAGCATCTTCAGGTTTAATACCTTTTTCTTTCATAGATTTTCGTTGCCTCTTGCATATCTTCAGGACTGAGAAATAGAACACCCCTTTTCTTTGGAGTTGGCTTAGGGGCTGGTTCAGGAATTATCCAATTATTTTCATTAGTCAACATATTATTCAAGAGTAATTCAGCTTGATCAACCATTCTTTCCCTGAAAACACAACCAGCACAACTATCCAGGTGGTCTCTAGAAGCATCGGTTAGTCCATTATAAAAGACATCAAGTATTTCATTCCTCTGGAGAGGATGATCAGGCAAAGCATTAATTAATTGGAGAAGCCTACCCCAAGCTTGTGGGAGACTCTCTTCTTCAATTTGCACAAAATTATATATTTCCCGTAAGGCAGCTTGTTTCTTATGAGCGGGAAAATATTTAGCAGAGAAGTAATAAATCATATCCTGGGGACTACGCACACAACAAGGATCAAGAGAATTAAACCAAGTCTTAGCATCACCCTTTAACGAGAACGGAAATAACTTAAGGATATAGTAATAACGAATCTTTTCATCATTGGTAAATAGGGTGGCTATATCATTCAACTTAGTAAGATATGCCACAACAGTTTCAGATTCATAGCCATGGAAAGGATCAGATTCAACCAAAGTTATTAACTCAGGATCAACAGAGAAATCATAATCCTTATACGTAACAAAGATAGGTGAAGTAGCAAAAGCAGGGTCATATTTCATTATAGCATTCGAAGACTTTTCTTTCAGCTTAGCTAATAATTTCTTAAGATCATATCTATCATTGCAAGCAAGAAAGTCTCTAGCAATTTCTTCATCCATAACATAACCCGCAGGAATAATAGGTAATTCATATCTAGGGGGAGAATCTTCATTATCGCTTTCATAAATATTATCAGTTTCAATATTTGCATTCTCCCTAACCTTAGCAATTTGTTCATCTAGAAATTAACCTAGTGGCACAGTATTATCAAGCAAAGAAGTAGTTTCATCATACATAGCAGAAGTGGCATCATCAAGAACATGCGACATATCAGATTCAATAGCAGGAGTAGGTGTCACAAATTTACTCATAACAGATGGTGAATCAAGTGCAGAGCTAGGTGGCAGTTCCTTACCTCCCTTCGTAGTTGAGGGAAAGATCTTGGTTTTTGAGTCTTTCAAGTTCTCCATAGTGATCAACAGATATAAATACCAAGTGACTTAGAGAATATAGCTGTGCTCCCTGGCAAGGCACCAGAAAATAGTCTTGATAACCCACAAGTGTAGGGGATCGCAAGAGTTTTTTAGGGTAAAGTATTCAACCGAAATTTATTGATTCGGCACAAGGGGAGCCAAAGAATACTCTTAAGTATTAGCAGCTGAGTTGTAAATTCAACCACACCTGGAAACTTAGTATCTGCAGCAAGGTAATTTAGTAGCAAAGTAATATGGAAATAGTCATAACAGCAATAAATGTAACGACAATGTTTTTGTAGTTTTTCTAATAGCAGCAGCGGAAAAATAAATAAGTAACAAGCAATATGTGAAAAGCTCGTAGGCATTGGATCGGTGATGGAGAATTATGTCGGATGTGATTACTCATGTAAAAGTTATAACCTAGGGTGACACAGAAATAGCTCCAGTTCATCAATGTAATGTAGGCATGTATTCTGAATATAGTCGTACGTGCCTATGGAAAAGAACTTGCATGACATCTTTTGTCCTACCCTCCCGTGGCAGCGGGGTCCTAGTGGAAACTAAGGGATATTAAGGCCTCCTTTTAATAGAGTACCAGACCAAAGCATTAACACATAGTGAATACATGAACTCCTCAAACTACGGTCATCACCGGGAGTGGTCCTGATTGTTGTCACTTCGGGGTTGTCGGATCATAACACATATTAGATGACTATTGACTTGCAAGATAGGATCAAGAACACACATATATTCATGAAAACATAATAGGTTTAGATCTAAAATCGTGGCACTTGGGCCCTAGTGACAAGCATTAAGCATGGAAAAGTCATAGCAACATCAATCTTAGGACATAGTGGATACTAGGGATCAAACCCTAACAAAACTAACTCAATTACATGGTAAATCTCATCCAACCCATCACCGTCCAGCAAGCCTACGATGGGATTATTCACGCACAGCGGTGAGCATCATGGAATTGGTCATGGAGGAAGGTTAATGATGACGATGGCGACGATCTCCCCTCTCCGGAGCCCCGAACGGACTCCAGATCAGCCCTCCCGATATAGATTAGGGCTTGGCGGCGGCTCCATATCGTAAAACTCGATAATACTTCCTCTCCAATTTTTTTCTCCCCGAAAGAGAATATATGGAGTCGGGGTAGACGTCGGTGGAGCAATAGGGGGCCCACGAGGCAGGGGGCGCGCCTAGGGGGAGGGGGCGCCCCCCACCCTCGTGGACAGGGTGTGGGTCCCCTGGCTTGGTTCTTTCCGCAAAAATTTTTATATATTCCAAAATAATTCTTCGTTGAATTTCAGGTCATTCTGAGAACTTTTATTTCTGCACAAAAATAACACCATGGCAATTCTGCTAAAAACAATGTCAGTCCGGGTTAGTTCCATTCAAATCATGCAAGTTAGAGTCCAAAACAAGGGCAAAATTGTTTGGAAAAGCAGATACGTTGGAGACGTATCAGAAACCTCTCTTTCTTTATTACTTCCTATTAATTGCAACGATGACCAAAACTATGTTTGTCGACTCTCAACAACTTATATTCATCATACTCTTTATATGTGAAGTCATTACCTTCCATAAGATCAATATGATCTCTTGATACTTTTTATATTTTCTTTTGTTCTCTCATGACCATAGCGAGGAAATCAAGCCCTTGACTCAACACTAATCTTTATTATATATAGCTCACATACTCGGTTAGAAAGGTAAATATCATAAAGCAAAAGCTCACAACTAGATCATGCTAACTTTATTCTACTAGATCAAGATATTACCAAAAGGATCGAACTAAGGAAAACAGTAAAGATGGGAGTGTGATGGTGATACGATACCGGGGCACCTGCCCCAAGCTTGGCAGTTGCCAAGGGGAGTGCCCATACCAATGTGATTATGTCTCTTTCTTCGGAGGTGATGATGGAGTAGGCTTGTTCCTTAACTTGCGCTTAAGGATAGAATTTATCTCCCTTAGGTCATTGATCTCCTGCTCAAGGTTTAATATCTTCTTTCATAGTTCCTGTTTGTTTTCCTGCAAGAGGCGAAAAGGGATAAACTCGATCTTAGGTTTCTTTGCTCTGTCTGGGACGCTTGACTTTTTGAACTCCACATGCATGTCCCCAGGTTGAGGTAATGGGACTTCATCTCCATCTGAGCTGGTCCAATCCTTTCCCTTGGGATCATGGTCTTTTTCTTCCTCCGTGGTCCAACCATAATGCTCCCAGTCCCCGTAGACCTTAGGGTCAGCAAGGAGATCAGCCACATAGCTTTCTCTACATATTGCTCAAATCTGTGGCAGAAACAGCTCGAAAAAAAATAGAGGATTTTTGCGTGATATGGTGGTCAAAACCTTCGGGGGCATATATAGTGAATTTTTACCGACCGAAAGAAGTAACGTGCAAGAAATCGGAGTCCGGGAGGCACACGAGGTGCCCACGAGGCAGGGGCTGCGCCCAGGGGGTAGGGCGTGCCCTCCACCCTCATGGACGCCTCGTGTCCTTTCCGGACTGCCTATTATTTTTCTATTTTTCTAAATAATACAAAACAGTGAAAAATTGCCATTAGAACTGTTTTGGAATCGGTTTACTTACCGTACCACATTCCTCTTCCTTTTCGGAGTCTTAATCGTTCTAGAAAGTGTCTTTATGTATTCCTCCGGGTTACGGTTTCAATAACATTGGTTTCAACATTTATAGGATTACCTGAGATATAACGTTTGTTTCTTTGACCGTTCACCACCTTCGGATTTGTGCCTTCGAAGTTGTTGATCTTTATGGCACCGGAACGATAGACCTCCTCGATAACGTAAGGACCTTCCCATTTAGAGAGAAGTTTTCCTGCAAAAAATCTTAAATGAGAGTTTTATAGCAAGACATAATCACCTACGTTAAACTCACGCTTTTGTATCCTTTTGCCATGCCATCTTTTAACTTTTTCTTTAAACAACTTGGCATTCTCGTAGGCTTGTGTTCTCCATTCATCAAGCGAGCTAATGTCAAATGACCTCTTCTCACCGGCAAGTTTGAAATCATAATTGAGCTCTTTAATAGCCCAATATGCCTTATGTTCTACCTCTAGAGGTAAGTGACATGCTTTTCCATAAACCATTTTATACGGATGCATGCCCATATGATTTTTGTATGCAGTTCTATAGGCCCATAATGCATCATCAAGTTTCTTGGGCCAATTCTTTCTAGACCTATTAACAGTCTTTTGCAAAATTAATTCCAGCACTCTGTTACTTAGTTCTACTTGACCACTAGACTGTGGGCGATAAGGGGATGCAATTCTATGATTAACATCATACTTAGCAAGCATTTTACAGAAAGCACCATGAATAAAGTGTGAACCACCATCAGTAATTAAGTATTTAGGGACTCCAAACCTCAAAAAAATAACTTCTTTAAGCATCTTAATAGAGGTGTTGTGATCAGCACTACTAGCTAGAATAGCTTCTACCAGCTTAGTAACATAATCAACAACAACTAGAATATGTGTATACCCATTAGAGGAAGGAAACGGTCCCATATAATCAAAGCCCAAGACATCAAATGGTTCAATAACAAGTGAATAATTCATAGGCATTTCTTGAAGTCTAACAATATTACCAATTCTTAGACATTCATCACAAGATAAGACAAACTGACGAGCATCCTTGAAGAGAGTAGGCCAATAAAAACCAGATTGCAATACCTTGTGTGCAGTCCTCCATAAGCTTCGGAGTGGCACTTGCGTAGGATCTGTTCCTTTTCATGCTCAGGTACACAACATCTAATAATACCATCTACTCCTTCTTTATAAAGGTGTGGGTCATCCCAGAAGTAATGTCTTAAATCATAGAAGAGCTTTTTCTTTTGCTGGTATGTGAAACTAGGTGGTATAAACTTTTGCTGGTCATCCCAGAAGTAATGTCTTAAATCATAGAAGTCCTCCATAAACTTAGCAGTACGAGAAGCATTTATGACAGCTAATTGTTCATCAGGAAAGCTATCATCAATAGGTAGTGGGTCATCAAGAATATTCTCTAGCCTAGACAAGTTGTCTGCAACGGGGTTCTCAGCTCCCTTTCTAGCAGTAATATGAAAATCAAATTCTTGTAGCAGGAGAACCCATCTAATAAGTCTAGGTTTAGCATCTTTCTTTTCCATAAGGTATTTCATAGCAGCATGATCAGTGTGAATAATTACTTTAGAATCAACAATATAAGGTCTAAACTTATCACAAGCAAATACGACTGCTAAAAGCTCCTTCTCAGTAGTAGCATAATTTCTCTGGGCACTGTCTAGAGTTTTACTAGCATATTGGATAACATTCAATTTCTTATCAACTCTTTGTCTAGAACCGCACCTACAGCATAATCACTAGCACCACACATAATCTCAAAGGGTAAATTCCAGTCAGGAGGCTGGACAATAGGTGCAGAGATCAATGTTTTCTTAAGTACTTCAAATGCTTTTACACAATCATCGTCAAAGACAAAAGGAACATCTTTTTGTAAGAGATTAGTCATATGCCTCAAGATTTTGGAGAAGTCCTTAATGAACCTCCTATAAAACCCGGCATGACCAAGGAAACTTCGTATACCTTTGATGTCCTTGGGCCACGGCATCTTTTCAATAACATCAACTTTAGCTTTATCAACTTCAATATCTCTTTCAGAAATTTTATGCCCCAATACAATACCTTCATTAACCATAAAGTGGCACTTTTCCCAATTCAAGACAAGATTAGTTTCTTCACATATCTGCCAAACTCGATCAAGGTCGCTCATGCAATCATCAAAAGAAGTTCCGTAAATGGAAAAGTCATCCATGAAAACCTCAACAATCTTTTCACAAAAATCAGAGAATATAGCCATCATGCATCTTTGAAAGGTAGCAGGTGCATTACATAAACCAAAAGGCATACGTCTATAAGCAAAGGTACCGAAAGGACAAGTAAAAGTGGTCTTTTCTTGATCACCTTTTGATAGAGGTATTTGAGAGAAACCAGAATAACCATCTAGAAAGCAAAAATGGGTGTGTTTGGATAACCTTTCTAGCATTTGATCAATAAAAGGCAAAGGGTAATGATCTTTCTTTGAGGCTTTATTTAATTTGCGGAAGTCAATTACCATCCTATAACGTGTAACAATTCTTTGCGGGATCAATTCATTTTTATCATTAGGAACTACAGTCATACCTCCCTTCTTAGGGACACACTGGACATGACTTACCCACTGGCTATCAGCAACTAGATAGATTATACCTGCCTCTAGAAGCTTTAGTATTTCCTTCCATACCACTTCTTTCATCTTAGGATTTAACTGTCGTTGATGATCGATAACTGGTTTCACGTCCTCTTCCAACTTTATCTTGTGTTGGCATAAAGTGGGACTAATGCCCTTAAGATCATCCAGAGTATATCCAATAGCAGCACGGTGCTTCTTCAGAGTTTTCAATAATTTTTCTTCTTCCTGCTCTGAAAGGTTAGCACTAATAATAACATGATATATCTTCTTTTCATTGAGATAAACATACTTAAGGGTATCAGGTAATGGTTTAAGTTCAAACACGGGATCACCCTTGGGTGGAGGAGGATCCCCTAGAATTTCAACAGGCAAGCTGTTTTTCAATAAGGGTCCCTGCATAAAGAATATTTCATCTATTTCCCTTCTCTCATTCATATACATATCATTTTCATGGTCTAGCAGATATTGTTCCAAAGGATCGTTAGGAGGCACGACAATAGAAGCAAGACATATAATTTCATCCTTACTAGGCAATTCTTTATCACGGGGTTGTCTACAAAATTTAGCAAAATTAAAGTCATGAGACATATCCCCTAATCCAATAGTAACAATATCTTTTACGCAGTCTATCTTAGCATTAACAGTATACAAAAAGGGTCTACCAAATATAATGGGGCAGAAATTATCTTGTGGGGAACTAAGAACAAGAAAATCAACATGGTATTTAACTTTCCCACACAAGACTTCAACATCTCTAACAATCCCCACTGGTGAAATAGTGTCTCCATTAGCAAGCTTAATAGTGACATCAATACCTTCTAGCTCAGCAGATACAATGTCATGCATAATTTCTTTATATAAGTAAATGGTATTACACTCGCACTAGCACCTATGTCACATAAACCATGATAGCAATGATCTCTTATTTTAACAGAAATAACAGGCATGCCTACAACAGGACTATGTTTATTCCAGTATCGGGTTTGGCGATTCTAGCAGCTTCCTCTTGGAGGTAAATAACATGTCCATCTAAATTTTCGACCTAGAGATCCTTAACCACAGCAACACTAGGTTCAACTTTAATTTGCTCAGAGGGTGTAGGTGTTCTGGTATTACTCTTATGAACCATAGTTGAAGCTTTAGCGTGATCCTTTATCCTAGGAGGGAAAGGCGGTTTCTCAAGATAAGCAGTAGGAACAATAGGATCAACATTATAAGTGACAGTCTTTTCTTCAACTTTAACAGGTTCAACTTCTTTTACATCAATGGGAGGATGGTATTTAAACCAATTTTCCTTGGGGAGATCAACATGAGTAGCAAATGATTCACAAAAAAGCTACTATCTTAGAGTCAAGTCCATATTTAGTGCTAAATTCATGGAAAACATCGGTATCCATAAAATATTTAACACAGTCAAACTTAGGGGTTATACCTGACTCCTTACCTTCGTCGAGGTCCCAATTTTCAGAGTTGCGTTTAATTCTTTCCAATAAATCATATTTGAATTCAATAGTCTTCATCATAAAAGAACCAGTACAAGAAGTATCGAGCATGGAGCGATTATTGAGAGAAAGTCGAGCATAAAAAAATTGAATGATCATTTCTCTTGAGAGCTCATGATTGGGGCATGAATATAACATTGATTTAAGCCTCCCCCAAGCTTGAGCGATACTTTCTCCTTCGCAAGGCAATTAATTATATATATAATTATGATCACGATGAACCTGATGCATAGTATAGAACTTTTGATGAAATTCCAACTTCAATCGATTGTAGTTCCATGATCCAATATCATCGCATAGCCTAAACCATGTCAATGCATCTCCCTTCAAAGATAAAGGGAATACCTTCTTCTTGATAACATCGTCGGGCATACCTGCAAGCTTAAATAATCCACAAACTTCATCCACATAGATTAGGTGCAAATCGGGATGCAAAGTTCCATCTCCTGTAAAGGGATTAGCTAGCAGTTTCTCTATCATACCCGAAGGAATTTTAAAGCAAACATTTTCAGTAGGTTGAGGAGCAACTCTTTGCTCTATTGGTCGGGGTGAAGATACCCCGAACAAGCCCCTCAAAGGATTATGAGCCATAGTAAAAAGTAACGGTAAATTACAGCACACTATATAAATTTTTCCTTACCAAATTCCACTTACCAAAGGCGCTTCACTCCTTGGCAACGGCGCCAGAAAAGAGTCTTGATGACCCACAAGTGTAGGGGATCTATCGTAGTCCTTTCGATAAGTAAGAGTGTCAACCCCAACGAGGAGCAGAAGGAAATGATAGGCAGTTTTCAGTAAGGTATTTTTTGCAAGCACTGAAATTATCGGTAACAGATAGTTTTGTGATAAGATAATTGGTAGCAAGTGACAAATAGTAAAAGTAAATAATGTGCAGCTAGATGGCCCAATCCTTTTGTAGCAAAGGATAAGCCTGGACAAACTCTTATATGAAGCAAAGCGCTCCCGAGGACGCATGGGAATTATCGTCAAGCTAGTTTTCATCACATTCATATGATTCACGTTCGTTACATTGATAAGTTGGTATGTGGGTGGACCGGTGCTTGGGTGCTGCCTTACTTGGACAAGCATCCCACTTATGATTAATCTCTATTGCAAGCGTTCGCAACTACAAAAAAAGTATTAAGGTAAACCTAACCATAGCATGAAACAAGTGGATCCAAATTAGCCCCTTACGAAGCAACGCATAAACTAGGGTTTAAGCTTCTGTCACTCTAGCAACCCATCATCTACTTATTACTTCCCAATTCATTCCTCTAGGCCCAAACAATGGTGAAGTGTCATATAGTCGACGTTCACATGGCACCACTAGCGGAAAGACAACATACATCTCATCAAAATATCGAACGAATACCAAATTCACATGACTACTTATAGCAAGACTTCTCCCATGTCCTCATGAACAAACGTAACTACTCACAAAGCATATTCATATTCATAATCAGAGGAGTATTAATATGCATAATGGATTTGAACATATGATCCTCCACCAAGTAAACCAACTAGCATCAACTACAAGGAGTAATCAACACTACTAGCAACCTACAAGTACCAATCTGAAGTTTTGGTACAAAGATTGGATACAAGAGATGAACTAGGTTTTGAGAGGAGATGGTGCTGGTGAAGATGTTGATGAAGATAACCCTCCCCATGATGGGAGAGTTGTTGGTGATGACGACGGTGATGATTTCCCCCTCCCGGAGGGAAGTATCCCCGGCAGAAAGCTGCGCCGGAGCCCTAGATTGGTTCCGCCAAGGTTCCGCCTCGAGACGGCAGCGTCTGGTCCCGAAAGCCTCTTTCTGATTTCTTCCAGGTCAAAACACCTCATATAGGAGAAGATGGGCATCGGGGGGGAGGGGGGTCACCGGCTGGCACACGAGGCAGGGGGCCACGCCCAGGGGGCGCCCCCACCCTCGTGGACAGGTGGTGGCCCCCTGGCAGATCTCTTTCGCCAGATATTTTTTATATTTTCTGAATGGTGTTTCGTGGAGTTTCGGAGCTTTTTGAGTTGTGCAAAATAGTTCTCCAATGTTTGCTCCTTTTGCAGCCCAGAATTCCAGCTGCCGGCATTCTCCCTCTTCATGTAAACCTTGTAAAAAAGAGAGAAAAGGCATAAGTATTGTGACATAACGTGTAATAACAGCCCATAGTGCAATAAATATCAACATAAAAGCGTGATGCAAAATGGACGTATCACGTATCAACTCCCCCGAGCTTACACCTAGCTTATCCTCAAGCAAAAACTAAAATCGAAAAACATGTCCACATGCTTTGAGAGAGAGGTGTCGATAAAAACAAAATACGGACATAGAAACATTATGTTGATTATTATAAGAGCAACAAAATTAAACATAAGACTTCATCATATAACTTTATCATAGGCTTCTCATGAACAAGTAACAGTTCATCACACAGTTGAAGTATAAAGCATAAACTCTATTAGAAACCAACAAACTATGTTCTCAGTCAACTTTGCAACTACAATTCATCATATTTTCAGGAAGGGTCACATATCGGAGCCTTTAGGCAAGTCCACATACTCAACTATCATATAGTCTTCTATGATTGCTAACACGCACCGCATACACATGAGGAAAACATTTCAACCAGCCACATAGAAAGATAGAGGCTTATAGTTTTGCCACCCAACGAACTCACCTCAAGGGTGAGGTCAACAATAATAACTCATGTCACCCATATTCAACTGAACATATGTTGCAAGATCTTTCCTCACCACATGATGCTTTCCAAAGGATAAAATAAAAAGGAATAGAGAGAAAACTTTGACTCTTTGCATAAAAGTAAAAGATAGGCCCTTCACAGAGGGAAGCAGAGGTTGGCATGCGTTTATTTGTTTGTATGCTCAATCCCTAGTGCAAAAGAACGCCACGTTGCATTGCCCCTCGTGATAGCAACCTTTATTATGTAGTCTATCGCTTTTATTCTTCACCATCACAAGTTCGTGCAATGCTCAATTTTTTCTTACACTAAATGATCTCACACTTTCAGCAGCAATTTTTATTGCCTTATTGGACCGATGACAACTTACTTGAAGGATCTTACTCAATCCATAGGTATGTATGGTGGACTCTCAAAAAAGGTTTGGGTTTAAGGGTTTTTGGATGCACTAGTAGTGTCTCTGCTTAATGCGGAGTTTTTGGCTAGATAAGATATTGAGCAAGCACCACATGTTAAAGGATCTATGACAATATGACTTCTATGTGAATATGAGCAAACATAAATCATTAAGTTGTCTTCCTTGTCCAAAGTCAACAATTTTGGCATATAATATTTTGATGGGGGCTCACAATTAAAAAAGATTTCTACGATAGCATATTTATATGTGAATCTTTTCTTCCCTTATTAATTCTTTCATGAGTTGCACCATTAACCAATGCTATGTTTGTCAATCTCTAATAAAATTTTCTACTTATACTTTTCCTTATGTGGTGCTATCACCTACCATAAGATCAGCATATGATCTTCTTAATTTATTTCCTTTCTTTTATTCATTCAATTATAACTTTCTTTTTATTACAATAGGAAGGTAAAGAAAGTAAAAACTCAAAACTAAACTTTATTATATAACTTGCACACGATTACAAGGGTATATAGATCACTAAGCAAACTCTCGAAAAGAAAGGATCGAACTAAACTTTCATTTATTCTAACGCAAAATATCGAACTAAAATAAGTAAAGGTAAATGGATAGTGGGGATGATACGATATAGGGGCACCTCCCGCAAGCTTGGCGAAAGCCAAGGGGAGTGCCCATACCCGATACTTAGTTTTCTTTTGATGGTGAAGAAGATAGTGGTGGCGGAGAAGTAGATGCGATCTTGTCCTCATAATTCCATGACAGAGGTGTAACACCCAGGATGCGACTATAGCTCCTACGTGTCGAGGCACGAGTTAGAGACATAATCACATTCTGGAATGATTGCAAGCATGGTATCTTTGCACAACTCATGTAATGAACAGGGGTAAAAGAGATAAACATATGGGTTACACTCGCCATGTCACACAATTAATTCAACATTGATACATTCATCCAAATAACACAGAGTCTGGCTACGGACGAAATCAAACGAGAAAAGATACCATAACCACAAGTCCTGATCGCCCCTAGTAGGAACCACTACAGATCGTTGGGATACATCACATACATACGACCACGCTCTTCATCGAACTCCCAGTGAAGTTTTTGTCCATCTCCTGCGTCATACTCAGTTGTACCTACATCCGGTGTGTGTTGTAATCTGTGAGTCACAAGGACTCAACAATCCCATTCCCGGGTATCAAAACTAAGAAAGCCTTTTAGGTGAGGAGAGGTAATAAAGTGGCTGCAGCAAGCACTAAGCAACTAGCTTACGAAGTCAGAGCGAGATGAGGATATGTGCCAACGATCGCCGGAAATGATCAATAAGTGATCCTAGCTACTCACGTTCATGCATAACACCACCGTGTTCACTTTCCGAAGCCCTTCGAAAAGAGACCATCACGGTTACTCACACAGGTTGTGTATTCTTAAGGATATGTTGTCAAGTTATCTACAACCGGATATTAACAACTCCAATCTGCCACATAACCGTGGGCACGGCTTTCGAAAGATCATAACGCTGCAGGGGTGTCCCAACTTAGCCCATCACAAGCTCACGATCCGCGGAGTCGCAACTCCATGTTGGGAAGACCCGAGTATTCTCGGAATCCCATGCTCAAGATATTTCGACAAAAGGTAAAACTAATCCAACAAGACCTCCCGGCGTTTCGACACCCTAATAGTAGCCGCGCGTATCTCGTCTCAGGCCACGACCAGATAGGTCAGCCTACAGGTATATACCAATCCTCTAGTTTCCCCGTGGTGGCCCCGTAGTCTGACCAGTTTGGACCAACACACATGAGGAGCAATGGCCCGGGTTGTTGATTAAGAACTCGGGTTAATTACTCCCTATGCAAGATTTAGTGGTTAGGCAAATGTAGTACCAAAGTTGGGTCTTGTTGGAAAAGCTTTAAGCAATGCGAATAATCAAGGGGGGGCCATAAACCCCAACCGTGTTAGGAACGCTAAATCAAGGAACATAACACCAGTTTATCGGGTCCTAAGGCGGCATGAGTGGAACAAAACACCAAGCAAAAGGCCAAGCCTTCCACCCATTACCAATATATATGTGCACTATAACTTCACCTCCAACTAACAACGGTATAAGAGGGGCTGAGCAAAAGCGTACTTAGCCAATCAACGATTTGCTAGGAAGGTGGTTAGAGTGTTTCATGGCAACATAGGAGGCGGACAAGACAAGAATAGGCATCGCGGCATAACTAATAGAGCGAGACAACTAGCAAATCAAGGATAGAGGTGATATAAGGGAACGATCATCTTGCCTGTGATCCCACAAGGAAGAAGAACGAGTCCATGAAGTAGTCGAACAATGGTAGTCGAGCGAATCCTCACAACTCCGGAACAAAACCGAAGCTAACAAGAGAAGCAACCGGAAAGAAGCAAACAACATGGTGAACACACAAGCATAAACATGCATATGATGCACAAACAAGTATGATGCATGCCCGGTTTAAATATGCATGGCATGGCAAAGTGCAACAACAATACTACAAGTTAAGTGGAGATCAATATGCAACGGGTTGCATATTGACGAAACACCACATTCACATATTTAGTTCGATTCATTTATGTAGACAACAATATTAAATGTTGATTAACATGGCAAGAGGTGAAGCAAATGTAACTACCTATTTAGGCAAGTTTAAATGAGGCCGGAATGACAAACAAAAATTACGGAAAATCCCCATGTCATTTAGAAATTATTAAAGCACACAACAATTTTAACCATTTAAATGTTGTTATCATGATGCGGATGACATATACAAGTTTTATGCAATTTTTGTTAAAAATTGACATGAACAAGATATGAAGCCTTTGTCACCGTGGTGGAAAGAAAGGGTGCCATGGCGGCGATGACTAAAAATGATGCCACGGCAACATAGCGGTTCCCGGTATCTCGTTGAGAGACGGGTGCAAAAGAAGGATCGACGTGAGCGTGTCATGCAAGAGATAGGTGGGGCGATCCCGTTACCGGGTTCCCACGGGTTGGTAGCATGGAAACGAGTGGAAAAATGGACAAGGTGCAAACGAGGGTCATCTCATGCATTGCAGGCATCCATTCACGGGCATCGTCTCGGCTATATACCTTCGAAGCATGAGTTTCAGAGCGGTTCGAGTTCGGCGGTAGTGGAAGTAATGGTACACGGGTCGTAGTGGAAGTAGTGGTACTTGGCAAAGCGCACGACGATGGTAGTTGTACATTTCGGCTGTAGTCGAACTCGACGAGCAATGGTCGTCGTGTAACTTGTCTCTTTCCGGATGTGTAGTTGTACACGGGTCTTCGACGACGGTAGTCGTACACGCACGTAGATGAACGCGACGAATCCGAGGGCTCCGGGCGTCATGGTACTTGGGGTCTTCGGACTTGCCGGTCTCGTTTTTGCGACGGTAGTCGTACACGTCGGCAGTAGTGGAACTTGACGAATCCACGCAAAGGGTGCTTGTTCGGGCATCGGTCTTCATGAAGGTGTACTTGGCGAAAAATCCTGGAAACGATGCATCTACGTACGGGTCTTGGCGACGTTCTTGCCAATCCAAAATGAAGCAAGACAGGAGGGCTGGTGGTGCAGTTGCGCGGTAAGGCTGTGGTGGTGGTGCAGAGGCAGGGGCTCGCTGGAGCAAATGGGTCGCGGGCGCTGGGCTCCGGGATGGCAGAGGAAGCGGATCTGGCCAGAGCCATCCGGCGACAGTGGTCCCTGCGGATCCAGGCGAGGACAGGGCGCGGGAGGCCGGCGGCTGTGGCAGTGCTCCGGTGGTGGGGGCGAGGAGCTCGAGTAGGACTGAGGGCAGGCTGGAGCCGCTCCTGTTTGGCTCGGTGCCATGACGGGAGGAGGTCGAGCGCTGCGGGCGTGCGACGACGTTGGCAGCGACGTTTCCGGCGGCGTCCTTGACGCGAACAACAGAGGCAGAGCGCGGGCACCATGGCGTGGGGCGGTGGTTCCCGGCGACGGAGGAGGCAGAGCAGGGGCGATCGTGGCCGAGGCGACGCGGGGACAGGCGCGGGCGTCGGGGACGGACGCGGGCGCCGGGGCCCTGCTCCGTCGAGGCAGAAGGAGGCCGGGGCATGAGCTTGAGGGCCGGAGGTCGGCGAGGAAGGAGTTGTGCGGCAGGGCGGCGGTCGGCGGCCGGACGAGCCATGGTGAGGCGGAGGCACAGAGGAGGGCCAACGAGGGCAGCGCTGGCGATGGGGATCGGGAGTGAGGAGCTCCCGCTCCTCTCTGGCTACGTGAGGTGGACGAGAGGGAGAGAGTTGGGGATCGATGGAGCAGCTGCGAGGAGTGGCTAGGGTTAGAAGGGTGCGGCTGGGCGTGGCCTTAGAGCAGATGGGCCAGCCTAGGCAAGTGTCATGTGGCTTCTGGCTGCTGGAGGCCTAGCTGGGTTGCTCTCATTCCATTCCCTTCTAAAAAAAGATAAGAAAGAAAAGAAAGAGAGGTTAGGGGTGGAACTTGGGCAAGAGGTTAATTTTTTTTCGGACTCGCAAAAATGCGTTGGTTCGAAGAAGAAAATAGAAAAGAGTCATGATTGAAATATATAAATTCAAATTCATTTGAATATGATTCGAATGGTTTGGAATATGAATGGGGTGTCTGAAGAGTCCAAAAATGTAGAGAATTTAGGAAGAGCCTCGATAAAAGAGATAAGAATTATAGACAAGGTTTGGTGGTCTAACTAGAAGTACAAAAGGCATGGGGAATATATGCAAGTGTGTTTGGGTTAATTCCAAACAAATGGAATATTTATAATAGCTCCATAATTATTAGGAGGATATGTTATAAAGAGAAATCACCATGCGAATTCCCTCGATTTAAATAGACCAAACGATCTATGCAATATCTTTAGTTGAGTTGCAAAAATTAAATGACATGATGGCATGATGACATGATGCAAAGCACAAATAAAATAAAGCAGGCAAATAAAACACACGGCAAAACCCGGAACATTTGGAAGTCTTCTAGACAGTCCGTCTTGGGGCGTCACAACTCTCCCACACAAAGGATCTCGACCCGAGATCCTAGAGATGGCACCGGATAGAAGAGGAAAGTAAGAGGTAAAACAAAGTTGCTTCTTCAACAAACGAGTGAAACCACGAACCTTGAGAGGTTGAAAACTTGAAAAAATGACACAACGGAAATGAAAGAAATTGAAATGCTCCGTTGGACAAGAGGAACAAGGAATACGACGAGAATGAAGAGCTTAGGTGACAAGATAGATATTGAAACCACTCCGGTTAAAACAAGATATAGAAGGAATAAGAATGAAATAATTCTGACAGCACTCCGATTGAAAATGGAAGTAATTAACATGAACTTGAGAAGATGGGATGATACTTGACAAAAGGAACAACACCAAGCCTCTGGAAAAAATTGAAAGATTTGAATGGTAAGAACGGAGAAGAAGATGACAACTTCAACCACAAATGCATTTGAAAAAGCATCTTCAACAGAAAGGCTTGAACGTAGTTGTTGAGAAAATCAACAACAAAAGAATTTAGCTTTATGTGGACTTATTGAAATCATCCAAAACTTGAGGTTAATGTCCGCCACTGCCAACTGATTGAAAAAATATTAGATGACGGAAGAAATGCAAGACTCCACAGAAAGAACACTGAGAATTAATTGCACTTTGAGATGCAAGAAGAATAAAGCTTGAGCTGATCCACACGAATTTGATGAACACTTGAAGAATGATTTGAATCACAATGAACCACCATGAAGAACTTCGCTCATAAAAAGATGATGATATCGGATGGGAGTATGAAAAGAATAAGAATAAAGCCTTACGAAGATTTAGATGGAGGTTCCGACGAGATAGCCGAGAAAAGCTTTGAACTCCGAAAAGATTTAACACTTGGGATGAGAATTTATTCAACCTGAACAAACTCCAAAGAAAGGGATTGATCAAGTTGATGAGAAATAATAAGAATTATGTTCTTCTTACCCTCCACCAATTAAATTGATGTGAAGCAATGATGCTTATCACTTATTCACGTTGAAAATGATTGAGGGGAGATATAACGCAAAACTTGAGAAAGTCTTCACGAAGCACCGGTAGGATTGGTAAGAACAAATGAATTGATATGATAACATAGGAAAAAAACTCTTGAGCGAACCACCATAAGAATTGAACCGAGTGAAGAAAAAGATCGAGCCATTGGGAAGAATTAGGAAACGAATAAAGGACTCGTGGGAGTTTAGATACAAGAGAATGAAGAAATCGCGAGCGGATTAAAGAACACTTGAACGAAGCACAGGAAGAATATGGAGACGAACGAAGAGACATTAATTAAGAATAGTTGGGGGACGAAGTAGAAAACTGAGAACGAAGAAATCTTATTAAATGATGGCCTTCGGAGGATCACAATGGAAAGAATTCATGAAAAGCTCTAGATGGGTAAGGAAAAAAGTTTATGACAAGCGGAATTATTCGAGAGGATAACATGAAGCTAGAACCATGAATCCTGACGAGAACGGACAAAGATTTAGAGGGAAACTCTTCTTCGGTCTTCAAATAACGACGAGGAACACAACCAAAATTATTGAGATACTCCGAAAGAATGAAAAGAGGGAAGGTTGAACCAAACATGAAAAGAATTTGAAAACGAACTTCGAAAGGCACGTGACTGATGGAATTCATACTTATGTCACACGTCGAAAAGAATTTGGGAATACTCCAAAAATATTAGAAGAGTCACGTAAGATCCTAGGAAAAGACATGTTGGTTAGGTCCCACTCAAAAGAAACACCGTTGAAATGATTACTTGAAAGAGAGATTACACCGGTTAAACTAAATGACTTGGACGAGATAACAACCTCGAAATAGCTTGAACGGATTAAGAATGGAAACGCGAATCTTCCGAGATGTCTTCAACACTCTGGAGAAGAATTAGAGGGAGTTGAATAATAAGAGAGACTTTGGATAAGAAATTCCAACATAGGAAAACATGTGAAACAAGAGGCACAGATATTGTCGGGGGAAACTGTCCTCCCACGAGCACCTATGGGACCGGAGCCCCTTTCTACGTTGCGGTAAGGGAGCGGAGGGAGCACGGAGAGCAGATCGAGGAGCGCACGCGGGCAGTTTACCCAGGTTCGGGCCGCGAGGACGCGTAAAACCCTACTCCTGCCTTAGGTTGTATTGAGTTCTTGAGCTCGGGAGCTTGAAGAGCTACAGTACTGGCTACACCGAGCGAGGGAGTTGTCTAGGTTTCGAACCCTTTCGACGTTGTGCATGGGCCTCCTTTTATAGCTCAAAGGGGTCACCGACAGGTGTCAACGTAGAGGAGGGTAAAAGTGTAATTTTGGTGGTAGTTGTAACAGTGCGGGAATAGTGCATGAACAGTGGATGAACAGTGGTCTTCACCTAACTTTGACAGTGGGGGACAAGGGCTTTAAATGCCCGTCGCCGTCGACCCCAAAAGTGTTCGTCCATGCTTCTCCGTTCGCCACGGCGGTAGCCTCGTCACCATGGCTTGCCACCGTGTGCCCCAGGCTGCACAGCCATCCGCCACGTGCCCCTGGAAGGGCCCCAGGGTGACGCGTGGGCCGATGAGCTGGAGCGCGGGCACACAGCATAGGTTTCCCCGGCAAGCACCTTGCCGGGGTAGTGATCTTGCCGGGCCCGGAAGCTTGTCGCTCTCCGGGTCTTGCCGGGGCGCATGATGCGCCGATGCATTCCTTGAGATATGTAATCCTTGGCCTTCCTGACAAGCTCCTCCTGCCAGGGTCTTGTACCAAGGTGATAACCTTGAGCCTGGTGCGGCCTTCCCGGCAAGCTCCTCTCGCCGGGGCCTTGATCTTCTGACTTGTATACTTTGTTCTTGAATGGCTTCATAGGGACCAGAAAGGTTTCCGGCGAGCATGTGGTAAGCCCTGCCACGGGAAGCTGCAACTGCCTGTGCACAAGTTGGGGTACTAAGGTACCCCTATCTTAGAACACCGACAGGAGCCCCCGGGCCTGGGCCACACACGGTGCCGAGCGCTGTTGGGCCAGGCCCAAGACAGTGCACGGGCACGCGCGGCCCACGGCAAGCCGTATCCCCTTCCGTATCCGCCGCATCCCTCCCTAACGGCACGCGTCGATTGCGGCGTCGTGGGAGAGATCGTGGCCTGTTTCTTTAATGGGAAATGCGGAACGTCCCCCACTCCCCCCTTAAAAGCAGAGGAAGCAGGGGCAGTTCCCCTCCATCGTCTTCATTGCGCCTTGATTCTCCAGAAAACTTCCTTTGCTTCTTGCTTCCGCCCCTCCTCTGCTGTCTTCCGCATCCGCGGCGCCGTCGAGCTCCTCGCCTCTTCCCTCGCCGCCTCCGCCATGGCTCCGAAGAGCGACAAGGCGAAAAGCGACAAGGCCAAGAACGACAAGGCCAAGAAGGAGAAGTCCGAGCAGGCGGCGAAGCTGGCCGCCCTGTGGAAGAGGAGCGTGGTCTTCGCGCCGAGGCTTGGCGCGAGGGAGCTGCGGAACAAATATTATTTGTTCTGGGCGAGGGAGACCAAAGCTCATCCCCGCACCAGAGCCTTCCCCGCCGTCGCCAAAGACATGTTCCCCGGCGGGTACTTCTTCTTCGCTGCATTTTTCCACTGTGGTCTGTGCCCTCCGTTCTCGGAGTTCTTTTGTGATATCATGAACACATATGGCCTCCACCTCCTAGATTTCACTCCCAACGCCATCCTTACGATGGCCGTTTTCGTACATCTGTGCGAAAACTATGTTGGGATTCATCCAGACGTAGCCCTTTTCCGCCACTTCTTCATGCCTAGAGTAGAAGATGGCGCTCCCCTCTCCGGCGGCATCTCCTGGATCTTCAGGCTGAACAAGAAGGACTCGTACCTGAAGGGAGAACTCCGCGGCAAGTGGGAGGAATGGAGAGCCGATTGGTGCTGGGTGGTGGAGGATAAGCCGAAGCCCTTCACCACGCCGCGCACAACTGCCATAGTGCGCGGCAGGGATTGGAGCGAATTGGCCCCGGAGGACAACAAGCTTAGTATCGCCCTTATCAGGATTATTCGTCTCCCGGTCGCCAATCTGACTATCGGAGAGGTTGGGGCAGATTTTCTCCGCCGCCGCATCGCCCCTTTACAAGAAAGGAAAAGGGCCGCCTGGGAATTCGGCAATGCGGCAGATATCATGAGGCTGTGCCCTGGGTTAAACTATAACTTCACTGCCTTGGAGTTGAAGGGGATGGTCCGAGAGCTCTTCAAGCATGACCCGGCCCACCCGGAGTGGTTCAAACCTTCACGGGGAGTGGTGCCGCTATGCAACAGCACTGCCCGAGATTCCTTGTGTGCGATGATGCCTGCGTGCGACTCCCATGGCGTCGTCCCTACTTGGATAGAGCCTCCGCCGGATACTGTGCTGAGCTTCTTTGACAACTTGGTTGAGACGCCCCGCAATGCCGAGGAGAACAGGGGCCTCACCCGGGCCACTACGGCACGGGATATAGCTTACATCGCCACCAGGATGGAGGAGGCCGCCGCAGCTGCGGCGGCGGGTAACTTTGGGTATACTGTGGAAGAGGCACAGGCCGCGGACGCAGTGAGCCAAGCAGAGGAGGCGGAAATCCTCAAGCTGCTGAAACTTGCGCCCGAGGAGTTTGCCGGGGAGCCTTCTGTGCAGTTTGCCGGGACGAGCGAGGTCGCCGGAGGGAGCGAGGCCGCTGAGCATGGTGCTGGGTCCAGCGGGCCTGCCGGGGAGGAGGAGGACGCCGGGGCTGACGAAGACTCTGGTGGATCTCTGAATCTCGATGACGACGCCTCCTCATCTTCAGAGAACTCCCCGCCTTCGGCAAGTCCTACGCAACAACCGAGGAAGCGCCTCCGCAAGGCGGCTGAGGCGGCGAGGCCACAGGCACCTCGACAGCAGCCGGCGCGCCGGGCGACGCGCGCCACCAGGACGAGCGAAGTCGTCAAGGAGGCACCCCGTGCCCGTGCGCCAAGCGGGGGAGGATCTTCCCGGAGTGGAACGGGTGTTCCTTCTGCTCCTCGGGCCCCGGCGACGACGGGGGCCGGGTCTTCGCAGCCAACGGCCCCGGAGCCCACCAAGCGCCCGAGGGAACCTTCTCCTCCAGCTCCTCGCGCGGGAGCAAACCAGGCGGAGTTTGACTTCTCCGCCCTCAGCTCCGACGAAGAGGAAGAGGAGTAAGTACTTGTACTTCTTTAGTTTCTTCGATTTTGTCTTGATTCTCCTTGTTGATTCTGATCTTGTTTTTGTTTTGCTTTCAGGACCCTGACCCAGCGATGGCAAAGAGGGCCAAGATCCCTGTGGTCGAGGTAGAAGACGACTCGCCCGCCGCGGCGACCGGAGACGTGCCAGCGGCAAACTTGCCGGATCAACCTGCTGCTCCGAGGAGCAGCCCCCAGCGTAAGTCTGGTTTTTATCTTTCATCTTGACGGGCGCGCTTGAGGTTGTTGCTTGTACTGATATTTTGTTGACTTGTTTGTCTTGTGCAGAAGTGGAGCCGCAGCCGCAGGAGCGCCCGGAGGTCGTCCCCGATGAGCTACTTGCTCCACCCTCCCCGCCAAGGGTGAACTCCCCGGCAAGGGAGAATGCTCCGCCAAGGACGGGCACTCCGCCAAGGGAGAGTACCCCGCCAAGGGTGAGCAGCCCGACGAGGGTGAGCACCCCGCCAAGGGAGGGCGGGGCGGCCCTCTGCCTGCAGGGGCCACCACTCCGCCGCCAAGGGAGAACTCCCTGGCGAGGGAGCCTGTCGTTGAAGAAGTCCGCGAAGGTGAGTCTTGTAATTTCTTCTTCTTGGACTTGTCTTTTTGGATATTTGCTTGACTCTTTCTTTTCTTTTTCTTCTGCTAGATCCTCCTGCACCGGAGCGGATGGAGACGGAGACCACCGCTGAGGAGGAGGTGCACGGCGACGGCGGCAACGCCACTGCCACTGAGGGCATGGCTGGAGCCGACGAGCCTGCCGCTGAAGAGACCGCCCCGCCCGCAGACGCCGCGGCTGGGGAAGGGACCGGTGACCACACTGCTGGCCCGGAGGCAGCAGGAGCGTCAAGCGCTGCACCGGCCGCCGACCCTTCCGCCTCCACGGCTGGGCAGGGCGTCTACCTGGAGGCCCCCAACGGGGTTTTTATACAAGTCCCGTGGGGGTCCTCGTCTCGAGCCCCCGTGGAGGGAGAGACCTTTGACGGAGAGGTCCTCGCCTCCGCGGGGTTGAAGGTTGTTGAAGCGCCCGACGGTAGCGACGAGCCCGAAGAGGAGAAGCTCCTTCATCGGCTCCTGGCCTTGTACCGGGCCAGGCAGGCGAAGTTGGAGTCCCGGGAGGCTCTTGCCGCCAAGGCTGGAGCTGATCTGGAGAAGCGCGCCGCGGAGCTCCGCGCCGACAACCAAGCAGCCCTCCGCCACCTGGCCGAGGAGCGCGAAGAGCTTGCCGAGGCGCAGCAAGCCTTCCTCCTGGAGAAGGCCGAGGTGGACGAGCAGCAACGGTTGGCCGCCGAGGAGCTGTCCCGGCGAGAAGGAGTGCTCAACCAGCGGAAGGTCGACCTCGATGCCCACGAGGACGACCTCACCTCCCGGGAGCAGGCCATTGGCGGGGCCCTGAAGGAGGCGAAGGCCGCCGCAGCCGCCGCGGAGACCGCCAAGAAGGACTTGGAGGCCAAGGTGGAGCAGCTGGAGCTGTACCTGAAGGCGAGCGAGGACAGAGTCACCGCGCTCAATGTGGAGCGGGAGAAAGATGCCCACACCAACTCTGACTTGCAGGTACGTCTCTCCAAGAAAGGCGACGAGCTCACTGCCGCCAAGGATTCCATTGCTGACTTAGAGTTGAAGGTCTCCACTCTGACTGATTCGCTCGACGCCGCCCGGGACCGCGAGACGAAGCTGAAGGACGAGCTCCGCAAGGAACGAGGCCTGGTGGAGAGCGCCGCCGTCTCGGCGAACCAGTTCAGCCGGGCAGTGGAGCAGTGGACTGATGAGCTGGTCACCTCCGCTGCCAGTATTGACATGGAGATGATCGCGCTGAGGGCTGAACATCTTCTGTACTCCCCGGATGAGAACCTCCCCCACAGCGCCAAGCTAAGTCTGTTCTTCCGGGGAATTGCGCCGGCGCTTGCGCGGCTGCGGGAGAAGATCTCCGCGCAGCTGGCCGACGAGGCGCGTCCGCTCTGCATGGGCACTCTGGAGCGCGTCTTGTCAAATATCGTCTACCGCAACCCCGACATCAACCTCGTCAACGTCCTCCGCACCTTGCCGCCCGAAGCTGACCAGGAGGCGTTGAAGGCGCAGGTTGCCCACATTGTTGCCAAGGTGAGCAAGATCACGAGGCGTGAAGGCGATCGCGTAGACTAGATTCCTTTGCTTCTTCTTCCTTTGCCGCTGCCAATTAAGTCATAGGCAGTAGTTGATTAGAACAGCGGCAAGCTATCTTTGTAATATACAATCTTATTTCGAGCAAACAATGCAGTGTTATCTCCCTTGCTTTTGGTCCTTCACTTTGTATGCTTTCTACCCTACGCTTTCAGGGGACTTGCCGGCAAGGGGCCCTTGCCGCAAGCGCTGAGTGTTGGACTCTTAGCAGCCTGCTGGCAAAGACCTTGTCGGCAAGCAACCTTGCCGCAGCTAGTCGCAGCACACTTAGACTGCTGAGCGAACTCGAAAACGAAGTAAGGGCGCGACACTTGTCGCAGCTCACTTAGGCCGTTGAGCGTGCTCGAAACAGAATAAGGGCGCGGCTAGCCACGGGTAGGTTCCTCCGCGCACAGGTTTTCCATACAAAGTGTGGTTGTTCAAGGAAGATAACTAAAAATTAGAAAAATTTGAATTACTCAAACTTTGGTAACTTAGCTGTCATAGGTCGTTTGTTCCCCGACAAGGCTTCTCTTTCTTGAACAGCACTTGGTTCATGCCTCCATCTTCCCCGACAAGGCTTCTCTTTCTTGAACAGCACTTGGTTCATGCCTCCATCTCCTCCCCCCCCCCCGGCAAACTTGTGCGCGAGGAACACTCCTTCTGCTTAAGAGGGAAAGAAAAAGAGGAGGAGAAACAAGTACAGGGCCTCACGGCTTGCTATTGCTTACCGGGGATGTGCGTTGCACAAGGTGCCAAACGATGCATGCAAATAACAAAGAAAAGCATGAAAATGATAAATAGTGCGAAGCACAAAAGCTTTACTGATGCACGGAGTCTGCGCCCGGCTTTGTACAAAGGTTTACATGCAACAGCGGCAAGACTCGTACAAAAGGTGGTTGCCGGAGCGGATCACGACAACCGCGCCTTATGGGTGAAACTTGAGAAGATGCTCTATGTTCCAGGAGTTGCTCACCGGTAAGCCTTCTTCGGTCTCAAGGCGGACAGCGCCGGGCCTTGTGACTTGCCTCACCCGATAAGGGCCTTCCCACTTCGGCGTCAACTTGTTGGAATTCTTGGCGGACTGAACACGCCGAAGAACAAGGTCGCCTTCCTCGAGACTCCTGGCCTTGACCTTGCGGCTATGGTAGCGACGCAAGGCTTGCTGGTATCGAGCAGCTCGTACAGCAGCCTGGAGACTTTCCTCCTCAAGGAGCAATGCATCATCTTGTCGCAGTTGCTCTTGCTCGAGCTCATCATAAGCGAGCACTCGAGGAGATCCGTATACGAGTTCCGTGGGGAGAACTGCCTCTGCTCCATAGGCAAGAGCAAAGGGTGTCTGTCCGGTGGCTCGGTTTGGTGTCGTCCTGATTGACCAAAGAGTCGCCGGCAACTCCTCTATCCAGTTTCTTCCGCACCTGCACAGCCTGTCGAAGGTTCTTGTCTTGAGCCCGCGCAACACTTCAGCATTGGCCCTCTCCGCTTGACCATTGCTCCTCGGGTGAGCAACAGAAGCGAAGCAGACCTTGGCGCCAAGGTCTTGGACGTACTGCATGAAGGTGCGACTCGTGAACTGTGTGCCGTTGTCGGTGATGATCCTGTTAGGGATTCCGAAACGGCAAACAATCGCTCTGAAGAACCTGACTGCTGACTGTGCTGTCACTTTTCTCACTGGTTCTACTTCCGGCCACTTTGTGAACTTGTCGATTGCAACGTACAAGTACTCAAAGCCCCCGATAGCACGGGGAAAGGGGCCGAGGATATCGAGCCCCCAGACCGAGAAGGGCCAGGACAAAGGAATCGTCTGGAGAGCTTGAGCTGGCTGGTGAATTTGCTTGGCATGGAACTGGCACGCTTCACACTTGGTTACTTGTGCAGTTGCATCTTGGAGGGCTTCTTTCCAGAAGAACCCTTGCCGGAACGCCTTCCCAGCAAGTGCCCTTGCGCCAATGTGGTGGCCACATATGCCTCCATGTATCTCTGCCAACAGCTTCTGTCCATCTTCTCTGGAAATGCACTTCAACCTGACACCGTTGAGTCTTCTTCTGTACAGTTCATTGTCAACAAACTGGTACATACTTGACTGCCTGGTTATCTTCTCTATCTCTTCTGGCTCGTCGGGAAGTTCTCCAGTTTGCAGAAAACGGACGATCTACTGTGCCCATGCTGGAGCCCGAGGCTCAACGGCAAGGACTAAAGGCATGAGGGCTGCTGCGGGAACGCCAGCTTCTACGGCAAGAACCTCCGGCTCTGCCGGAGCTGATGGTCCCCCGGCAAGCCTGCCGGGGCAGGGCTTGTCGGGAACGCCTGCTTCAACTGCACAGCCCCTTGGATCTGCAGGAGCAAATTGTTCCTCATCATCTCGGCTGTTGATCTTGGGGACCTTGGCGGCGGCTTCGGGAAGATCCGCCGGCAAGTAGTCGCCGGAGACCAACTTTCTCTTCTTGTTCTGCCCAACTGATGGTGTAACGGATGGTTGAGTTAACTTGAGCAGGAAGGTCCCTGGTTCCACAGGTAACTTCATTGCAGCACACTTTGAAAGGCCATCCGCAATATCGTTCTGAGCTCTTGGGACGTGCTCCATTTGCAGACCCTCAAAGTGTTCTTCAAGCTTCCTTACTTCATCAACATAAGCTTCCATCAAATGGCTCTGATAACTCTTATTCACTTGTCGGACCATCAACTGTGAATCTCCCCGCACAACCAACTTCTTGATCCCAAGTTCGGCCGCAATTCTGAGGCCGGCAAGCAGACCTTCATACTCAGCAGTATTGTTTGTCGCTTGTTCCTTGGGAAAGTGCATCTGGACAACATACTTGAGGTGCTCTCCGGTGGGCGCTATGAGTACCACGCCAGCACCGGCGCCTTGCAGCGAGAAAGCACCATCGAAGTACATCATCCATTCTTTGCTCGCTTCTTGGACGGGGACACTTGTCTCTTGGACTTCTTCGTCTAGCATTGGGGTCCATTCCGCTATGAATTCTGCCAAAGCTCTGCTCTGTATGGTTGAAGTACTCTCAAACTTGAGACCAAAACTTGACAGCTCCAGTGCCCACTCGACGATCCTACCTGTTGCCTCTGGATTCTGCAATATCCTCTTCAACGGAAAGCGAGTGACCACTGTTATCTCGTGTGCTTGGAAGTAATGGCGCAGCTTTCTTGAGGCCATGAGGAGGCCGAACAGCAACTTCTGCACCCCAGAGTATCTTGATCTATCCCCCTGCAAGAGGGAACTTACAAAATACACTGGGCGCTGCACCATCTTCTTTCGCACTTCTCCTTGTTCCTGCGCAGACTTGTCCTTGTCGGGGCCAGAGCTTGTCGGAGTAGCCCCCTGCTTGTCGCTGGATTCGCTTGTTGGAGGTGTGGGTTCCTCATCCGCCTCCCTCTCCGCTACCAACGCAGCACTAACCACTTGATTGGTTGCCGCTAGATACAGCATCAACTTCTCTTGTGGCCTAGGTGCGACAAGTATCGGAGTAGAGGACAGGTATCCTTTCAAGTCTTGCAGCGCTGCCTCCGCTTCCGGAGTCCATTCCATAGGACCTGCCTTTTTCAAGATTTTGAAGAAAGGCAGGGCGCGTTCTGCAGACTTTGAAATGAACCTGCTGAGGGCAGCCACACAACCAGCAAGTCTCCTTACGTCCTTGACGCGCTTCGGGGCTTCAATCTGCTCGATGGCTTTTATCTTGTCGGGATTGGCTTCAATCCCCCTCTGGGACACAAAGAACCCGAGAAGTTTGCCGGAGGGGACTCCGAAGACGCACTTCTTGGGGTTCAGCTTGAGTTGGATCTTGCGCAGATTCTCAAAGGTTTCTTCTAAGTCTTGGATCAAGGTATCTTTGCCCTTGCTCTTGACCACTATATCATCCATGTAGGCTTCCACATTTCTGTGTATCTGTGGCTCAAAAGCAGTGTGCACCACCCTTGCAAATGTCGAGCCTGCATTCTTCAATCCAAAGGGCATGCGTATGAAGCAATATGTGCCGCATGGAGTAATGAGTGCAGTCTTCTCTTCATCTTCCTTGGCCATGAATATCTGGTGGTAACCTGAGTATGCATCAAGGAAGGAAAGCAGCTCACATCCGGCGGTGGAGTCAACAATCTGGTCAATACGCGGCAAGGGAAATGGATCCTTGGGACACGCTTTATTCACATCAGTGAAGTCTATACAAAGTCTCCACTTCCCATTGGCCTTGCGCACGACAACTGGATTGGCTAACCACGTAGGATGGATCACGCCTCTAACCAGGCCTGCTGCTTCCAACTTCTTAATCTCCTCGGCGATGAACTCTTGGCGCTCCACGGCTTGCTTCCTGACCTTCTGCTTGACGGGCAGCGCATGAGGACAAACAGCAAGCTTGTGCTCAATTACCTTCCTGGGAACGCCAGGGATGTCAGATGGTTGCCATGCAAACACATCGACATTCGCCCGCAGGAAGGCAACGAGCGCGCTTTCCTATTTGTTGTCGAGCGTAGCACTGATGGTGAAAGTACCACCAGTGCCGTCCTCCTTGGCGGACACCTTCTTGGTTGCCGGTGGAGCTGCCATTCCTTTCTTGCACTTGTCGGTGGAGCTCGATGGTGCGTCCTCGACGGCAACGCCGCACTCCGAAGAGGTGCGTTTGCCGGAGTGGGCCCCAGAACTCTTGCCGGACTTGGTCTTGGTTTTCCCCCGGGAGCTTCAGCGGCAAGTGTGTTGTTCTCTGCTGCGGCTGCTGCATCCCGGTAGATCTTGTCGGCGCAGATAAGCGCGTCCTTCTTGTCGCCGGGGACAGAGATGACGCTTATCGGCCCCGGCATCTTGAGTATGTTGTAGGCATAATGGGAAGCTGCCATGAACTTGGCGAGGGCAAGACGTCCAAGTATCCCATTCTATGGTAATGGGATATCGGCAACATCAAATGTGATCCTCTCCGTCCTGAAGTTGAGCTCCCCGCCAAAGGTCACTGGCAGCGTAATCTTCCCCTTCGGCTTGCTCCTTCCCGGGTTGATCCCCTGGAACGACCCGGTTTCTTCGAGCTCGCCGTCTGGGATCTGTAGCTTCTGGATCACAGCTGAGGAGATCAAGTTCAGGCCGGCCCCGCCGTCAACCAACATCTTGGTGACCTTGAGGTTGCGGATAGTTGGTGAGACCAACATCGGCAAGCACCCGACCACCGTGGTGCGGTCAGGGTGGTCCTCAAGGTCAAAGATAATGGGCGTGCCGGACCACTTCAGCAGCCTGCGTGACTCGACGGGCGGCTCTGCTGCGTTCACTTCTCGCACCCACTGCTTGAGCTGGCGGTGGGAAGTGTGCAGAGAGGCGCCTCCGTCGACACACAGTACCTCTGTGGCCTTCTGGAACTCCTGCTCGCTGTTGTCTCCTTCTTCCATGTCATCATCGTCGTCTTCTTCCTCATCGTTGTCGCGGCCCCGGGGAGGTCTATCACCTTGCCGCTGCTTGGCCTTGCCGCGGCGTCCTCCCCGGCCATTGAACAGCCGCTTCTTGCTGGGCTCTCCTCCGCCTCCTTGGGCCTTCTCCTTGTCGCGACGCTCGTATTCAGCCTTCTGCTGCTCTACGAGGTACTCGACTCGTTTGCAGTTCTGAAGATCGTGGCCCTTGGTGCGGTGGATCTTGCAGTACTGCTTGTCGGAGCCGTCCTGCTTGTCGGCTGCCGCTACACGGGCAGGCTCCTTGCCGGAACCGCCAGCCTGTGCCTTCTTGGCGGGAGCCTCCTTGCCGGACTGCTCGACAACCAGTACCTCCTTGTTCTTCTTCTTTCTGTTGTTCCGCCGCCGGCTCTTCTTCGCCGGGGCGGCATCCTCGCTGTCGCTTCCTCCTGCGTCAGTATCCTCTCCGGGGAGTTTCCTCCCCTCTTCGGCACGCGCGCACTTGTCAGCCAGAGCGTAGAGCTCGCTGACATCCCGGATCTTGGTCATGGCCATCTCTTCCCTCATGCGGCGGCTACGCACGTTCTGGTGGAACGCGCTGATAACCGCGGTAGGGTGGACGTCGGGAATGTTGTGTTGCACGCGGCTGAATCTCTGGATGTACTTGCGCAGGGACTCTCCCTCCTTCTGGGCCAAGATGTGGAGATCACTCTCCTGGCCGTGGGGTTTGTGGCCGCCTGTGAAGGCACCAACAAACTGGTGGCACAGATCTGCCCACGAAGAAATGGAGTTCTCCGGCAAGTGCATAAGCCAAGACCGGACGTTTGGCTTAAGCACTAGCGGGAAGTAGTTGGCTAGTATCTTCTCGTCGCGTCCCCCGGCAGCCTGCACCGAGATGGTGTAGATGCTGAGGAACTCCGAGGGGTGTGTCTTGCCGTCGTACTTCTCGGGTACGTCGGGCTTGAAATTTTTCATGCTGGGCCACTGGACTTGCCGCAGCTCACGGGTGAACGCAAGGCAACCTGCCGTGTACGGCAAGTCGCCTGGTTCACCGGGCGCGTGCATGTCAACAGCGGTCCCAGCGCGCTGATCTGACTGTCTTCGGGCTTCTCGTCGACGCTCGATACGAGTCCGAGCGTCTTCTTGCCGCCTGTCGTCTAGGACTTGGCGCTGATCGCGGCGAGCCCGCGGATCCGACGACGCCATGGAGTCGTCGTTGACGTTGATCCGGCGGGGTGGCGATTTCTGCTTCCGCGGCGGGGAGTGCACGGTAGTTGCACCCCCGGCGGTCTTGTTGCCATCGGCCTTCGCTTGATCGACTTGTCGCGGCCGTGAGGTTGCCGGCTGCTGTGGCGCGTCGTTGTTGGCGAAGGCGATGAGGCTCTAGATCGTCGCCCTCCAGTCTTCGGCCTTGTCTGCCGCTGGAGGGAAATTGAGGATCAGTTGTGCTCTTGCTAGAGCTTCTGCTGGAGAAGAGGGGAACGGCGGCGAGCGGTGCGAGGAGCAGGACACGCTCGGACTTCTAACCGCGTTAGAAGGAGCATGTTCCCGCCCCGGCGACCGTGCCTTGCTCGTGCCAGCACGCTGGGCTTGAGCATCCCGCGATCCTCCGGCTTGGCTACGCCCCATAAAGCGTATGGTACCTCCAGTATCACGCCGCTGTGGGTCTTGTACCTCCCGAGAGAGGCGTGGCGCGTCCATGGACACCGAGGCTTTGGAATTCGCCCGGTCCTCCGTCTTGTCCTTGGACTTGGTGGCGCCGTGAGTTTCCTCGCCGGCGACCACCCTTCCGCCGGCGTCTCCTCCACCAACCGTTGGTTCTGGTGGCGGTGGAATCGACGCAGACGTGCCTCCGACCTCCAAAGCCTTCTTCTTCGGAGGCATGTTGTTGTAGCTGATGAAGTTGATGAAGCTGGAGAGGTTGATGAAGAATGCGCCCGCGTGAGCGCCGGATCAGGTTCGCACAACCTCGACGCCCCCTACCTGGCGCGCCAAAGATGTCGAGGGAAACTGTCCTCCCACGAGCACCTATGGGACCGGAGCCCCTTTCCACGTTGCGGTAAGGGAGCGGAGGGAGCACGGAGAGCAGATCGAGGAGCGCACGTGGGCAGTTTACCCAGGTTCGGGCCGCGAGGACGCGTAAAACCCTACTCCTGCCTTAGGTTGTATTGAGTTCTTGAGCTCGGGAGCTTGAAGAGCTACAGTACTGGCTACACCGAGCGAGGGAGTTGTCTAGGTTTCGAACCCTTTCTACGTTGTGCATGGGCCTCCTTTTATAGCTCAAAGGGGTCACCGACAGGTGTCAACGTAGAGGAGGGTAAAAGTGTAATTTTGGTGGTAGTTGTAACAGTGCGGGAATAGTGCATGAACAGTGGATGAACAGTGGTCTTCACCTAACTTTGACAGTGGGGGACAAGGGCTTTAAATGCCCGTCGCTGTCGACCCCAAAAGTGTCCGTCCATGCTTCTCCGTTCGCCACGGCGGTAGCCTTGTCACCATGGCTTGCCACCGTGTACCCCAGGCTGCACAGCCATCCGCCACGTGCCCCTGGAAGGGCCCCAGGGTGACGCGCGGGCACACAGCATAGGTTTCCCCGGCAAGCACCTTGCCGGGGTAGTGATCTTGCCGGGCCCGGAAGCTTGTCGCTCTCCGGGTCTTGCCGGGGCGCATGATGCGCCGAGGCATTCCTTGAGATATGTAATCCTTGGCCTTCCTGACAAGCTCCTCTTGCCAGGGTCTTGTACCAAGGTGATAACCTTGAGCCTGGTGCGGCCTTCCCGGCAAGCTCCTCTCGCCGGGGCCTTGATCTTCTGACTTGTATACTTTGTTCTTGAATGGCTTCATAGGGACCAGAAAGGTTTCCGGCGAGCACGTGGTAAGCCCTGCCACGGGAAGCTGCCACTGCCCGTGCACAAGTTGGGGTACTAAGGTACCCCTATCTTAGTACACCGACAGATATGATAAACACCGAAGCTTGAATTACATCCACTGGCAAAATTTGAGAACAAAAGAATGATGAACTTGAAGCTTCCTGAGCATCTTCTCGAGAAAACACGAGTAAGAACATTGAAGGAAAGAATGAAGAACTTCGCATGAATAAAATGGATACTTGGCTAAGAATTCTGAGTCCTTGAAGAAAAGGGAGGGAGGTTGGGGGAAAACCAAGAGAACTTGGGATGAATGAAATAGGCACCGTTAAGAAAAACAAGAATTGGTCTTGCACATATTGAAAGGATCGGGTTAACTTGAAGAGAAGCACGCCGGTTAAGAAGAATTTAACATGACAATCTTGATGATCAAGAACTAGCACTCCCATAGAAATATGAGAACATCGACTAGGAAAGGTATGGAATCAACAATTGACATCGAAGCAACTCGAATACCACAATCAGAATAAAAACAAAGGATAGATATGTTGCAACATATAGTCTTCACAATGAACAACCGAACAAAAATTGAACGAATGAATTCCATAGCTTAATGGTACATCAACTTGTCGACAAGCCACTTGGGAGAACAAAATGATAGAATAAAACAACAAGGTAACAGATGGAACAAATACATAGTAGAGGTTTCGTCCCACATGTTCGTGTTGAGGCCCCGTGGCACGACATTACAAAGGGCCTTGCAATCCCTGATTCGGCATAGCCAAGGACTCTTTAAGATGCAACCCCCAGTGTAACAACGACCATGATAACCTCTCCACTAGATGTTGAACCCCAACCTCATATCATGCACCCGTTGGAAGATTACCTAAGAGCTACTTGAATCGCACCTATTAATTCCCGAAGCTTTCCGATTATGCAATCTGGTGTTGTGGATACAGGGGAAGAACAATATCTCACCCAACAAGCAATACCTACATCCAGCTGTATCCATCCGTCAACACATAACCAGGCACCTTCGGAAACCGTTTACCTCGGACCTTCGAAACGCATCTGCTATACTAGCTGTGACAATACTCCCGAACTATCCCCCCCAGTATTGGGTGACGTCGGGGTTATCTCACCACCAGACATGCATAGAAGATTTTTCGATGTCGGTCGACTCTGGTATTTTAGAACTATAAAGATACACAATGGGACGATAATACCTCAGAGCTCAACTCCCCGGGACTCAGCCTAAACAGACGGGAGGCACCAAGACAGAATTCTTGTCACAATATCGGAATAATCCAAACAATACCCGTGTGATCCTAGAAAAACTTGGTGAAAATTGAGGATAGTGATGTTAAAACAACGTCAGGAATCCACACCAGAGGGACAAAGGGGATGAGGAGTAAAAAGAAATCCTACTCTCCGATATATATAGGACTTGAAACATTTTTGTGTGTGTGTGTCTAGACTCAACATCGGCAGCGGTTTGATCAATCAGGGGACTGCTAGGTCGGAGAAGGCTCTGAAACCAACTTGTAACACCCAAGATGCGACTATAGCTCCTACGTGTCGAGGCACGAGTTAGAGACATAATCACATTCTGGAATGATCACAAGCATGGTGTATTTGCACAACTCATGTAATGAACATGGGTAAAAGAGATAAATAGATGGCTTACACTCGTCACATCACACAATTAATTCAACATTCATACATCCATCCAAATAACACAAAGTTCAGCTACGAACGAAATCAAACGAGAAAAGATACCATAACCACAAGTCATGATCGCCCCTAGTAGGAACCACTACTGATCGTCGGGATACGTCACATACATAAGACCACGCTCTTAATCGAACTCCCAGTGAAGTTCTTGTCCATCTCCTGCATCATACTCAGTTGTACCTGCATCCGGTGTGTGTTGTAATCTGTGAGTCACAAGGACTCAGCAATCCCATTCCTGGGTATCAAAACTAACAAAGCCTTTTAGGTGTGGAGATGTAATAAAGTGGTTGCAGCAAGAATTAAGCAAATAGCTTACGAAGTGAGAGCGAGATGAGGATATGTGCCAACGGTCGCCAGAGATGATCAATAAGTGATCCTAGCTACTCACGTTCATGCATAAACCCACCGTGTTCACTTTCCGAAGCCCTTCGAAAAGAGACCATCACGGTTACTCATACAGGTTGTGTATTCTTCAGGATATGGTGTCAAGTTATCTACAACCGGATATTAACAACTCCAATCTGTCACATAACCACGGGCACGGCTTTCAAAAGATCATAACCCTGCAGGGGTGTCCCAAATTCGCCCATCACAAGCTCACAATCCGCGGAGTCGCAACTCCATGTTGGGAAGACCCGAGTATTCTCGGAATCCCGTGCTCAAGATATTTCAACAAAGGTAAAACTAATCCAGCAAGACCTCCCGGCGTGCCGACACCTTGATAGTAGCCGCGCGTATCTCGTCTCAGGAGACGACCGGATAGGTCAGCCTACATGTATATACCAATCCTCGAGTTTCCCCGTGGTGGCCCCGCAGTCTGCCCAATTTGGACCAACACTCATGAGGAGCACTGGCCCGGGTTGTTGATTAAGAACTCGGGTTAATTACTCCATATGCAAGTTTTAGTTGCTAGGCAAATGTAGTACCAAAGTTGGGTCTTGCTGGAAAAGCTTTAAGCAATGCAAATTATAAAGGGGGGCCCATAAACCCCAACCGTGTTAGGATCACAAAATCAAGGAACATAACACCAGTTTATCGGGTCCTAAGGCAGCATGAGTGGAACAAAACACCAAGAAAAAGGCCAAGCCTTCCACCCATTCCCAATAAACAAGTCCAAAACATGGAGCAATCTTCAACTTCACCTGCAACTAACAACGCTATAAGAGGGGCTGGGCAAAAGCATACTTAGCCAATCAACAATTTGCTAGGAAGGCGGTTAGAGTGTTTCATGGCAACATAGGAGGCGGACAAGACAAGAATAGGCATCGTGGCATAACTAATAGAGCGAGACAACTAGCAAAGCAAGGATAGAGGTGGTATCAGGGAACGGTCATCTTGCCTGTGATCCCGCAAGGTAGAAGAACGAGTCCATGAAGTAGTCAAATAAATCCTCACAACTCCAGAATGAAACCGAAGCTAACGAGATAAGCATACCGAAAGAAGAAAACAACATGGTAAACACACAAGCATAAACATGGCATGTGATGCACAACCAAGTAGTCGAGGGAATCCTCACAACTACGGAACAAAACCAAAGCTAACAAGAGAAGCAACCGGAAAGAAGCAAACAACATGGTGAACACACAAGCATAAACATGCATATGATGCACAAACAAGTATGATGCATACCCGGTTTAAATATGCATGGCATGGCAAAGTGCAACAACAATACTACAAGTTAAGTTGAGATCAATATGCAACGGGTTGCATATTGACGAAACACCACATTCACATATTTAGTTTGATTCGTTTATGTAGACAACAATATTAAATGTTGATTAACATGGCAAGAGGTAAAGCAAATGTAAACTACCTATTTAGGCAAGTTTAAATGAGGCCGGAATGACAAACAATGATTACGAAAAAACATGTCATTTAGCAATTATTAAAGCACACAACAACTTTAACCATTCAAATCTTGTTATCATGATGCAGATGCCATATACAAGTTTTATGCTATTTTTATTAAAAATTGACATGAGCAAGATATGAAGCATTTGTCACCGTGGTGGAAAGAAAGGGTGCCATGGCGGCGATAACTGAAAATGATGCCGCGACAACATAGCGGTTCCCGATATCTCGTTGAGAGACGTGTGCAAAAGAAGGATCGACGTGAGCATGTCATGCAAGAGATAGGTGGGGTGATCCCGTTACCCGGTTCCCACAGGTTGGTGGCATGGAAACAAGTGGCAAAGTGGACACAGTGCAAATGAGGGTCATCTCATACATCACAGGAAACCGTTCACGGGCATCGTCTCGGCTATATACCTTCGAAGCATGAGTTTCAGAGCGGTTCGAGTTCGGCGGTAGTGGAAGTAGTGGTACACGGGTCGTAGTGGAAGTACTGGTACTTGGCAATGCGCACGGCGATGGTAGTTGTACATTTCTGCGGTAGTCAAACTCGACGAGCGATGGTCGTCATGGTACTTGTCGCTTTCCGGATGTGTAGTCGTACACGGGTCTTCGGCGAAGGTAGCCGTACACGCACGTAGATGAACTTGACGGATCCGAGGGCTCCGGGCGTCATGGTACTTGGGGTCTTCAGACTTGCCGGCCTCGTTTTTGCGACAGTAGTCATACACGTCGGCGGTAGTGGAATTTGACGAATCCACACAAAGGGTGCATGTTCGGGCATCGGTCTTGACGAAGGTGTACTTGGCGAAAAATCCTGGAGATGATGCGTCTGCGTACGGGTCTTGGCGACGTTCTTGCCAATTCAAAATGAAGCAAGATAGGAGGGCCTGTGGTGTAGTTGCGCGGTGAGGCTGTGATGGTGGTGCCGAGGCAGGTGCTCGCTGGAGCAAACGGGTCGCGGGCGCTGGGCTCTGGGACGGCAGAGGAAGCGGATCTTGCCAGAGCCAACCGGCGATAGCGGTCCCTAGCGGATCCAGGAGAGGACAGGGCGCCGGGGGCCGGTGTCTACGACAGAGCTCCGGTGGTGGGGGCGAGGAGCTTGAGTAGGACCGAGCGCAGGCTGGAGCCACTCCTGTTCGCCTCGGTGCCACGACGGGAGGAGGTCGAGCGCTACGGGCGCGCGACGACATTGTCGGCGGCGTCCTTAACACGAACAGCAGAGGTGGACCGCGGGCACCGTGGCGCTGGGCGGTGGTCCCCGACGACGAAGGAAGCGGAGCAGGGGTGGTCATGGCCGAGGCGACGCGGGGACAGGCGGGGGCGCCAGGGACGGACGCGGGAGCCGGGGCCCGGCTCTGTCGAGGCAGACGGAGGCCGAGGCAGGAGATTGAGGGCCGGAGGTCGGCGAGGAAGGAGTTGCGCGACGGGGCAGCGCTCGGCGGCCGGAGGAGTCATGGTGAGGTAGCAGCGCAGAGGAGGGCCGACGAGGGCAGCACTGGCGATGGGGATCGGGGATCGGGAGCGAGGAGCTCTCACTCCTCTCTGGCTGCACGAGGTGGACGAGAGGGAGAGAGTTGGGGATCAATGGAGCGGCTGCGAGGAGTGGCTAGGGTTAGAAGGGTGCGGCTGGGCCTGGCCTTAGAGCAGATGGGCCAGCCTGGGAGAGTGGCCTGCGGCTTCTGGCTGCTTGGAGGCCCAGCTGGGTTGCTCTCATTCCGTTCTCTTCTAAATAAAAAAAAGATAAGAAAGAAAAGAAAGAGAGGTTAGGGGTGGAACTTGGGCAAGAGGTTAATTTTTTTCGGACTCGCAAAAAAGCGATTGTTCCAAGAAAAATAATAGAAAAGAGTCATGATTGAAATATATAAATTCAAATTCATTTAAATATGATTCAAATGGATTTGAATATGAATGGGGTGTTTGAAGAGTCCAAAAATGTTGATAATTTAGGAAGAGCCTCGATAAAAGAGATAAGAATTATAGACAAGGTTTGGAGGTCAAACTTGAAGTAGAAAAGGCATGGGGAATATATGCAAGTGTGTTTGGGTTAATTCCAAACAAATGGAATATTTATAATAGCTCCATAATTATTAGGAGGATATGTTATAAAGAGAAATCACCATGTGAATTCCCTCGATTTAAATAGATCAAACGATCTATGCAATATCTTTAGTTGAGTTGAAAAAATTAAATGACATGATGGCATGATGGCATGATGCAAAGAACAAATAAAATGAAACTAGCAAATAAAACACACGAAACCCGGAACATTTGGAATTCTTCTGGAGCGTCGGTCTTGGGGCGTCACAAGAGGTCCACCATCGAAAGAGGAAGAATGAGTCTCACGGGTCCTGCAAACTGGCAGCCAAACTCATACCTTTGAACCTTGCCTCGTATTCAAAGACTTGGTTCTGAAGATCATAGATCTGGCTTTGAAGGTAGTGGATTTGCTCGTTGAGGGTGAAGATGATATCCTTCATGGACTTGCCATCCACCTTGAGATCACGGGAAAGGTACATGATCATGAGGTGATTGGCATTGAGTCCACGCTCCACCATCTTCTTGCACCAGAAGACTTCTTGCTCCATCCACGGTTCCCGTCCCCTTAGGTCCTTGCTCATTGCGGATGTGCAGCAACCCCTCATGCATTCGGATGACCTGAGGGTGTTGCACCACCTCCCGTATATATGGGTTGATGACGTTCTTGAAGAACTTGTCCTTGGAGGAGCTTGGGGGTAGCCATGATAGATGGGATCTACCAGAAAACAACAAGAAAACAACACAATAAATTTCTCCGCAATACGGTGGTCAATAGGTTTGGGGGATATATAAAGAATTTTTATCTTGGGAAACAAGCAAACTATAGAAAAACGGAATCTAGAAGGTGCCTGAAGTGGGCACAACCCACTTGGGCGCGCCGGGCTGCCTGGCGCGCCCTGGTGTCTTGTGCCCACCAGGGTACGCTTCCTGGCAGCTTCTTATTTTCCTAATTTTGTAAATATTCCAAAACTGATAAAAAATATTTTTGCAGATGTTTCGGAGTCTGTTTACTTACCGTATCACATACCTCCTTATTTTCATGATTCTGGAGTGTTCTGGAAGGACTCGTTTAAGTGTTCTTCCGGTGTCAAAGTTTGGATAATATTGCTTTCAAAATTAATGGGCATACCTAAGATATAATGCTTTATTCGTTGCCCATTAACAACCTTCGGGTTAGTACCTTCAGCATTATTTATTTTGAGAGCTCTAGACCAATAAACCTCCTTGATGACATAGGGGCCTTCCCATTTAGAGAGGAGTTTGCCTGCAAAAATCTGAATCGAGAGTTGTACAAAAGAACATATTCTCCGACTTTGAACTCATGCTTTTGGATTCTTTTATCATGCCATCCTTTAACCTTTTCTTTAAATAACTTGGCATTTTCATAAGCTTGAGTTCTCCATTCATCTAATGAGCTAATATCAAATAACCTCTTTTCACCGACAAGTTTTAAATCATAATTGAGTTCCTTGATTGCCCAAAATGATTTATGTTCTAACTCAAGAGGCAAATGACAAGTTTTACCATAAACCATTTTATAAGGAGACATGCCAATAGGATATTTATAAGCTGTTCTATAAGCCCAAAGTGCATCATATAATTTCTTAGACCAATTCTTCCTGGACCTATTGACAATCTTTCGCAAAATGAATTTTATTTCTCTATTACTAAGCTCAACTTGACCACTAGACTTAGGATGATAATGTGATGCAATTCTATCGTTAACATCATATTTAGCAAGCATTTCACGGAAAGCACCATGAATAAAGTGTGAACCACCATCAGTCATTAAATATCTAGGTACTCTAAACCTTGTGAAAAATAACTTCCTTAAGCATTTTAATAGAGGTGTTGTGATCAGCACTACTGTTTGGAATAGCTTCTACCCATTCAGTAACATAATCAACAGCAACCAAAATATGTGTATACCCATTGGAGGAAGGAAAAGGTCCCATTTAATCAAATCCCCAAACATCAAATGGTTCAACAGCAATAGAATAATTCATAGGCATTTCTTGACGCTTACCTATATTACCTACTCTTTGACATTCATCACAATATGAGATGAACTTACGGGCATCTTTGAAGAGAGTAGGCCAATAAAATCCAGACTGCAATACCTTGTAAGTAGTTCTATCTCCAGCATGATGTCCTCCATATGCTTCGGAGTGACATTTTCAAAGGATTTGTCCCTATTCATGCCCAGGTACACAACATCTAATAATATCATCTACTCCTTCTTTATAAAGATGTGGGTCATCCCAAAAGCAATGTCTTAAACATAAAAAAACTTTTTCTTTTGTTAGTAAGTAAAACTAGGTGGTAGATATTTAGCAACAATGTAATTAGCATAGTCAGCATACCAAGGAGTATTATTAATAATATTTATTGCAGCTAACTGCTCATCAGGAAAACTATCATCAATTGTTAGTGGGTCATCAAGTACATTTTCAAGTCTAGACAAGTTATCAGCTACGGGGTTCTCAGCTCCTTTTCTACCAGTGATATGCAAATCAAATTCTTGTAGCAAGAGAACCTACTGAATAAGTCTAGGTTTAGCATCTTTATTTTTTTATAAGATATTTAATAGCAGCATGGTCAGTGTGAACAGTTACTCTTGAATCAACAATGTAAGATCTAAATTTGTCACATGCAAACACAACTGCTAAGAATTCTTTTTCAGTGGTAGCATAATTCTTTTAAGCACTGTCTAGAGTTTTACTAGCATAATAAATAACATTTTTTTTTATCAATTCTTTGTCCTAGAACAGCACCAACAACATAATCACTAGCATCACACATAATTTCAAAAGGTAAGTTCCAATCAGGTGGTTGAACAATAGGTGCAGAAATTAATTAAGGCTTTCTTAAGTGTTTCAAAGGCTTCAAAGCAATCATCATCCAAAACAAAAGGAACATCCTTTTGTAAAAGGTTAGTGAGAGGCCTAGAAATTTTAAAAAAGTATTTGATAAATCTCCTATAGAAACCAGCATGACCTAAGAAACTATGAATACCTTTGATATCCTTAGGACATGGCATTTTCTCAATTGCATCAACCTTACCTTTGTCCACTTCAATACCCTTTTCAGAAATCTTATGGCCCAAGACAATACCTTCATTAACCATAAAGTGGCATTTCCCCCAATTCAAGACAAGACTCGTTTGTTCACATCTATGCAAAACTCGATCAAGATTACTTAAACAATCAACAACAGACTTCCCATAAACAGAGAAATCATCCATGAAAACCTCTACAATCTTTTCACGAAAGTCAGAGAATATTGCAGTCATACATCTTTGAAAGGTAGCAGGTGCATTGCATAAACCGAAAGGCATACGTCTATAAAAGTAGCATTTTCTTGATCAGGTTGAGAAATAGGTGTTTGTGAAAAACCAGAGTATCCATCAAGGAAGCAAAAGTGTGTGTGCGTTGATAATTTTTCTAGCATTTGATCAATAAAAGGTAGAGGGTAATGATCTTTTCTAGTTGCTTTATTTAATTTCCTAAAAATCAATTACCATTCTATAACCTGTAACAATTCTTTGTGGAATAAGTTCATTCTTATCATTAGGAACAACAATAATACCTCCTTTTTTAGGAACACAATGAACAGGACTTACCCATCTACTGTCAACTATAGGATAGATTATACCTGCTTCCAGAAGTTTCAATATTTCGGTTCTTTCTTTCATTTCCGGATTTAACCGACGTTGATGATTGACAACGGGTTTAGCATCAAGTTCCATATTAATCTTATGCTAACATAGAGTGGGATTGATGCCCTTTAAATCATCAAGAGTATATCCAATAGCATCTCGGTGCTTCCTTAGAACTTTCAATAATCTTTGTTCTTCATGTACTGAAAGGTTAGCACTGATAATAGTAGGATGTGTTTTCTTTTCATCAAGATAAGCATATTTCAAAGTGTCATGCAATTTTTTTAATTCAAACACAGGATCACCTTTAGGTGGAGGAGGACCTCCTAGGGTTTCAATAGGTAGATTGTGTTTAAGCAGAGGACGTTGTTCAAAGAAAATATCATCTATTTCATTTCTTTCATGCATATGTAAATCATTTTCATGGTCTAGCAAATATTGTTCTAGAGGATCATTAGGAGGCACAACAATAGAAGCAAGACGAATAATTTCATCTTTACTAGGCAATTATTTTTCATGAAGCTTTCTATTAAACTTGGAAAATTTAAATTTATGAGACTCATCACCAAAACTAACATCGACAGTTTGTTTCTTACAATCTATTCTAGCATTAACAGTGTTGGTCTACCAAAGATAATGGGACAGTAGTCGTCTTGTGGGGAACCAAGAACAAGAAAATTAGTAGGGTATTTTATTTTCCCACATAAGACTTCAACATCTCTAACAATCCCAGTTGGTGATATAGTGTCTCTATTAGCAAGTTTAATAGTGCCATCAATGTCTTTTATTTTCGCGGGTGCTATGTCATTCCCAATTTCATGGTATAAAGAGTAGGGAATAGCACTCACGCTAGCACCTATGTCACATAAACCATGATAGTAGTGATCTCTGATTTTGAGTGAGACAACGGGCATGCCAACAATAGGTCTGTGTTTATCCTTTTATCAAGATTGGCAATTCTAGCAACTTCTTCATTGAAGCAAATAACATGCCCATCTACATTTTCTTCCAAGAGATCTTTGACCATAGAAATATTAGGTTCTACTTTAATTTGTTCATCTAGTTTAGGTGTTCTAATATAACTTTCGTTAACCACAGTTAAAACTTTAGCATGTTCCTTTATCCTAACAGGAAAAGTTTTTTTTTAATATAAGAAGTAGGGACAACTAGATCAACATTACAAAGTATAGTTTTATCTTTAACTGGTACCGGTTCTTTAATTTCTTCTTTAATAGGTGGGTGATATTTCAATCACTTCTCTTCAGGGATATCAACGTGAGTAGCAACAAATTTACAAATGGAGGCTACTAACTCAGAGTCCAGTCCATATTTAGTGCTAAACTTTGAAAAAGCATTATTATTCATAAAAGATTAAACACAATCATACTTAAGCTTAATACCTGACTCTTTACTTTCGTCAAGTTCCCAATCTTCAGAGTTGTATTTAACTCTTTCCAAAAGATCCCATCGGAATTCGATAGTTTTCTTCATAAAAGAACCAGCACAAGAAGTATCAAGCATGGATTGATCATTACGAGAAAGCCGAGCGTAAAAATTCTGAATAATAATTTCTCTTGAGAGCTCATGATTGGGGCATGAATATAACATTGACTTAAGCCTCCCCCAAGCTTGAGCGATACTTTCTCCTTCACGAGGTGTCGGGGTATTGGATCGACACCTATGGGATCACAAGAATCCCTACTACGGTTGCGGGGCACGGGGTTGAGAAAAGAGCGGAGCTAACAGATAGCACACGGTTCCTTTACCCAGGTTCGGGCTGCGAGGATGCGTAAAACCCTACTCCTGCTTTGGTGGACTGTATTTCTGTGTTCTTCAGCTAGCTATGGGGCGTGAGGAGCTCCAAAAAGCCGAATCCTCCTCCTGGTCGCCTCGGGCCTCCTTTTATAGGGAAAAAGGGGTCGCCATAGTGGCACACAGGAGGTGGAAAGGGTACAGTGATGCAAGGTTATCCCTCGCATTACATGACAAGGCGCATTTAATGCGTCTTGCTTAGGTGTCCTTGCTTTATCCGGGACGGGGGAGACATCCATCTTGTCCGTCGCCGCTCCTTCTTGTGTCGACACGCGCCCTGGCCAGTGATGCCTGAGATGCCATGTAGGCAGGCAGGCAGCTGAGGTGGCGCAATGGTGGGTCTTCACGAAGATCTGCATGTCGCCACGCAGGTGCCTTCCCAGCTGGTTGGGTTGGCAGCTGCATAGGGCGGTGGAGGTTTAGTTGGTGTGGGCCTGATGGTGGCCCCGCGGATGTCCTCAGCAAGGGCCTTGCGGGGGCCCCGACAAGGGTCTTGTTGCGGCGCCTGCTGCCATCCACGACAAGGTGCTTGCCGGAGGTCTTGTGGTCCTCCTTGGCTGGGATCCCGCCAAGGGTCATCGCCTTCTTAGTGTGTATCTTATCTTGAATGTCTTCACAAAGATATGCATGCCACTACGGGGACATCTCCTGAATCCTTGCCCCATGGGGGCAGTGGACTCAAGGGTAATCCACTTCGTAGGCGTGGGGCGAGTTGCGGCGGCAAGGGTCTTGCCGGGGCTGTTAGAGCCGGTCTCGGCAAGGATCTTGCCGGGGCTGCTGAAACTGGCTCCCGGGAAGGATCTTGCCGGGGGAATCTGCTTCGTCCCCTTTCTCTTTGTGGTCTTGGCTTTGGACTTCAGTTCCATCGAGCTTCGGTCTTACCCTGGCTCACCTCCCTTGTCGTGCTTGGTGTGGTGCCTATGGCTCAGACTGCCCGTGCACAGTCATAGGGGTACAAAAAGTGTACCCCTCTTTTTGTACACCGACAGGAGCCCCCGGGCCTGGGCCACACATAAGCGCGACACGTTGTTGGGCTAGGCCCAGAACGGTGCGCGGGCAGGCGGGATGGTTTTTACCGTGGTAAGATTTTCCGCGCGCTGCGCCTCCCACGATCCGCGCGCATGGCGCGGGGTGGAGGGGCGGGCGTGACGTGGGCGGCATGCGCGGGGCAGTTTCCGCAGGCATGCGTCACGTCGCAGTAAAGAGACGGCTTCGTGCCTTCCCCATAAACGGGGGGAGGCGTGGATGCGCGGCCCATTTACTGAAAGGGGCCGAGGCACGGTCCTCAAAGCACCCACTCCCCACGATCACGGGGTGGGAAGAGGTCGCCTCACCTGTCCCCTCGGTCCTGCACGTCTGCCACGTGTCTCCCATGCGCTCGGGGTGGCAAACGGTGGAGGCGGGAAACCGGGCCGTCACTGGTTGGGGTGGCGGGTCGGTCCCGGCTCCCTGCGCTTTCCGTGTCTTGATTGGCCGAGCGGGGCGGCCGAGCCCCAACCCCGTTCCTTTATAAAGAGCGAGACGGGAGGGACGGCGCCCCGCATTCTTCCATCTTCTTCCTCCTTCAGCTTCGGCTCCCCTCTTCCATTCATCATGGAGAAAGGAAATCCCGGCCCTTCAACGGTGGCGGCGAGGGTCGCCGCTCGACAACGCGTCCTGCCTTCTCCTGCGCCTACGGTGGCAGAGCTGGCCGCGAGGGGAAGGGGGAGGGTGCGAGGCCGTGGACGAGGCCGGGGCGCTCGGGGAAGAGGAGGACGAGGTAGCCCACCGGCCTCGCCCCCGCCAGCAGCTCCTCCTCCAATGGAGGGCCATGTTGGGGATGACCCTTGCGAGTTCTTCGTCAGGTTGCGCCGGCCGCCGCGCCGTTGCCTTCGTCTCCCGACTCCATTTGCGCGGGAGATGGAGCTGGATCCTCCGGATTCATTGCGGTTGCAACTGAGGGGCTATGGGATCAGCGGCACGCGGGTCCGTGTCGACTTCCCTGCTTCTCATGTGATGTATCTTTGTCGGGGATGGAAGACATTTGCTCGTATCCACAGCTTGACGGATGGGCTCACTCTTCATTTTAAGTTAATGGAGGGTGGCCTTCTTTCCGTCAAGGTCTTCGGGCACTTCGGGACCCGTGCAAGGTGCTGCTTGGAGAGCTCTTCTGATGACGAAGATTCCTCCTCGAGCGAGAGTCGCGAGGAGGACAACGACAGCGAAGATGAGGGCGGTAGGCGGCAGGATGACGGGTCCGACTAGGTGTCGGGCGCCGGTCCTGGTGGCACAGGCGACCGCATCTTCCACGTCGCCTGCTCCTTTAAATTCTCAAGGCCGTCCCCTTGGCGGCTGGCATAGGGAGGCTGCGGAAGAGGAAGAGGAAGAGGGCGGGCGGCAAGGTCTTCATGTCGGAGTACGCGGGCACCGACGCCTTCGACGCATAGTGACGTCCTGCCGCCTCGTCTTCGAGCTCTGCTTCTAGCGCCGCCATCACCATCCAGCCTTTGGGCGGCCACCAAGATGTTTTCTCGTTGTCTTGTGCCACCCGTAGCTCGCCTAGGCGCTCCTTTTGCCCTTCTCGCTTCCTTGACCTGCCTCCCGAGGAGAGGGACAAGAAAGGCATTATGGTCACCTTATCTCTTTTTAGTTTGTAAGCCTTCGGGCGTCTGTTAAATTTAAAACTTGTAATCCCCTTGTTCATGTTTTTCATTCCCTATGGACTGTACCTGAGTGGAATGTTTTTAATGAAAAAAGGGATGTTTGCTAGGTCATTTGTTTGTGGGTGAAACCCACGACAAGGAATAAATCCTTGATATCTCTCTAGATAAACATTTTCTCGCCCGGCAACAGGCCTTGCCGTCTCCCTACTTTGCTCGACCTTTCTCATGCCTTTGGCGGAGGCAGGGATGTAGGCTCCTTGTTTCATCCTTTCGCTGCCGCGACTACGACCAAACTTGGTCCCAGGAATGAGCCCTAGGGCCTAGAGTTATGGGAGCACGGTAGTATAAGGAAAAGAACGAGGTTTCACATACCTCAGTCCATAATGGAATGCATGATAAGGGATGAAGAACTTATCTGAAGCTGCAGCCCCCGGCAACCCTGGTTTGCCGTGGGTGAATCTTTGCTCTTGTAGCCCCCCGGCAACGCTGGCTTGCCGGGGCCTAGATGCTAGTCTGTTCCTTTTCCTTCTCCCCAAGTGGTTTCGGCAAGGATATCTGTGCGTCCTGTGAAACAAAGGAGATAAAAGAAATACAAAGAGATGCAAACTCGACCTCTAAGCTAGGGGTTAGCCACCTCTAAGGACTATCAACCCTAACCAAGGACGAGGCTTGACCTAGCATGCATGCTATAACTTAGGGCGCCAGCGCTTCATTTATTTATGCTCAGGGTCTGTGCCTGGCTTTGTACAAAGGGTTACATGCCTTGCCGGCAAGGCTTGTACAAAAGGTGGCTTGCCGGGGGGCCCGACAAGCCATGCCTTATGGGTAAAACTTGCGAAGATGCTCAATATTCCAGGAATTGCTCACCGGAATGGCATTTTCGGTATCCAGGCGGACTGCGCCAGGCCTGGTGACTCGTATTACCCGATAAGGGCCTTCCCACTTCGGCGTCAACTTGTAGGTATTCTTGGCCGATTGAACGCGCCGAAGAACAAGGTCGCCTTCCTCAAAGCTTCGGGCACGGACCTTGTAGCTATGGTAGCGGCGCAAGGCTTGCTGGTAGCATGCTGCTCTCACAGCCGCCCGAAGACGATCTTCCTCAAGGAGCGTTGCGTCATCTTGCCGCAGTTGCTCTTGCTCAAGCTCATCATAAGCGAGCACTCGAGGTGACCCGTATATGAGTTCAGCGGGGAGAACTGCTTCTGCCCCGTATACTAGGGCAAAGGGTGTCTGGCCGGTGGCTCGATTTGGCGTCATTCTGATCGACCAAAGAACCGTCGGCAATTCATAAATCCAGCGCCTTCCGCTCTTGTGCAGCCTGTCAAAGGTCTTTGTCCTTAAGCCTCGCAGTACTTTAGTGTTTGCCCTCTCAGCTTGACCATTGCTTCGTGGGTGAGCAATGGAAGCGAAACACACCTTGCTGCCGAGGTCTTGGATATATTGCATGAAGGTGCGGCTTGTGAACTGCGTGCCGTTGTCGGTGATGACCCTGTTGGGTACACCAAAATGGCACACTAGTCCCTTGAAGAACTTGACGGCTGACTGAGCTGTGACCTTCCTCGCTGCCTCCACCTCTGGCCACTTTGTGAACTTGTCGATTGCGACGTACAAGTACTCAAAGCCCCCGACAGCATGGGGGAAAGGGCCCAGTATGTCGATCCCCAGACCGAGAAGGGCCAGGAGAGAGGAATGGTTTGAAGGGCCTGAGCTGGTTGATGAAATTTCTTTGAATGGAACTGACACGCTTCACACCTGGTGACCAGTGTCGTCGCATCCTGGAGGGCAGTGGACCAGAAGAAGCCTTGCCGAAATGCCTTGCCGGCAAGGGCTCTTGACCCTATGTGGGATCCACATATGCCTCCATGTATCTCTGCCAACAGCCCCAGTCCTTCCTCTCATGGGATACACTTCAATTTGACGCCGTTCGGTCTCTTTCTGTACAGGACGCCATCGACGAACTAGTACATAGCAGACCGACGGGCTACTTTTTTCCACTTCTTCCTGCTCCTCAGGAACTTCCCCGGTTTGGAGGAATTGGACGGTATGCTGTGCCCACGCTGGAGCCTGGGGCTCGACGGTGAGGACTAAAGGCATTTCCTCCGCTATAGGAGCGGCTGTCTCGACGGCAAGAGCTTGACGCTCCGCTGGAGCTAGCCGTCTAGTGGCGAGCTCAGTGTCTCCGGCAACATCCTTGCCGGCGGCTCCGGGGAGCTCGGCAGGAAAGTACTTGCTGGGCCCTGATTTCCTCCTCTTGTTCTGCTCTGTTGATGGATCAACGGATGGCTGAGAAAGCTGAAGCACAAAGGTACCTAGTTCCACAGGTAACTTGAGGGCAGCGCGCTTTGACAGGTAATCGACGATGTCGTTCTCCGCTCGGGGAACGTGCTCCGCCTGTATACCATCAAAGCGCTCTTCCAGCTTCCTCACTTCATCGACGTAGGCCTTCATCAACGGGCTCTGGTAATCTTTGTTGACTTATTTGACGACAAGCTGCGAGTCGCCCCTGACAATGAGTTTCTTGATTCCGAGGTCTGCCGCGATCCTAAGACCGGCAAGCAGCCCGTCATACTTAGCGGTATTGTCCGTTGATACCTCCCTGGGGAAGTGCATCTGGACCACGTACTTGAGGTGCTCTCTAGTGGGCGCGACCAGCAGTACGCCGACCCTGGCACCCTGTAAGGAGAAAGCTCCATCAAAGTACATGATCCAGTCGCAACTCACCTCTTTGCCGGGGAGAGCAGTTTCCTGGACTTCTTCATCACGCGTCGCGGTCCATTCTGCAACGAACTCCTCCAGGGCTCGGCTTTGAATCGTCGAGGTACTTTCAAACTTGAGGCCAAAGCTGGACAGCTCCAGTGCCCACTCTACAATTCTTCCCGTTGCATCTGGATTGTGCAATATCCGTTGCAGAGGGAGGCGAGTGACGACAGTGATCTTGTGCGCCTGGAAGTAGTGACGCAGCTTCCTCGAGGCCATAAGAAGGTCGAAGAGCAATTTCTGCACACCGGAGTACCTTGATCTAGCCCCCTGCAAGAGGGAGCTAACAAAGTAGACCGGGTGCTGCATCATTTTCTTCCTTGGCCGCACTCCAACCGGCTGTGTCGTCTCTGCACCAATGGCATCGGGCTCTGTCGCTGTTATCACCTCATCATCAATTTCTCTCTGCGCCACTAGTGCGGCGCTGACCACCTGGTTTGTTGCCACCAAGTATAGCAGCAACGGTTCTTGTGGCCTAGGCGCAACTAGTACTGGCGTGGAGGAAAGATACCTCTTCAAATCTCGTAATGCTGCATCAGCTTCTGGCGTCCACTCCATCGGGCCTGCCTTTTTCAAAATCTTGAAAAAGGAAAGGGCGCGCTCGGTAGACTTGGAAATGAATCTGCTCATGGCGGCAATGCAGGCAGCAAGCCGACGCACATCCTTGACCCATTTGGGTGCTTCAATCTGTTATATAGCTTTGATCTTGTCCGAATTGGCCTCTATCCCACGCTGTGACACAAAGAACCCGAGAAGCTTGCCGGACGGGACGCCGAAGACGCACTTCTCAGGGTTCAGCTTGAGGTTGATCTTGCGTAGGTTTACAAATGTTTCTTGTAAGTCCGGTATAAGGGTTGCCCTGTTCTTGGTTTTGACCACTATATCATCCATATAAGCCTCCATATTTCTATGGAGCTGGGGTTCAAAACCAATCTTGACTGCCCTTGCAAACGTCGAGCCAGCACTCTTCAACCCGAAAGGCATTCGTACGAAACAGTACGTACCACATGGGGTGATGAATGCTGTCTTCTCTTCGTCTTCTCTTGCCATGAAGATCTGATGGTAGACGCAGTAGGCATCGAGGAATGACAACAGGTCACACCCAGCCGTGGAGTCAACAATCTGGTTGATGCTCGGCAACGGGAAGGGGTCCTTGGGACAAGCCTTATTGATATCTGTGTAATCCATACATAGCCTCCACTTCCCATTTGCCTTGCGCACTACCACTGGATTGGCCAACCACATTGGATGGAGCACTCCTCTTACCAAACCCGCTGCTTCTAGTTTCTGGATCTCCTCTTTGATGAACTCTTGTCGTTCCAAAGCTTGCTTCCTGACCTTCTGCTTGATGGGCCGCGCATGAGGATAGACAGCAAGGTGGTGCTCAATCACCTCCCTGGGAACGCCGGGGATGTCGGATGCTTGCCATGCAAACACATCGACATTCGCCCGCAGGTAGGTGACGAGCGCGTCTTCCTATTTGTCGTCAAGGGTGCAGCTTATGGTGAAAGCCCCTCCTGTGCCGTCCTCCTTGATAGAAACCTTCTTGGTTCCCGGCAGCGTGGCCCTGGACTTCTTGTTTCTGTCAGTGGAGCTCTCTGGCACGTCCTCGACGGGAGCGCGACACTCCAAAGAGGTGCGCTTGCCGGAGTGGGTGTCCGAGGTCTCACCGGTCTTCTTCTTGCCGGTGGAGCTCTCTGGCACGTCCTCGACAAGAGCACAACACTCCGAAGAGGTGCGCTTGCCGGAGTGGGTGTCCGAGGCCTCACCGGTCTTCTTCTTCTTCTTCCCTCCCGAGGCTCCAGTGGCAGGAGCAAGTGCCCTCGTGGAGGCAGCTGCTGTAACTGCTTGCTGGTATAGTTGGTCAGCGCAAATCAGCGCATCTTTCTTATCGGAGGGGATGGTGATGATCGTCACAGGTCCTGGCATCTTCAGGGTGTTGTAGGCGTAGTGTGACGCTGCCATGAACTTGGTCAGCGCTGGGCGGCCAAGGATCCCGTTGTAAGGCAAGGGGATCTTGGCAACATCGAACACGATCCTTTCCGTCCTATAGTTTAGATCACTTCCAAAAGTCACGGGCAGCGTGACCTTCCCCTTTGGTTGACTTCTCCCCGGGTTGACCCCCTGAAACGTGCCCGTCTCTTCGAGGTCTCCGTCAGGAATCTGTATCTTCTAGATCACGGTGGGCGAGAGCAAGTTCAGACCGGCCCTGCCATCGACTAGCACCTTCGTCACCTTGAGGTTGCGTATGGTCGGTGAAACCAACAATGGCAAGCACCCGACCGTAGTAGTGCGATCAGGGTGATCCTCAGTGTCAAAAATGATAGGCGTGTTGGACCATTTCAGCGGCTTTTGGGCGCCGGATGACGGCTCCGCCGCTGTAATCTCACGCGCCCACTGTTTAAGTCGGGGTGAGAAGTATGTAGCGAGGCGCCGCCATCGACGCACATGGCCTCCGTGGCTTTCTGAAATTCTTGGTCGCCGGACTCGTCGTCCTCTTCGTGATCGTCGTCTTCGGGCCTTCTGTCACGGCCCCGGGTGGGCCTCTCCTGCTGTTTATCCTAGCCGCGACGGCCTGCTTGTCCGTCACACTTCTTGCCGGACCCCTCAGCACCGTCCTGGCACTTATCCTTGTCCCGCCTCTCATATTCAGCCCTCTGCTTCTCAGCAAGGAGCTCAACCTGTCGGCAGTCCTGGAGATCATGGCCTTTGGTGCGATGGAACTTGCAGTATCGCTTGCCGGAGTTTCCTGGCTTCTAGGTAGCCGCCAAGGCCCGGCAGGCGACACACCCAGCAATTTCCTTGCCGGGGTCACCCGCCTTGGTTTTCTTGGCGGAGCCGGCATCATCAAATCCCTCGACGGCAAGCACGGCTTTACACTTGCGCTTCCTGTTGCGGCGCCGGCCTTTCTTCGCCGGGGTGGCAGTATCGTCATCTGAAGTGTCGGTTTCTGCACCGGCATCTTCGTCGAGGTACTTCCTTCCCTTTTCAGCCCGGGCACATCAGTCAGCAAGAACATAGAGTTCTGCCACATCTTTCACCTTGGTCATCGCCAGTTCTTCACGCATCTTGCGGTTATGCACGTTCTGATGGAACGCGCTGATGATGGCGGCAGGGTGAACATCAGGGATATTGTACTGTACCCGGCTGAACCTCTGTATGTACTTGCGCAGACTCTCGCCTTCCTTCTGGGGTATGACGTGCAGGTCACTTGCTTGGCCATGGGCTTGGTGACCTGCAGTAAAGGCGCCAACAAACTCATGGCACAAATCCGACCAGGAGGAAATAGAGTCTACCGGCAAGTGCATCAACCACGACATGGCGCTGGGCTTAAGAGCCAACGGGAAGTAATTCGCAAGCACCTTATCGTCACGGGCTTCGGCAGCCTGCATCGCGGTGGTGTAGATGTCGAGGAGCTCCGGCGGGTGGGTCTTGCCATTGTACTTCTCGCCAACGTCAGGCTTGAAGGTGCGGCGAGTGGGCCACTGGAACTGCCACAGCTCACGGGTAAAACCGGCCAGCCTACCTCGTAAGGTAGACCTCCAGGGCTCTCTGGTGTTGGGCGGTCCACAGCAGGCCCTGCTCGCCTGTCTGACTGGTGGCGCGCTCCGCGCCGTCGCTCGATGGTGGTCCGAGCGTCTTCATGAGCTCGCTCCTGAAGAACTTGACGCTGGTCGCCGTGGGTCCGTGGTTCGGACGACGCTATGGATATGGCGTCACCCACGACGTCCCGATGAGTCGACACACGCGGGACCGGACGAGGAGGAGGCGAATGCACCGTGGCCATGGTGCTTCCGGTCCTCCCGCCACCGGTGCGTGGGACCCCATCAGAACGTCGACCCGGGGGCCTCGTTGGACTGGGTTCATCCTTGTTGGAGACTGCAACAAGGCTTCGGATGGTGGCTCTCCATTCGTCAAGTTTCCCCGTAACGTGAGGAAAGTCGAGGAGCAACTGCGCGCGCGCCAAGGCTTCGGCTGGGGTTAGCGATAGCGAAACTTGCATAGACCGCGATGCGCTTCGACCCTTGACCATGTCAGGAGGAGCTCCATCACGATCCCGCGGTCGCATGCCGTTTGCACCAGTGCTTCGGCGGGCGGGCAGGTCTTCTACGTCCCGGGAGTGGCGCTCGGGGCTCTTCCCGCGGCGACTCCCGGGATCTTCAGCGTGATGACGCCATTCGTCGCTCGCTTCTTGAGAGGAGCACGCTGTTGGCGCCGGCGTGGGAGTCCTGGAGGCCCTTGCGTCGCCTTCGGGTGATGCGGCAGCGATCTTGGAAGGCTCCATGCCACTCGCGAAGGGCCTGGCTCCGTCTTTGGATCCGGCGGTGTGTGGCCCGTTACCAGGCGCACAAACATCGCCACCTCCCAAACTCCGGCTGCTGGGACGGTGTTGGTGTTTGCGAGCAGCGCCCCAGGTCCTTTCCACGACCGGTCCGCTGCTCGCCCGCGTCGGGGCGGGCTGTCCGGCTTCCGACTAGCCAACCGCCACCGTTGTCTTCTTCTTGGGCGCCATGATGATGAAGAAGCGTCGAACTGACTGCTAAAACCGATTCTCACAACTGTGACCCCCTACCTGGCGCGCCAAAGATGTCGGGGTATTGGATCGACACCTATGGGATCACAAGAATCCCTACTACGGTTGCGGGGCGCGGGGTTGAGAGAAGAGCGGATCTAACAGATAGCACACGGTTCATTTACCCTGGTTCGGGCTGCGAGGATGCGTAAAACCCTACTCCTGCTTTGGTGGACTGTATTTCTGTGTTCTTCAGCTAGCTATGGGGCGTGAGGAGCTCCAAAAAGCCGAATCCTCCTCCTGGTCGCCTCGGGCCTCCTTTTATTGGGAAAAAGGGGTCGCCACAGTGGCACACAAGAGGTGGAAAGGGTATAGTGATGCGAGGTTATCCCTCGCATTACATGATAAGGCGCATTTAATGCGTCTTGCTTAGGTGTCCTTGCTTTATCGGGGACGGGGGAGACATCTATCTTGTCCGTCGCCGCTCCTTCTTGTGTCGACACGCTCCCTGGCCAGCGATGCCTGAGAAGCCAAGGCAGGCAGGCAGCTGAGGTGGCGCAATGGTGGGTCTTCACGAAGATCTGCATGTCGCCACGCAGGTGCCTTCCCAGCTGGTTGGGTTGGCAGCTGCATAGGGTGGTGCAGGTTTAGTTGGTGTGGGCCTGATGGTGGCCCCGCGGATGTCCTCGGCAAGGGTCTTGCGGGGGCCCCGGCAAGGGTTTTGCCGCGGCGCCTGCTGCCATCCCCGGCAAGGTGCTTGCCGGAGGTCTTGTGGTCCTCCTTGGCTGGGATCCCGCCAAGGGTCGTCTCCTTCTTAGTGTGTATCTGATCTTGAATGTCTTCACAAAGAGCTGCATTCCACTACGGGGACATCTCCCGAATCCTTGCCCCATTGGGGCAGTGGACTCAAGAGTGATCCACTCCGTAGGCGTGGGGCGAGTTGCCGCGGCAAGGGTCTTTCCGAGGCTATTAAAGCCGGCCCCGGCAAGGATCTTGTCGGGGCTGCTGAAACTGGCTCCCGGCAAGGATCTTGCCGGGGGAATTTGCTTCGTCCCCTTGATCTTTGTGGTCTTGGCTTTGGGCTTCAATTCCATCGAGCTTCGGTCTTACCCTGGCTCACCTCCCTTGCCGTGCTTGGTGTGGTGCCCGTGGCTCAGACCGCCCGTGCACAGTCATAGGGGTACAAAAAGTGTACCCCTCTTTTTGTACACCGACACGAGGCCAAAAATTATATATGTAATTCCAATCACGATGAACTAGATGCATAGGATAATTTGTTTGGTGAAATTCCATTTTCAATCGGTTCTAGTTCCAATATCCAATATCATCGCATAGCCTATACCATTCTAATTATTTTACCTTAAAAGATAAATGAAAAACCTTCTTTATAACTTGATCTCTGGGTAAACCTGCAAGCTTAAATAATCCAGAAATTTGTTCCACATATATGAAGTGCATATCAGAATGTTCGGTTCCATCTCCTGCATAAGGATTAGCTAGCAGTTGTTCTATCATACCTGACGGGATTTCATATTCAATATTTTCAGTAGGTGCAGCAGGTTGATGGGTAGCTAATTGTGGTTTCGGTCAAGGTGAAGATACCCCGAACAAACCCCACAAAGGATTGTTCTCCATAGTATCAAGTGACAATAAATTTCAGCACACTTTATGAATGTTTCCTTACCAATTTCCACTTGGCAGAAGCGCTTCACTCCCCGGCAATGGTGCCAGAATATTGCATTGATGACCCACAAGTATAGGGGATCAATTGTAGCTCTGTTCGATAAGTAAGAGTGTCGAACCCAATGAGGAGCAGAAGGAAATGACAAGTGTTTTTCAGTAAGGTAATATCTGCAAGTGCTGAAACTGTAAGTAGCAGAGTAGTTTGATAGCAAGATAATTTTGTAACGAGCAAGTAACGATAGTAGTAACAAAAGTGCAGCAAGATAGCCCAATACTTTTGAGGCAAAGGACAGGCCAAGACGGTCTCTTATAATAAGCAAAGCGTTCTTGAGGGTGGACGGGAATTTCATCTAGTCATTTTCATCATGTTGGTTCAATTCGTGTTCGCTACTTTGATAATTTGATATGTGGGTGCATCGGTGCTTAGGTGTTGTTATTACTTGAACAAACCTCCTACTTATGATTAACCCTCCCGCAAGCATCCGCAACTACAAGAAAAGTATTAAGAATAAATTCTAACCATAACATTAAACTTTTGGATCCAATCGGTCCCTTACGGAATAGCGCATAAACATGGGTTTAAGATTCTGTCACGCTCGCAACACACCATCTAATTACTACTCCACAATGCATTCCCGTAGGCCCAAATATGGTGAAGTGTCATGTAGTCGACGTTCACATGATACCACTAGGAATAACAACATACATACTATCAAAATATCAAACACATATCAAATTCACATGATTACTGGCAACATGAATTCTCCCGTGATCTCAAGAACATGCTCAAGATCATAGGGGTATTAAATAGCATAATGGATCTGAACATATAATCTTCCACCAAATAAACCATATAGTAATCAACTACAAGATTATATCAACACTACTAGTCACCCAGAAGCACCAATCTATAGTTCCGGTAACAAGATTAAATACAAGAGATGAACTAGGGTTGTTGGTGATGATGATGACTATGACCCCCCCCCCCCCGGGAGGGAAGTTCCCCCAGCGGAATCGCAAAGTGCTCCTGCCCAAGTTTCACCTCGAGATGACGGCGCTCCGTCCCGAAAGTCTTCTCCTTATTTTTCTAGGTCAGAATGGCTTATATACCAGAAGATGGGCACCGGGGATGTGCCTGGGTGAGCACAACCTATCTGGGCGTGCCTGGGGGGGCCTGCCGCGCCCAGGTGGGTTGTGCCCACCTGGTAGCCCCCCTCTGGTGGTTATCAGCTCCAGTATTTTTCAAATATTCCATAAAAAATCTCCGTAGAGTCTCAGCTTGTTTGGAGTTGTGCAGAATAGGTGGCCTGACGTAGCTTTTTCAAGTCCAGATTTCCAGCTGCCGGAATTCTCCCCCTTGGTGCATTCCTTGCAAATTATGAGAGAAAAGGCATTAGAATTATTCCAAAAAGCATTATTGTGCATAATAACAACATAAATAAAAACAAGAAAACATGATGCAAAATGGACGTATCAGACGGTGAGTGGAGGTGGCTAGTTGCAACACATGCAAAGCCCTAGTGACGGTGCCAAGGTGATTCCCTGCATAAGTGTGCCACACCTCCACTATATATAGGCATCCGTCGCGGGCTCAACACTTGGGCCTCACACGGATCCTAAAGCCCAAAGTCTACTCGGTCATGTTTCAAGTCCATCTCGGATCACGTCCAACCAGTGTCCTCGGAACCAACCTCATAGGTTCCTTCCCTTAAGGGAGCGACCCCTTAGGTTCAAGTCGGCTTGGTCGCAGTTCGGATGACCTCCAACCTACACGGTTGGTAGCGGACTCTAGCAAGGCGTGCCGACCACCAAGTAGACTATGAAGCTGGTTGGCGAACCTATACAACATGTCACACTTATGTTCCCTTTGCCACACGATATATGTTGTTGGGCACAAGGCGAGTCTGTCGTCCTTGTGCAAGACTGAACTCTTTCTCGTTCCAGTAATGCTGACCTTAAACCAGATTATCTCATAATCCTTGTCGCATGGCCATGGTTATCCTGGTCGGATCACATAAGGGGTCCAGAGTATATCTCTCCTGATCGGAGGGGAAAATCCCATCTTGCTTGACCATGTCTCACAACATGGGTCTGGGCAAGCCCGAAACCTACCTTTGTAACTAGCCAGTCATGGAGTAGCGTTTGGTCGGCCCAAAGCAAGTCGGTCACCATCTCGAGTACATGCGTCAGCTCAGGTCTTAGGACATAGAACATATGTTTCACTAGAGACTCACAGATGACATATCGTTGTGTCTCATAGTTGGGTCTGTCCTAATCAGACCTTATCTCAACTCAGATCCGACTATGATGAATCCGACCATACCTTTCCAAGTCCATATTATCCGGTTAGTATCCAATGCTCCATGACTAGTGATACCGAGCCATCCACCGTGACATATGCTAGTCTAGTTAGCTGCGTGTCCACACAACCCTTACGACTAGGAACCTTTTAGGACAGTCATCATACAATGCATAGTCCCGCAAACAATTCACGTACTTACTAATATACACCATTGATAATGTCCAAGGTGTTCGCACACGAACACGACACCGTGTACCCTCGACGCTGGGGGTGATGCACCGCAGATCACGTCGAAGGAGACCCGTCCGGAGGCGCGGTACGCAATCAATCCGGCAGACGCTTTTGATGACCCGAAACCTCGCACGCTTGGGAGGGATCCCGTCAGGGCGCGGGGTGCCTATGGGCTGCCCTAGGTCGACCTAATTGCCCCTAGGACCTCGAGGTTTGCCGTCTTGCAACAAGAAGAATGAACGAAGCACGAGGAAGAAGAAGAACTAGGGTTAAGGAGAAAAAGATGAAGGAAAAAAGTAGTAGATGTGTTTGTTCGATTGTGTGTTGTTGTTCAATCGGTCGTCACCCCTATAAGAGGCGGATGGACTTCCCATGCAAGGAAAAGGCTTCAATTCACGTCCAAAACCCTTGTCCAATTCGGATTTCTTTGGTCCGAACTTTCCAAAACTGTTCGGTAAAATCTGGCTGCACCTTGCGGGTCATGTTTGGGGGAGTAAACGATCTCCCATGAAAACGAGCTGAAAAGCAATATTGATCATTCGACGAGACGAACAACTTTCATGTTCAACGTTTTTTCGTCTGAGGCCATCTTGAGGGGTTTTTGGCTGTTTTACGAATTATGCAGCAGCAAAATTCAAAACCCAGACGAACATACCCGGAGTGTCCGGCCATCCACAGAGAAAATCAAAATCCGGATGGTTGTCCCCGGAGTGTCCAACCATGTAGTGCAGCAGCGTCTTCTATTGGCTGTAACTTTTGAATACGACCTCGGATTAAGATGATTTTATATCAAAATCGACCGTTTCGACGAGGCGAAGACAATTCATGTTGATCCTTTTCCATATGAGGCCGTCTTGGGTGCGTAATCAGCCGAATAGTGTTCTGAATACAAAATCTCAGTACTTTAAACACAACTTCGGCCTTATAGATGAGATCCGATGGCTATGGCCCAAACATCAAAGTTTTTTCCTTTTGACTAATCAGAACTTTCTCACTTTGAGCACTTTTCCATTTGAGGCCATCTTAATTGAGTTTTTGACCATGCCAAAATCTGGTGTGAACACATGCCCCCCTATTTTTCGGCAAAACTTGCATGCCAAAAAATAATTTTTAATGTATTTGTTCTAAGGACGATGTCAACACTCCATCGGCCATTTTGCTTGTTTTTAGGACGATAAGTATATATCGACCATTACTTGTTTGAACCTCTTGATGCAATCTTGGGTGAAAACTTCTCAACTTCTTTAACAATCTGGTGATAAGGTTCCATAGATCAAAAACCATCCTCCGAACCATATTGTTCACCCTTTCGCTAGGATTTCGCAAATAATCAAGAATGAACTTCCCCCAATCCTTACTTTGCCTTCATAAAAGTTTCATTAGTGGCCGAAGTTGTGGACTTTGGTTCGGCCTTACCTATGTTGACAAGACGAAGCATCGACTATTGAGAGAAATGCAATACACCATGATTAACATAATAGCCCGATGTTTACTGTGCCAACTCTTTCGAATTGTCATGTCTAAATATATGAACAATTTTAATTCAACCCAAGGTCAATTTTTCATCTAGACATACCCCAAGATAAACTATAAGCAATTCACCAAAACATTGATAACCCTTGGATATTTGTTGCACTACTCATAATGAATGACCGAAAGCCTCAATATGTATAGCACCTATAGCAAGTAAAAGAGTCAACTCGAATAACAATGCATATTCGGCTTTGATTAATCGTGCATAAAAATATTCTAAGCGGCATGAGGCTTCAAAAAAATAGTACCACAAGGAGATATATAAAGAACACCAACACTTTGGCCATTGCTATGAATTGAAGCATCAAAACATAATCTCCATAGTACTAGAGAGACAAGGCTAACGTCAATATTATGGAAGTCATTAATCCGATGTTCAGTAATAAAATCAGCTATGATTTGGCCTCTTATAGATCTCAAAGATGCAAAAGCCAAATCATATCCAAACAAAGTATAAGCCCACTAGCCAATTCTGCAACTATGAACTGGTCTATGCAACATATATTCAATGATGTCTCAACTCCATTCAATCCTAATATAGGCATATATATGAATTTCCATCAGCACATACCTTGTCTTGCTCTCCAATCGAACTAAGGACGATGTTAGAATACTACACCGGCCATACATTGACATACTCTTAGGATGATAGATAAATATCGGCCATTACCATGTAAACTTCATTCAAAGCACATATAGCCGAAATAAACAAATGCAATGACAAATCAAGTATTTCGACCCTTTGGATCAGCAACAAATTTGTAGCTAATCAAATGTATAGTGATTTGGTAATACCCTTTCGTGATGTAAGAAATTATATTGCAACCATGAATCATTATAAGCCCATCGAGGGTAACCAATCATACCCGATGAAAAATTCCATGGAATAGGCACTAATGGCATAGTTGAAGAATATGGATAATGTGTGGACCAAAGATGTTGAAACCTTCGGCTCTGTCCTTTATAGTTTTCAGTCTTTTCCCTCTTCACCTTTGCCGCACTTCTTGTAATGGAAGCTTGCACATAATTATTATTTTGAGTACTTCCTTTGGGAATCCATGCCATGTTCCTTTTTTCAAGTTCTTGTGCACTAAGTTTTTGTAATTTCTTCTTTTGCCAATATGATAAGCCGAGTGGGTCTTCTTTTGCCAATATGATAAGCCGAGTGGGCACCCCAGCTGCGATGTTGTTTGAAGCAATGGCAATTCTTGTTTTACCTTGTGCACTCTCAACTTCTTCTCTTCAGATTTGGCACTTGATTGACTTACCTCATTGCCTTTTGTAGCCAATGCCAACACTTTAATTGTCTCTTTTTCATTTGAGATCATATCTGAAGTGGCACTCTTACGACCATCTCTTTTGACGCGGTAGACTTGCTCAACCACCTCTTTCTTCTTCCTTGAGCTCCGGACCGATTCCTTATAATTGAAACGGTCTTTGACATGTGATTGTTCAAATGTAGATCTTCTCGGAGCTGCATAATATTGGTGAGATGGTCTAAAATAAGATGGAGAATGTGCCCCTATATCATACCTGTCCCATGATGGACAAGGATTTACATGAGCATAGGGAGGTATCCACGGCATTGGCATTGGCTGTCCAAAATATGGATACGAATATGCTGCATTCAAATTCTCTTCTTGCAATACCTATGCTTGGATTTGCGCCTAGGGGGTGATCTTGATGCTTTTGCATTACTTGGCCAATAAGCAATTTTCTCCTCACTTATCTTCTGATATTTTTCCAATAGTTGCACGAAAGTGACTTTCGGCATTGTACCTTTGTGCTTACCTCGGCCTTTGCTTGCATCGATCTTTGAATTCTCTTGTTACCCCCAGTACTTGGCGTCTTCATTGCAACTTTGATGGAATTTTCGCCCTCAAGAATATTTTCATCATGCTCTCGGACAACTTCCTTATTTGAAAGCTTGATTGCATCACCTGCAGTCTTCACCTTCTCATCTTTGAAGGAATCGTCTTGAAGCAGCCGATTCAAAAACCTTTTGCCATCAATACAAATCGAAATAGACTGGTCATCTTTTGGTGTTTCAACAAATTTCAATCGTCATTTTCAATGGATGATTTAACTATTTGACGAAACATATTGTAATCCTCCAAATTATGCTTGAACGAATGATGCAACCAACAATACATTCGTCCTTGAATGGATGGCTTGACATGGTGATCAAGAATTGTTATGTAGTTATTTTTCAGCAACAAATCAAATATTTGATCACACATGCTTGAATTGAAGGTATACTTCTTATTTTCTAGCCGATCTTGGTGTGAGAACGTCTTTGGAGGTAAGCAAACGAATGGTTCTGATTTGGAATCTCTCCACTCGGCTATGCAATGTGTTTTGCACTTTATATCCGATGTCTCCCGATAAGATATTATAATAGCATCGGTTTTCTCAAAAGAATTTGAACTTGGCTTTAAATTTCTGAAATGAAGATAGTTAGAATATACATGTCTCAATTGATACCAAGTGTAAGCCAAGTAAGAAATAAGCAAAGCTACCCAATTGGATATGAACTTTAGGTAAATCAATGGGGAAAGCTTTTGTTGCAACAATAAGTCACTATCAGTCTCTATAAATGGTGCAATGGGTTGACTGATATGTTCTATAACAATTTTATTGCTAGCAAGTAAATTACCCTTCTTCGTTGGTCTTTCAAAGTTACTTATGAGAAAATTTCTAATAGATGCATCAATAATGAAATTGCGACCAAATCTGAAAATAGGTAAATTACTTGCTAGGCATACCTCTTCAAAGATATTGGGAGAGCACGATGATGTTGAGACTTGAACAATATCATGATCCGTATTTGGAAGGCTCCCCAATTCCTTTTCATCACTATTTTCTTCATTTCGTGCATCATTACTTTGAAGATCCATGTCAGCCAAACTTTCTTCGGCTACTTGTACTTGTCCTTGATGCTTGTCAATTTCTGTGGCACGGAACTCATAGGGCAGGAAGTAGGTTCCACTGACTTCAGAAAAATCAAGCATGGTTGTTTTGCTATGCTTAACATGCCCTTTCTCAATAATGCTTGCCTCTTTGGATTTGATGGATTTGAAATATATACTACTTGATTCGGCTTTTCCAACGGAAGCACTTTTAGGTTCCAAATCATCATTCTTTCACCGATTATATCAATTGGCAAGGCTTCTTCTCTTTGAGCCAGTTCCCTATCAATTTTCTCTTGGCAAACTACTTGCACCCTATCACGCAAAGCTTTAACTCCCCTATCAATTTCAGCCCGTTCTAGATGAGTTTGCCCCCAATGCTTTTAGGATCTTTCGACAATGAATTGTTAGTGTTGCCAAAATTTTGCAATTGTGTAGGGGGTGTATAATATGTTGCGGTACAAGGTGGAGGGGTGTCCACTATTGTATAACCATATGTTCTTTCGCCAATTCTATCAATGGATGAAGTTTCATCTTCTTGCAAAACTTTAGCCTTCATTGCAGCATAACCAGGAAACAACCCCTTTTTATATTGTTCAAGGCAAAGAGCACTAATCCTCTTGTTTTGTGCCAAGCTCTTTTTTAATGCAACCACAACCGCTTCTGGAAGGGATTGCTCCACAATACTTTCAGATTGTTTCGACAATGATTCGTGAGTGTTGCCGAAGTTTTCGAATTGCGTAGAGCATGCATTAGATGCTATAGTGTTAGATGACAACATATGTGTTCCTGCAAATTTTTCACTTATTCAGCTATGACCAGGAAGGTGCGGGGCCGAATTATGAATGTCTACAGTTGCATACGGTGCTGAAAAATCATTAACATGAGGTGTATCATATGATGGTTGAGAGTAACTCACCAAATAGCTTGTAGTAGCATGGCCAATTCTCCCATCCATCGGCAAGGTTGGATTCACATATTGCAAATTAGTTGCTGATGAATAAAAAGGTGAAACACTTTCTTGTATGCTATTGGAAATTTTAACATGGGGTGTTTCAAATTGATTAACTGAACTCACCATGTTGTTCATCGGCATAACGATATGTGGGCTTGCTGATGCATGAGAGTTGGGATACATATGGTGCATGTTACTAGTACCATAAGAAGTTGGAGCATGTAAATTACTTTGAATAGGGCCTTGCACGCAGTTAGATGCATGATTAAAAAAACTAGGACTAGCCGATAGAGTATACTCATTGAACGATCTAGTAACACCATATGAATTATTTGCATCTACACAAGGGGATTGGGTATTCATAGTACCTTTGTAGATTGCAAACCCTAGATGACGATCTCTTCATAGCAAGAACGGGCTGGAGACCATTCAAAGCTTCGTCCCCAGTGGAGTCGCCAAAAAGTGTGTTCGCACACGAACACGCCACCATGTACCCTCGACACTGGGGGTGATGCACCGCAGCTCACGTCAAAGGAGACCCGTCCGGAGGCGCGGTACGCAAGCAATCCGGCAGGCGCTTTTGATGACCCAAAACCCCGCACGCTCGAGAGGGACCCCATCAGGGCGTGTGGCGTCTATGGGCTGCCCTAGGTCGACCTGATCGCTCCTAGGGCCTCATGCTTCGCCGTCCCGCAACAAGAAGAACGAACGAAGAACGAGGAAGAAGAACTAGGGTTAAGGAGAAAAAGATAAAGGTAAAAAGTAGTAGGTGTGTTTGTTTGATTGTGTGTTGTTGTTCAATCGGTCGTCACCCCTTAATTATATATGACGCGGCTGGACTTCCCGTGCAAGGAAAATGCTTCAATTCACGTCCATAACCCCATTCCAATTCGGATTTGTTCGGTCCGAACTTTCCAAAATTGTTCGGTAAATTCTAGCTGCACCTTGCGGGCCATGCTTGGGGGAGTAAACGACCTCAGATGGAAACGAGCCCAAAAACAATCTTGACCGTTTCGACGAGATGAACAACTTTTATATGTTCAACGTTTTTTGATCTGGGGCCATCTTGAGGGGGTTTTCGACTGTTTTCCGAAGTATGCAGCAGCGAAATTCAAAACCCGGACGAACATACCCAGAGTGTCCGGCCATCCATAGAGAAAATCAAAACCCGGATGGTTGTCCCTAGAGTGTCCGGCCATCCATTGCAGTAGCGTCTTGTACTGGCTGTAACTTTTGCATACGACCTCGGACTAAGACGTTTTTATATCAAAATCGACCGTTTCGACGAGGCGAAGACAATTCATGTTGATCATTTTTCCATATGAGGCCGTCTTGGGCGTGTAATCCGCCGAATAGTGTTCTGAATACAAAATCTCAGTACTTCGAACACAACTTCGGCCTTATAGATGAGATCGGATGGCTATGGCCCAAACATCAAAGTTTTTTCCTTTTGAATAAACATAACTTTCTCACTTTGAGCACTTTTCCATTTGAGCCCATCTTAATTGTGTTTTTGACCATGCCAAAATCTGTGTCAACACAAGGACAATCTTTATTCATATACACATAAGAAATATCATCATACATGATTGCCTCTAGGGCATATCTCCAACAATAACAAGGGAAGGGTTAGGACGGAACTCGTACCTGCTGTATTCAGGCCACCTACCGGGGTCTAGGTATCGCTTAAACCTTGCGGACCAGGTAGGCTCCATGGCCTCTACGCTGTAATATGGTGAAACCATATCGTACCAATGCAATGAACGCTGCCTGCAAGCCACCGTCAGATGCGAACACAGCTCATGATAAGCACTCTTCCTATGGCAGCTGCAGGTGTATTCCTGAAGGTTCACCTCATGAATCCGACTGCCCCATGGCTGGCCAGCGCTGTTCTGACCGCCCTTCTCTTGTACTGAGTAATGTTGTTTCTCCGGATCGTACTTCCTCACCAACCGATCCACATACTTGATCTGTTGTGTCTCTAGATGCTCACTGACCTTTCAAGGCCACCGTCTGTCATTGTGGTTTCCATCGTCATAAGTATGGCCAATGGTGATCGCCCGCCTAACAGCGGGCCACCGTGATATCCAGTCATCATTGCACTTGTCGAAAGTGAATGTCAGCACAACGGCCACTGGAAGACGCCTTATTCCTTTCAGAACGGCATTGAAAATTTCAGCCATGTTGCTCGTCATGTGGTCGTACCTAGCACCCCCTATGTCGAAAGCGTGAGCCCAGTTCTCCTTCAAAGGAAGGCGCGTCTGTATGAACTCAGATCCATCATTGGACACAACCTTCAAGGGGTGATTCAACCTTTGGTGGAACATGAAAGGATCAAATTAACAGCACACGAACATCAATGCATCAGTGTAGTCTTTGTTCCTTACCCCGGAGTAGAAGTACTGTATGTAATGCCTCATGCACCATATGTGAATCACATCCGGATAACCTTCTAACTGCATGCGCACTACGTTGTTGATACCAGGGTGCCGGTAAGATATGATGCATGGTGACCTGTCAGCACCCAGGACATGCAACCGGAGAAGAGTCAGAAACTATTCCCAGTTGGAATTGTCTTCCTGTTCAACGAGACCGAAAGCAAAGGGCACGAGCTGATTGTCGACGTCACAGGTTATGGCCATCAGAAGCACTCCTCGGACCTTGCCGGCCAGAAACGTTCCGTCAATAGAAAGATCTGGCTTGTAGTGACAGTACGCCTCTATGACGCCCAAAGGCCCAGAATGCCCTCCTAAACACGACGAATCTCCTGTCCCACCCCTTCGAGGTCTTGTTTGGGTACCCCTCCACCTCGTACACCATTCCTGGATTGCGGGCTTTCATCGCCTGAAGTTGTTTCGGGAGCAGAACGTACGACTCGTCCCAGTCACCGTACACCATCTTTAGAGCCAGCTGCTTAGCCCTCCAGTCCTTTCCATAGTTCAAATTGTACTCAAATATCATGCTTATGTAATCCTGCAGCTGTGACGCGGACTGCGTCGGCTGCTTGTCGATGGCATGTTTCAGACACTGGCCGATGTAGATGGACGTCAGCTGCTGGTGATGACCATGTGGTGTCTCCCACATATGTGTGATCCTACACAGCTAACGATCTTCCATCGATCCTCTGGGTTGCGCTTCCTGGTACACACCTTCCAGGGACATCCATGCTCCCTATTGTCACACCACACCACGAATAGCTTTTGTTTGTCTGACTTTCAGATGATGTAAGGCCGATAGTGTTGCACTGCATACTCCTGTAGCCATATCTTCATGTCTAGCATTGAGCAGAACACAAGCCCTCGATATATTAAAGGCTTGGACCTTGGATTTATCTTCTCTTCTTCCACTGTCTGAGGCCTTGGCACCGCTACTACCTCCGTATCATACATATCTTCCTCCGTCACAACTGCTAGGTCAGCGCCGGTCAAATCTCTAAACTCGTGTGTGCTCATGTCTCTCTGGTATACTGTGCGGAAGACTATCTTTTCCAACAAACTGAACTTGAATTCATAAGCGGGGCAATCATTATCCGAGTTCTCTGCATGTCTGATCAGGTATTCTCGTCAGGTATTATCTAAGTTGCCTCGTTAAGATTGTCTGATGCAAAGGCTATTTCCTCTGCGCGTAACTTGGTTGATATTTCTATCAGAGGAAGCTCCGGAGCCATTCTTTCAAACAATGGCTCTTCCTCTTCATCATCATCCTCAAACTCCTCTGCATCCTCCTCCGCTTCATCCACCTCCTCTGCATCCACCTCCAACTTAGTCCTTTCTGGTGAAACTGCATCACTCTCCTCCTCGGTCGCCACATTATTGTTCAGATCAAAACTACCAGCCACATTTTCCTCAGCCTCTACAAACTGTTGTGTTACAAGGGTGCTAACTTCTGACGTTGGCTGACTACCGGTCATGGTATCGTAGATCTATGGACTAAGGACACAATGACTAGGTACACTATGGTTGCCTACACCTGACCTATGTCCGTGACCATCACAACATTGTGGAATGCAATTGAGGTATATGCCTGAGATATTCTGACCTGCCACGACAACTGCATATATAACAAGGATCTTCATGCAAGATTCGCTAACCATTGCCTTGTAGTTATCCCAAGCATAATCCTTGGCCAAGGGGATCATGGTGTAGAATGACCGAGGGCATGTGCCGGCGTCATATTTTCCTTGCAGCCTTATTACAGAACTTCCATCGACATCTATCACTTGCCTCACCTTATCAGTAAGCTCAACAAGAGTTGGATCCTTTGGAAAACATAACACACGGCTTTGGGTGTTCACAAACTCCACACCAGTGCCGCCAGATTGGATGTTAAGAACATCACCATGATGTAAATGGACAACGTTATGATACGCCATCCTACATAAGAAGGCAATATAGCCAACATTAACCCAGTAACAGGTTCGGCATACAAGAAACGATTCCCACTTGCTAGCACCCTCCTATTACCTAATGAACAATTGATATATCCTCTAAGGCTGATTTGTAAAAGGATTACCTGCTGGTTTGCCCAAATCTGGTAGCTTCTGCGTCGCCTCCACCCTCGGACTATCCGACCACCTTGGATTTGAGTTTGAGGTCGAGGTTGGTAACAGGGGGCGTAGGGAAGAGGGGCCTGCCGGTGGCAGCAAGCCTTACTCCAATGGGTCGTCGCTTCCGTGGGAAACAGCAGGAGGAGCCGACGAGGTTGGGTGAACCGCGAGTGTGGCCTTGTGGAGGGGACGACTTGTTTCGGGGGGG